>PTEX01000116.1:370172-490168 GCA_003342815.1 Eudromia elegans | reverse complement strand
GAAGGGAAGGGAAGGGAAGGGAAGGGAAGGGAAGGGAAGGGAAGGGAAGGGAAGGGAAGGGAAGGGGACACATAAATGAATGACATCATATAGGTCAACATTGCTGCTCTTAACTGCCTAGAGTACTAAATTACCCAGAACAACTCTAGAGGCCAGGGAACAAATCATCAGCTGATACCTAAARTTGATGATCATAGCGAATTCYAAGCTTTGCCTTCTGACCTCTGCATAGCAGGCTGTATTTACCCAAAAACGTGAAGACAATTTATATGGTACAATAACCACAAAATGAATGAATGTATTTCAGGGTTATTAGAGGTTAGCAAGCATAAGATTTTATTCTTAATGGAATGTTTTTTATAAAGATCACACTTTCTGCAGAAAATAATGATAGAGTTTAATATCAAAGATGTCAGCTATGAAGACCACATGATTATTGTGAGAAATAACATTTAACCTTTCTCTTGTGGCTGATGGAGGCCAATGCAGTATTTTATTATCAACATTGGCAGGTGATTTATTACCACTGTTTCTACTCCAGTAAAACCACATTAGGCTGTGCTTGATGTATCATTTGTTATCTTCAAACTCTCCACACACTTTCTGCATGCATAATCTCTTTCTTGTAACATACTTCAACAGAAAATGGTAAATATTTAAGTCATKATTCCAGATTCCTCAAAAGCTTAGGGGCTAAAACACAGTAGTTAAATGGATTGTGCCAGACAATACCTGATGCCAGCATAAAGCTTTCAGCTCGCAGTGTGATGCAACACATCCAAAGCATCAGCTATGCATAACAGTGCATTAAGGCAGATTCAAGGGTGACAGAAAATAAATCAGTAACAGACTTTGAGGAGAACAGAACTTTATAAAACAAATTCCAGTCAGCTATCATGATGTCACTTACTGCTGCAGCAGTAAACTTCACAGGAAGTTACAAAACACATTTTTTTGATTACTATTACRAGAAGATTGGTGCCTGTAGTCCTGCATCTACAATGGGGTTAAGAGGAAAATGTCCATTAACTTCAATAGGGCCAGGATTTAGGATTGCATTCAGTAGTCAAAATACTTGTTACTCAGATGTATGCAAATATATCTGTTCACTCCAAAGAGAAATTAGAGGTTAGGTTTCGGATTCAGATATACAATACAGAGAACTTCTTAAACTACGAAAAAGTATAGACAGCAYGTGAAGAATCAAAGTACTCAGTGTGATGTAGATCTGTGTTGCAAATATTAATATTGCAAGACAGCGTTTTATCAAAATGAAGCTCTCTATAAACCATTACATCTGTATAGAGACTTTTCATCTGCTTTCTTAAGGAAATAATGTTTATATGACTGCTGTATATCTTTACCTAATGACTTTTAAATCTGTTAGACAATTTCCTCCTAAATTGAGAGATAGAAACAGACCAGACTAGTATCTGCACCAAGGAAAATCTGCAGCATGTTACCCATATTTTCCCCCACCTATTTGAGGCCAAGTATATTATCAAAACTATAAAAGGAAGAGAGAGCCAAAATCAATTTCATCTTTCATAAATTCCAGTGCTCAACAACTACTCACCCAAGAAAGCCATATAAAGTGTTTCTTAATTTTGCCTGAAAATGTGCAATCCATGATCTTGTAGGTTAAGCCTACTGCCACTTCACCTAAGAAAGATAACCTTTTCCATAAAAAGCACTCAAGAGCTAAATTTACARAGCCCATAAATTCAATTGCGCTCTCATTAACGAAAGTCTCATCGTAATGAAGATATATCTTTTTACGTGTAAAAAATGCTGTTAAAATATAATAATACAAGGCAGCCAAAAATCTTTAGCGTATTTCATTTTTATGAAGAATTAAAAGGACACAATCTTTAAGATTCACAAATTCTGAAAAAAAATCTTATTAAACAGACATTTTGAGAGGCGAGGAAGAAGTGTGATTTTCTTTACCATAGGGAAGTCACGTTGTTTGTGACTTTTGGTTTGGCAACCAAAAGTCTTCTTTTCAATAAGAAAAGTTCAAAACAGAACAGTCTCTTTTAATCTTGTCAAACAGTCTCTTCTGTTTGGAAGAGTTTCTAGTACAGCACATGCCTGTACTGTTTTGCTCTGAAAACTTATTAGGTATGTATGAGTTCAAAGTTTAGAAATATCCTTTTAAAATATTCTGCTTCAGCAATGTGATATTTGACTAAACAAGTCAATTAAACTAGAGAAGATAAGCTGCATTCCCAAGAAGAAGATAGCACTAGACAACCAATGCACATTCCTTGCAATTCATTAGAATGCTTCTGACTTTATCTTTTCCAATTTAGTATGCAAGTTAAATGTGATACTAATGAAAACAACATAGATTATTTATTCGCTTAATCAATCAGTTTCAAACTTTTGAGAGACAAGTTTACTTAAGTTAATTGAACGTATAACTCGGCCAAAATCAGGCCTAGTGTAAGCACATACAAATCCAACTGTTCTCTAACAAGGCACATAAGTGGTGCTGCCATATGGAAYACCAATTCTGAGAAAGGCTTTCCCGTGGCAACTAGAAGCAATCTCCTCCCTTGATAACAAATACACAGTATCCTTCTGTCTACCYGGCTATATTGAAAGATAAGTAATTTTTTGTTATGGCAAACAGGTCTACGCAGTCACACTTTGAAGTTCAGAAGTAAATTCAAATACAGTTTGAATTCTTAACATCATTTCACTGCTTCATGGAAATCATTTTACTTCAGCTTCAACTGTTTTTAACAATTTTAAATCATGAAGGGCTTTTCTGTTTGTGTGTTTGTTTTGAAATATATCATCTGAGTCATAAGCAAGTATCTCAAAATAGAGCAACTCAGATGCTTGGAAGTAAAAGTTGCCAAATTATCCACAAATGAAGCAGCTGCTTTTACATACCATACTGTGCATCTGAATACACACCAAAAAGTAACATCTGACCATGCCCCTTGTTAAAAAGAAAAGTCAAAAAATATTAAGTAAAAAAAAAAATTTGTTCTTTTCTTTTTCCAGTTTTGAATGATTCTGTGTTTTTAAAGCTATTTTATTTTATTGCCTGTAATAAGAAAGTCTGATTTTCCTAAGACTTCTCAATGGATAAATCACGGCTCTTCTGCAGAGTTCATCAGCTGTGATGCTGCTGGAGAGATATTTGTGAATGTCACTCTTAGGTGGTAGCCTTTGCAGGACCATGGCTATAGCTTAAATTCTTTATGGGGAATCCTTTATCAAGTTTAATAATTCAATCAAGTTTTGAATTTGTTCCTTGTTGGCACATTAGGAAAAAGGAATTTTTTTTTCAGAGAAATAAGAATTTCTGCTTTCCCAATAGCATGCAAATGCCCYTTACACAGTATATATTTATCTGCATGGCACAAGTCCTAATTAAACAGAATACAAATGGATCAAATGATTAAACAGGACTTGACTCAGTCACATAACATAGATTGTTTTGTTGTCCTTGAATAATTCAGATCAGTTTCCTGAATTAAAAACAAAAAAGAAACAGCAAAGAAGGAAAAAAAGATAACAGTTCCACAGGACTGTATTACTTGCTGCATACCCAGGACTATATCTGAGATTATCAGATGACTCCATTTCTCATTATGACAATAAATATTCACAATGTATAGGGACTGCTGTCTACACAGACTGCAAGTAATGATAGCTACTGCAGTGATTCACAGCAGGCTGTCCTCAGTATAAAATTTGGAAAGAAGATAATCACTTGGTTGGGAATCCCCTTTGCTGATGAATATGCTGCTTAGTTGATGTCCCTACTGAGTTATTATTAGATGGCACATTGTTATCAAATAAATAGTTCATTTTTCAGCAGGAACTATCTATCATTGTCATATGAATCATGAATCAGTGAAATTCTGTTTAGTCTTATGCTTCCAAACAAAAAGGGAATACTGACTGTCAGTGTACAGGGTTTCTGAGCTCCTGCTGTGTGCAGTTCTCCTGTTATTTAGGGCCAGTAGGAGACCATAACACAAAAATGAGAGGCCAGAATATATCTGGGAACAACAAAAACAGGCTGATGTGTGCCTGAATGATCTGACTAACCATTCTGCCTTTGTAGACAGGACAGTACAACTGACCTCTTAGTGTCAATAGCCAACCAAAACTGCARTGGAAATTAGTGTACTTGAATCAAGCAATACTGCAGTGTAATTGCAAAACATACCAGCATAACACTATGATCAGCTGGTGAAATGYTCTTCCTTCTCTCTTTCTAGTCAAATAGAGGTCTATATTTGCACTCGCTTCTCCACAGCCACAGAACTGCTAGAAGACAATCCTGATGTAAYGACATATCTTATTTCCATAAAGCATCTCTTCCTCTTCTCATGAGGTAGATAATGATATTTACATACCACTTTGTATTAAATTTACTTTTACAKTAAATTTTAAAATTCATAAAACTTTTAAAGAGAAATTTTATTATGGGGAAAAATAGGCTATGACTGTGTTGGAGGTAACTCCGATTTCTTTTTCCAATAAAACCAAATTTATATTGATAAATGTGTATTATCCTCCCACTTCTGTTTTCCATAAGAGTCACCTCATTCTATGCACTTCAGTGGKATAACTCAGCATCCACCTGCTAAGACTCCTGAGACTCACTGCAACTCCTGTATCTCTCACGCACCTCTTAACTAACAATGTATTTATCCATTAGGTGAAATATATCAACATTGCTGCTGCAATTTACTCATGTATTACACTTTAGTCTGTCACTAGAAACAGACCTCTGAGTGTCACCTAAGCAAAACAGAAACAGGACTTCAAAATTCTCTTCTTCTGTCGCAGTATTTGCTTTTCTATCCTATTTTTTCTTCCAAAATGCCATTTTACATCAATTTTTAGTTTACTTAAAATTCTCATCTTTTCTGATGTTTGTAAAGCAACATGCAAGAGAAGTAACTGACATGAACATAAGAACAGGACTARAAAAACTACTGTGTAACTGCCTGATATGCTATGAAGATATATCTCCAATTAAGTCAGAGCTCTGCTGGTGGGAGTGTGGCGCCCAGGCAGTGTGGTTACCAATAAAAGCACATGCTGAACAGAGGCAAGGAGCCCYACTGCTTTCAGGCTCATTTTCCCTRAGAAGTGGCAAGTTAACTTTATAGCACTGTTAGAATAGCAGGACATTGTAGCAGGCAGCAGCACATTTTAACTATCTTATGATTGGTTTCATGAGATGTTCTCATTTCTCAGGCATTTGAGAGCTGCATATGAGTTAGGAACAGTAAGAAGTATTAAGTATTTTATGACTATGCATAACATACATATATATATATATAAATATATATATAAAATGAACACAAAGTTACCCTGATTTATAAAGTGATTATTTAATATTAAACTATTTATAGTTTCATCCTCCCTACTGCATAAACAGGACTTCATGTCCTATATATGCTTCTCTATATTTTCAGCTAAGATATACAGTAAGGAGCAAATAATTTTACTGTTGAAAACTTGTCTGCAGAACTAATCAAAGTATCCCAAGATATTACAGAAGAATTTCCCTATTAAAAAAGTCACTTAAAAACCCCTCTGTTTCCTAGCTAGAAATACMAACCGAACTTGATGTGCATGATCACATAGAAGCACCTACCACTTGCATTCAATACACACATATTCACCAAAACCTCTGAGCATCTCTTCCCARCACATACAGATCTTGTCGAACTGTCTTCAGAAGAGCTAGACTTGTTTCATTTACAATCCTGACATCCTACCCAGACTTAGAGTTTGGAATATATATCCCTTCTTTGAGGGAATATATAAAAGGCTTAATTTATAAAAGGCAAGTCAGTAGTAATGTTTTCTGATCTCTCCTACCCCCTTTTGACTTATGATCATAGGAGATAGCTAAAGTCTGGCAGTGAGTGACATGGAGTAACTGTAAAGCACAGTTAARCTGTCTTGAAATCAATTAACAATAATAATACTTCCAAAAAGTGTATTAATTCAAGAAGAGTTCTGGGCATAAACACAGAATTCTTCTACACGATATGACACTCCTGCTGATCCTCAACAGTTGCACATATGCACACAACAGAAAAGGCTGACCTGTGTTATTGCTACAAGTTCTGTTGACTCACTTTTTGCTTCAGTGACTTCATCCAGCCTGTCCATCACTGTATCAAAAGTAAACCTGAAGATCTATTAGTAGAATTCCTAACACATCAACCATCAGCCCCCTTTTGTGTTTGAACAAGGCTCAGCCTCATAGCTGCTTTTAATTTTAATGCCACATTAAACAGAAGAGTGGAGGAATTTGATCGGCCACACATAGAGTATTTGCTGTCCATGAGAGAGTAAAATGGACTGTGGAGAGAATGAACAATGAAAGTGAAAACTGTAGCAGAATATGCCACAATCTTTCCATGTCAAAATAATGTTTTCTCTAGACACTCTGAATGACCCTATTTCCTCCTAATTGTTTGATGATGGTAGAATATATTTTATACTRAGTGTATTAACATTCTGTATATGTTGAGCAGAAGAAAGCTCAAGAAGTGTTGGGAGCTGCCAAGGAAAGATGTCATTCTTCATGCGTGCAGGACACTCAATCTCCTCGCTTGTGTCTCATGCATCATGTCAGGCTACAGTGATACACTAGAAAAATCACGTTTYCATATATGAAACAATACAGTGCTGTGGATTTAATGCTTTAGCACTAACATTCACTATGAGGAAAAATTAGGGAGAGAGCTAAATCATGACTCAAAGCAGCAGAGAGTTCAAATTCACATTTTTATGGACTACAGAAAGAAATCAGTATTAGATAACCTTCTGAGTTATTTTTGTAAGTGCTCTAATTAATAATTAAAATGTTAAGAAAAAAGGAATTTKTTTCTAACCTGTGCTTATTATCATTAAATGAATAATTTATGATTCACTGGAATTTTTGTGTTTGCTTATGTGTATATGTTATTATACCAAGACAGGAAAATGAGCCAGAAAAACACGGCACCTTAAAGTCCCCAAAAGAACAGAGACTATCCATGGAGACTGACAGCACTGGTTGCTGAGGTGCTTTGAGTTTTGGAAGCAAGAAAGGAAGAGAGGTAGTACACCACAGGACAGAGGAGAGTACTATATAATTAAGAAAAGGGAAGTAGTTTGGAGGTGAGTATGTGTAGCCAGTAATTTTCTTACTTTCTCAACACAAGATTGTTGTGTTTTACAAATCTATGGCATTTTACATGTTATACATAAGCATGTTGTTACTGCAAAAACAATATGGCTAGAGCTTGGAAGAATTTCTGCTGGCAGATTTTAGAAGTAAAACTAGTCCTATAAAAAATAAAATAGTACTAAAATAATTCTTAAGGGTCTTTTTAAGATACTGGCTCAGAACCAGAAACTGATGTGAGGGCTTCTTTCCAATGGATCAGGACCTGAGGAAGAACAGAATACCTGATGTAGGAAGAGTCTCTGAAAGCCTCTAGACTCCTCATTTTGCACCAGGAAATAGTAGCCTGGGTCTTCTATCCAGTGTGTTCACTAACACTCCCCTTCTCCCTTCTGTTCCACAGGCAGTCTGCTTGGCATTAAACACTTGGTTGTTCCTATTTGCTTTAGGGAAAAAATGTCAGCATCTACTTTTCATTCTATTTTCAAGTCTCAACTATTTTCAATTMATTTTGGGGGAATTTGTTTTTCTTTTAATTTCTATATTGCTYTACTATCTCACAACAGATTCTTTCACAGAGAAAAACATTTGGATATCCTATTTCTAAAACAGTATGTTGCTATCTGGATTCAAACTTTTGACAAATTTGGAAAGAATAAGCAAGTGACCATATTTCCCACCTATCTAATACTGTCTTAGGAAAACTTAATAATGAGATTTAACTGTGAAACACCAATTATTCCTGTAGCAATATGTTGAAATAAACCTGGCGTTGCACTGCTTCCAAGAGGAATAGCTAATATGGCATCCTGTCTTTACCYGGTGGGTAGGAAGAGCCTTAAAAACAAATAGTCTAATAATTAAGTTACTGTCATTCTTTCATCTCTTAGAAGCCTTCTCAAAAGAAAAGTCTAATTAGAATGACAAACAAGGAAAAGCCATAATGGAAAGATGCCCTTATGCAAAGGTAATTGTTGGTAAGAATGCTACAAGCAATTGTGTTCATATAAAAAGCTAATTCTCATTAGCAAGTGAAGGAAARGTCTCATTATTTCCATTCCGATAAAGCCCTCACAAAGTAGATAGATAAACAATAGAAAATTCACCAGAAGTGCCAGACTTTCCATTTTTTCATACAACATTAGTACTTTATCTTACAGTAATTTAAAAATCCCTGAAGGTACTAAAGATTGTATTAAATGATCTATATTAAATGTCAATACTGTTTAGTTTGCTTGTTTGTTTTTTGGGAACTGGAAACCTAATRGATAGAGATGTTCAAAATTTCCTAGCCATGGGGATTAGAAATGTATACTTAGGTCTCTAGCCTCAAAAAGACTGACACTAAGACATTTATGATAGTGGTTTTGTGCAGCAAGTAATTGTCTGAAAGTCACTTCCTCAGCTTTAGTCAGAACGAAGCTTATGTTTGAGACTGAATCCACAGCAAAAAAGTCCTCACAACCGGGTAAGCTACTGTAWACATTTTGTGTATTCAACCACCTGCTTTGTGCATTGTAGATCTCCCTGCAGCACAATGAACTTTGCTATAACTCMTTACAAATATTGATTACAATTGACTCATTAAGATGAAATCAAATTCTTTGAAGTATATGAATTTAAAAGTGGGACAAGAAAATAAMTGGAGATCAAGACTGTTTTAGTATTCACAGGCAGCTTTAGTATCAGACTAAAGAATGTGTCTGAAACAAGTTGCACTAGAGAAAGGCAGGCTTTTCCTTAGTGCCCATGATCCCTGCACCTCTGGWAGATGTCTCTTTAGAACAGGCTCTGCGATTTTCTTTTAATAAGTGAGATCATTACCTGTTGTAGCACAGCACATTGTAGTATATTACTACTCTGTAGTACTATTTCAACATGTTCAGTGTTATGAATGTCCTTTTCAGAAAAAAAAAAATCAAGGAAAAAAATCAAGGTTTAGAAGCAAATCCTTCTCTYAGATTGTCTTTTACTCACAGCATGAAATGCAGCATTTCAGGAATTTGTGATGTCTAAATGAATTCATTCACTGACCTTCCATCCCAAAATTCATATTACACACATGTGTGAGATAATAAAATGAGATACCATTTCAATATTCTTCATTTAATTGTAAAATATTCTTTGGAACAATTGCAAACTGGAGGAGAGGAGAGAAAAAAGAAAAATATAGTATTGTATAATTAGGTTAAGTGACAGAGTAAGGAAAAATAACAAAACAATTCGCTAAGCTAGTTTCATTTGTTCAGTTTGATGATACTCTATTTTAAGACAATTTACATTTCTTTGCCATAGGACTTTCAAGCATGATACAGTATTATATAAATTGCACCTATTTTTAACCATACTTATGTGGCCATATTTCAGCTACAAATTCAAAATGCCAATATATTTGACTCCATAAATAATTAATATTCTATAGCACAAGAGAACAGGAAGGCAGGCTTTAGTCCCAGAAAACTTGTGTTGAAGGAGATGCTATTGGAAACCTTTCCCCAAATCTACTTGCTTGCTCGAAAACTGTCTTTCTTAAAACAAGAACATCATCAACAACAAACGAAACATTTTTCTAAAAGGAAGTAATGTGAGCTTCTTATTTTGAGAGATTTTCTGTATGTCAGAACATAGCACTTGGTTTTTACTCTGTATGTTTCCACAGGGACATGCTYATTTTATGTGTATTCACAGTAAAGAATCAAGTAAAATATATACTTRAACAACAAATATACTTTGGTGTACCCTTACTTTTAGAAGGAAGACAAATTTCCAAATTAACTCTGGAGCCTTGCAAAGACTCTGAGGAAAATTCATCCTGTTCTTTTTCTTCTTACAATAGATATGCTGATTATTATTTTCTCCAGTTCMATTACTCTTTCCCTTTTAACTTGCTTCTAACTGCTTCTGGTGACTATTGCAGAACACTGGGCAGAAGAGAGGGGTGACACAGGGTAGTGCAACAACAGATATGTCCTGGGTAGGCAGCAAGAATTACAGGTGTTATTCCACCTTTGTTAGTCTCTAGGTTTCAAGCCTCACTACAGCCACTCAGTAGATACCTGTTAGTAAAATTTTAGCAGCCTTTTAACAGAGGGTGTGCAAAAACAATTGGAAGGAATTCCAGGAAAATGGGAGGCTGGGAAGTGAGTTAATGTTAGAAAGAACTTGCCTACATAATAACTCTTGAATTTTAGCCTTTTGCTGATTTTATTTCTTCTAGTCATCTTGATTTGGTCACTCTCACAGTACAACAAATGATGTTATTCTCTAATACAAATACAATCTGTATTTACACTATCCCACCTGATCCTGCTTTTCTTGCTCCATTCCTAAGCATCATTTTTTTGTTCGTTATTTTCATCCTGTTCTGTAAAGACAAAGCCTTCTGGCCTTGTATGTCCTTAGTAACRTCACTTACACCCATCTCTTCTCTTATGTGCCAAGTTAACTAAACAATTTAATATTCAGACTGCTAACATTCCTGGCACACTTGGAAAAAAAATCTTTTGTTTTAGAAAACGGCAACTTTACAAAGGATAGATGACAAATTTTAACCTGTTTCTGAAATTCAGTTTAGAATTGAGAGGTCTTACAGACCTAAATTGAAGTACAGTATAATCGTTATCTGAGACATAGAAGATTTTTATTCATTTTTCCTTCTAGAGAGAGCGTTATACAAATAATATTGGAACGGGCTTATAAAAACCCAGTTCAAAATCAACAAGAGGCCATTATTAGAATGAGATGTCATGGAATGATAACAGAAGGATTCAATCTGAATCCTCTGGATCTGTGGCAAGTCTGCTTAATACAAATACATTTTGGATGGAAGGGCAGAAGAGCTTCTACCTTAGCTCAGCAATTATGGTTTTCATCCCAGAGGTGTTAGCAGACTAGAGAACTGGCAATTTCATGGTCAGTGCAATTTTATTTGTGAGAAGCTTCTGAAACTGTATTTGTTAGGCCCTAGTACAGAAGAGCAAATAAAACTAGGAAAAGAAAAGCAAACAATTTTAAATTGCAAGATTTTTGGACTCAAGTAGATTGTTTCATTGGTACAGGTCTCTTCCATCTCTGAAGAAAGTATTTCAGAAGACTAAATCAAATAATTAATTTAACAGTTTGGTCCATATGGCTGAGAAATTAAAAAAAAAAAATTTATTAACCACTTTCATTTGAGATATGCTTTTGACTTTAGAATTAGGTTTCAGTGAATTGACTGGATGTTTGACCAGCTTCTAATTCTGCTAACTGACATTCATCTAAAAACCCAGAGCTGAAGCACGATAATGGCAATGTCAGACTTCGGCTGTAATTCAAGACATCTGTTTAATAGATTTAAATGTTTACTTTAGATACATCAAGTATTGCTTATTTTATTTATATTCCTTTAGTAAGCACACTAAGCTAAATGACCTATGTCTCAAAATACTACATCACCTCCCCAAAAGACTACCTCAARGACAGCAGTGCTCATTCTTGGCTAATTCATCGAATTTCATCATTTTTCAATACTGAGAAYGAATACAGGCAATTGGTCTTTTTTCTTTTTTTTTTTTTTTTTCTGGTAAAGTTCCAAAAGTCAATGGAGTTCATTTTAGCATAATTAATCCATAAAACTCCAGACAGCGTTCTGCCTTTATCTGCAGCTGTTATTTCTTTTAAAAATCAAACAATAAAACAAGAGTAATTAGCTAAATTAGATAAAATTTGTRGAAGCCTTCAGTAAATCATACGACAAAGCTGAAGACACAAGCTCATGAGCAAAAAGAATTCTGTGGCCTCACTGGAGATGGACATTCAATTAATGGCAATAGCAGTAGAAATACATAAATATATTTTTAAGCACAGTACACTTCGGGCAAAAAAAMTTATGGCAGAATCAATGTGCTAAACCTAATGATTGGCCTTTTACCTAAGCAGTAAGGCATCTTYCTTTCCTCCTTGCAGTCTCACTCATTTTATCCAACATCTGCATAAAATAAAAATGTAAGAGTAGAAGAGATTACTTATTTTCAGCTCTGAGTTGTCTTTCCAGCAAGCTGCAGAGGCAGAATTTATTGCTCTGTATTCATAAACTTTTRCACCATTTCACCATCCTTCCTTCTATGACCTCCAACTCGGCCAGGTGATTAAAGGACTATCTTCTCTCCTTAAATCAGTAGTTCTGAACAAAATTAATCAAAAGACAGATGCACACCTCTGCAGTTGCTCATGCACATGTACAGATGCCTAAACTGYAGCCACCTAGGAAGCAGATAGTGACTTGGCTAAGTAGTGACTTCTGGATTACTCTGCTGGCTTTATATGTAATTTAAGAATTTACAGTCTGGGTCTTACTCAAACAAGGTCAAGACTAAACAATGAAGTGAGTCTGCTACTCAGTTCATCCTACGCTACATGGAACTTTCTTGACAAAGAATCAGCACTGCAGAAGATACTTAAGTCTCTTTACAAAGTGCCACTAGGACTTTCAACTTCAATACAGTATTTTCAAGAAGGAAAAAGAAAAGCTACTCGAAAACTGTGACCTGGAAACCTGGAGAAAATGGGATAGACATGCTCCAATTTTTCTTCTCATTTTTGGCTGCAAAATTTTTTTTATCTACCTGAGACATTCTCATCTGCTGAGATGTTCAGGGCACCCAGCAGGACATGACCAGTTGAACTGTTACAAAGGTTTGATATAGATTGTAATTGATCCTGAACAAAATTCTGTCAGAAAGTCATCTAGTTCATCCATTTAAATGTTTTAAACATGAGTATTCAGATTTTTTTTCCCCTCCAACTTAGTCTAGAAAATGTTTAGCCTAGATGAATTCCCTTTTAACTCACTACTTATTACTGATCATTTTAAACTATGAGGAAAAAAGAAAACACAAACTCCACATTCCAAAACTCTTTGCTTTGAGAAAAGCCAATTAATAAWCATAATTATTATACTTTAGAGTTAGCAGATTTTTTGTATTTATACCATAGACTTTCATATTTCATAAAAGCTCACTCCAGGACATAAAAGTATCAGTTCAGATAAAAGTATCAGCAGATATATCTCTTTCCTACTGTAAAGTCAGAGCTCTTACCTGYTTTTAACTTAGAGAAACAGACACAAGAGAAAAGATGGCTTGATAGGGTGGGCTAGAAAGGAAGTCAATTCTCTCATTCTCACAAGTGTATCCTTTTTAGCTTTATGGGCAAAGGAAAAATATAGGGTCATAGGGCTAGTCTTTTAAAAATAGTCGTTCAAGCCCCAGTGCATCTAATTAAAGCTTATTACAGGTGAAACTGTAGATGAAAACAAGAACTGACATATAGTGATGCACCAGCGACCACATCAGTACTTAGATGAAAATATACAAAATAATGAATACATTTTTCAAAAATCTTATCTTTAGTCAGATGTTCACAGCAAAATTGAAGTCTATGCTCCTCACAGTTGGTCACTACATGTAACTCCTGAAGAACATTGCTTCTGCTCACAAAAAGTGGCAGCATGAAATAAGTGTGCTCAAATAAGCAACCCTGGATGTGTAGAAGTCAGTGCACACAAAAATTCTTGATATGCCCCCAACACAGACATCTCAAAGCAGAATGCCTCCACATAGTATATTTCAGTCTACCCTCAGAAGGGCTTAAACCTGGGAGAAAACGTCCAGTGAACTCTAATAAAATATTTTAGACAGAGTCAAGCAGATTAGTTTCTCTCCCACATTGTATATTCAGGGTTTATTTGGTTAGGTTCATTTTCTAGATAAGTCTCACAGAGTGAATCTTCAGTAATGTTTTTCACTCAGGAACCTGAAGATAGATTGGCAGGTTTGCTACTTCCTCATTTATTATTTTTCTCTAGAAAACAGTCTAATTCACAGAGTACTAGGTATTGAAAAGTGAAATTCTAATATTGTTATACAATTTTAAGTGCAAGACCTTTGGTTATGCAAACGGTCTTTGATATGCACTTAAATTCATATTCATATCTATAATGAACACAGAATCAAACTCAGAATATTTACTTTAAAATATTAGTCTTAAGAAAAAGAGCTCCAAAATAAACATTTAAATTTCTTTTAATTTTCTTTTGTGTTAATTATAACACAAAGGTATGACTGGTCCATCTGAATATGGACATGAATATGATTTTTTAATTGCATATGATAAAGATAGCAAAAGTACATAAGATATGAGAAAATACTGCAGACTCAAGGCAAGAGTCCATAGCAGGAATTTAAGCTTAGGATACTTTGTCCACTCTGATATTTTCACCAGCTGCCTTTGTCTACATTGTTACGGTCAGCATTTTTCATGCAGTAATCAAAATATCTTCAGCTCCATGAAGGAACTTTAGCAAAAGCTAAGCTCAGAGTATTTTAAATCTAAAAAGCCATATAAAGATGCCTAAGCTGCATGTGGCTACCATTTAACTCTTAAAGTGCCTGTTTTCTGGATATTTTGTAGAGAGGTATTAATTTGAGTTAGTCAATTCCATTTTCATGGCAAAGACTCTAAAAATTGATTGAAGTAACATTTTGTTGCAACAATCTGAAGCTATATTTAGACCTTTATGATGGTCTTTATCCAGAAAAATCACAATCTTCTCTGGCCTTTCTATGGAGAATCAAAACTTAGAAACGCTCAATACTTGGTATTAGTGGTACGTCCACAATCAAGGCTTAGAAAGGACCTAGAGGATGCATTGTCACAGTTACGTAAAAGATCACTTTAGGCCAAAGATCACTACTGGAAACATGGTCTCCCCCCTTTCTAAATCACATCTCCAATGCTCAGAGACATAAATAGCACTCAATAAAGCAATGACTTCTATGCTGCCCACAGCTGAAAACCCGGAGCTGAATAGCACTATAAAGCACAAAGAAAGCAACAGAGGGGTTAAGTTGTAGCTATAATTGCAAGCTTCAGTGTATTTCAAGGTGAGAACATTTTTCCATGGTCAAACATATCAAGAGCTGCTCACTAAGAAAATAAATGAGGTAACACCTTGGTATGAATTATAAGCATGGCTAATGACGATCCTGCAAAGGTCTCTTTCAGAGTTGTAATTAGCTCTGAACTCAAGTGGAACCTTGTGGCATCTTTCAGACAATGTTAAGAGATGCAGCCTCTAACCAGACTTCAGAGAAATGAAAAACAAACACAGTCTCATATTTCAATGGGTTTGCAAATTAACTGCACACTTCAGGAACTGGCAGCATCGTTCCTGAAGATAGAGCTACTCTGAAAGTTCCATGATTTATTATTGCATTTTTTAATATAAGAAAAGCATCTGACTAATGCATTTTGTTTTTTTGGAGGGGACATTATAAACATGAAGKGTATTTTACTTTTGCTAATTACCTTTGAAGGAAATAAGACAAACTATACCACTTTCAAGAACATGACTTTCACCACACAGACTAAAACTGTCTGAATGTTACCTTGTTCCCTTTATAGTCTGCTTTATAGCTCCCCAAGTGATTTCATTACTACACACCACTGAACTATATCTGCATGTCATTAGGTGTAGTTGAGCTTTCCAGTCTCTAGAGGTCTCTGCATATCGCATTTTAGCTCTGCGACATCCCTGCAGGAATTGCATTTTGAAGGTGAGAATGAAGAGCTGCACGTGTGGGAAAGGTCTGCTGGCACAAAGTCAGACTCTGGCAGTGCTGTCATGCCAATTCAGCTCTCCTAGTAATTCATAGGAGCCAAAAAAACGGGGGTGGAGATTGATGGCATAGTATTAGCTGATGACAACACTGCATAAGAACAYTTTATATTCTACAGATAACCATACAACACGTAACTAGGAATGGTTGAATTTGCTGATGAATAAGCACAGCTGCTAACCTCAAATGTCACAAAAACAACCTTTTATACTTCAGCACTGTCCACATCTGGGTATTACTTTGTTTCCTTGTATGGTTACCTTAAGGTGCYGCCCAC
The DNA here is from genome assembly GCA_003342815.1 of Eudromia elegans. Lineage (NCBI taxonomy): Eukaryota > Metazoa > Chordata > Aves > Tinamiformes > Tinamidae > Eudromia > Eudromia elegans. The sequence continues at coordinate 474,066 of PTEX01000116.1, read as the reverse complement.
TTCGGGTGAGCAGTAGGCAGTAAAACAATATGTAAATGGGTGTTAGACAGCAGATTTTACGCAACAATTCCAGAATAGCCCAGCCATCTTATTTTGAAACTTCCAAGTAGTTAACTGGCCAAGTAACTACTACAAGTAAGTGGTAGTACTAATAATCACCTTGTTTTTGATAYCTTCATAAATACCTGAAAATACAGAGCATTAAAAATTACTAAAAAGAGTTGATATGCCTTAACTGTCACATTAGAGGGGACAGAAAGCTCCACAACAAAGCTTTTGGTTCCACGTACTATGAAGATACTACAGTAACAGCAATTATATTCAAAGAACTTGTTTCAGGTGGAGAAATTGGAGAAATCCCCTCTAAAATCCTTCCAACAGCTTATCTCTTTCACTCTTTTTTTTCTGTCTCCATTTCTCTCTCCTGCCACTCTTTATTTTTTTTAGGTAGAATCAAGTAAATAGTTGATTTCATTTCTGSCCTGAAAAATGATTTTCTCCGTATTGACCCGGTCTGCCACATCCTGGACCTTCAGTACTTTTTTCTCCTCACATAGGAAGCTTTGTTGAACATATATAGACTACAATGTCTTCCAAGCACCTTTCTAATCTACCTATGGCAGTTCTGTATTTCTACAGAAACCTTAAGCCATGACCTTTGCTTCTCAAAATTCTTTTSGGCTATTTTTATTCAAAAGTGAACTGCCTGAGCTACAAAAAGCCTGTTCAAAGTTTCACAAGCATTAATCCTATTTGCTAAGCTCTATATTGTATAACCACTCTATTGATTTTCATTTTTTAAAACTTTAAAATAGTCTACTCATACTTGAAATGCTTTTTTTTTCCTCTCCGTGAAATTAGATTTTCTATACATATATCTTTAAAACACACAGTGTATTTAACATTTGAAGCTTTTCAGTTTTCAACTTTAAATTTCATTAAAAAGTTCTACTAGGTGTTTTKTCTTTTAAAATACAGCAAGTAGGGATACATTTTCAAAGGCTTGTCTTTTAGTTTCTTTTGTTGTCTGTTTTTTTCCTGTTATAAAGGCAAAAAAACTCAGAGACCAACGTGTTATATTTGTACACTGTAGTAGAAGAAAATGTAAACTTAAGTATAAAAAAATTCTTGCATGGATGATGGTTTACAAGATCAATTTAGTAGCCTATTTGTGTTGGAGAAAAGCAAAATCTACTAGYCAGAAGACATACACCTCTTGCAGAGAAGGGCTGTGGGAGAAGGACCGATTCTTTAATCTGCCTGTCCATTTGGATGAGGTAGCAAATTGATGCTGAGGTGCTTTGGTGTGGTAACAGAGGTTTAAAAAAATAGAATATGCATGAGAAGTCTAACTTCTAAGAGAAATACTCAGGGGAATCAAGTAATCTTACACTGAAATACTAATTTTAGTAAATTTTATCACTTACACAGCCCTATCCTTTAAGGATAATCTCACAGAATAATATGTTGAAACCCTCACAGGTCTGGAGAGGAGATAGGAAATGGTAGTAACTCCAACTATATACAGGATAAAAGTTTGGACTAGAAAAACAAAGGTCAAAAGATATCACTATATTCTTCAAAAAACAGCATACACAGAATTGAAGGATCCTTGCTAAAATGTGTCCTCCTAGAAAGGTCTTTCACAAGGCTAAAACGTACCATGCTCCTTATAATCCTGGTCAGATATTGGCAAATAGACCACCATAAGCAAAATACATTTATGACAACAGCAAAAAGTAGTGAGATCTTTGAGAAAAGAGGTGATGACATGAGTATTTTCATATATTAATAGCAAAAATTCAGGTATATTTTCAGTTCAGTGACCCATTCTTCCACAACCTTCATATAAATAAAAACTGCACATTTAGCTACCTATTAGACGTTCATGTTACAATACTATTTAGAAGTCGGCAATTATTTAAAATGTATACAGTATTTGAAGCAGACTAATGCATTAGAAGCAGAATAGGCTGTTTCTGTGCTGAAACCACCATAACCAAAAAAAAAACCACCCTTGATTTTTGAGTTGGTGATGCTTTCTCATTTCACCTGATGTTTGCTTACTAGCACCACAGCTACGTTTAGTGGTGTAAGAGATGTCCCATGTTGTTTTGCCCAGCAAAGGAACCAAACGTTTCACAATCGCTTTATACTGCTCCCTATTCTTTGACCAGAAGCTTTGGAGCGGAAGAAAACTCTGCTTTGTTTAGTGTGCTGTATAGGCAGAACAATTTAATTTTCAATAAAAAAGAAAGAATCCCCTGCTTATGACATTTTTTACTGGCCAAGTTGCAAAAGCCACAAGGAAAAGATATCAGTGCTTGATCATATTAAATGTATTTTTAAAAAGTAAGTTGCAACTAATAAGCAAAGCAAAGGAGCATTTACTAGAGCAATAGCATTATTTATTTTAGTACAGCTGTTTGAATCAATGGCAATTTTTTTGTAGAAAAGTCACGGTCACATAGCAATAATAACCTCCTACCATTGGAGGGAGCCAACAGCACTGCTTTGTCTGTGGCTTTAAAAACTCACTTTTTCAGCACTCGTGGAAGAAGAGATACTAAAAATCTGCAGACCTGTGCACATTTAATAATAAAGACAAACTCTAAAAAATAATTATCTAGTGAACACTACAAAGTCTAGCTACACTTATTGTTAAGCACACTTTAAGCTTAATGTTTAAACAAGCTTAAACAAGCAATGTTTAGTACATATTTTAAACTCTTTATAGCAAACATTTACTTTATAGTTACACATACCTTTATTTTTAAAATAAGACATAAAAGGATGTTTTAGATACTAATTCAGTATTTTAAAAACATTTAAAATAACATTACATTCTGCCTCACCATCCTACCTCTACATTTAGACAGAGTAGCAAGAAAGTAATACAAGGTGTAACAGTATATTTGKATTTTTTTAATGTTGTTTTATTCATGCATCAAGCAAGTACATGAGAGTCTTCTTTTTAATTAATCTTCTGCATGATTATTGTCAAGGTATGGAACAAATTACAACAGTACTGGCTGTACCTTGGGAAAATTGGCAGTTTGGTATTCCTTGTGTCTACGCAAAAAAAAAAAAAAGAGCACCCACTATTGTCATACCCATCACTTAGAAATGTTTTCTAATTTTTTGTCAAGGAGTGTAATTTCACTTTCCTCTGACCATTCCCTGAGGTAACARGGGATGCTATTGCTGGGAAATAGCCATATGCTACTCCATTTCAGCATGTTCCAAACTATTTTAATTTACAGGTTTCTCCCCAGCCCCCACATTATCAAGAGATCATTACAGCAACATTATCAAGTCTCAAGTCGCACATGGCTCAGCCACTGGGATTACCTCAGCTGGGAGACTTCAGTTCCAGAAGGGCTCTTCTTTCTCCTTGTTGAACACATCCACAGTTCTAGTTTTGCTGCCACAGGCTCCCTGTAAAACAAAACAACCAAGGGCCTAAATAATTTCTTAATAGAAAAGTGTATTATCCTGCTATCATGATATCTGTACTTTTGTTTGTGTTTGGAGAATCAGGGGTATTCTAGTCTATATTCTATAATCTATRTGAGAAGACTGACACTTTTGGTTGCAGCGGTTGGTGATCTTTCCAGATAGTTGGCAAGAGAAGGTGCTTCACTGCAGTGCTAACTACTTTTTTTTCCCAGCATTCCTAATATAAAGGATAAAATGGATACCTTTTTTTACTCCTATATTTTAAGGCAGAAATTGCCAGCGAATATTATGTATATAGTTACCTGAGAGATGCCTGTGAGAACAAACTATTGCTGTCCTTGATGTGCTTTCAGAGATGCAACATGCAAACTCCAAACACAAGCAGGAATGTTTAGAATATTGTCTTTTTTAAAAAATCAGATCTCCCTCTCAGAATGTAGCAGGTTAAATAGGTAGCCCAAAAAGCACTTAGCAAAGGAAGCTTAGAAATGAAAATTTACAGATGTCTTATTCCTAACATGCAAACCACCTAATCTTCATCATAARATAATTCAAACTGGAAGAAGCCTCAGGATGTCTCTAGTTCAACCTCCTGCTTGCACCAGGGTCAGCCCAAAGGTGAGACCAGGTTGCTCAGGGCTTAATCCAGCTAGTCTTGAAACCRTCTCCAAGGATGGGGACTACACAACTCCACCATCTGCTCCATTTCTGGCTGTGCTAACGGTGAGGAAGTTTTCCTTATACTCAATCTAAACATCTCAGTTCAGTTCTTGCCTCCAAACACTAACCAATTATGCATCCACACCTTTACCTGTACAGRCACTCACCAAAAATGCATTCTGGCAGGTCAAAATTTGAGAGTTCTTACAAAAGCATGAGCTTTCCAATAGACTGTTACCATTCCAGAGACTCACTGTATTTACTGGCTGACACTGAGGTGGCTTTTTTTTTTCTCCCCTCAGCCACCTTTTTTTTTTTTTTTTTGTTTTCTAAAATCCTTCTAGAAAAACAGGAGGAATCTGAAGGGCTATTGAAACAGGTATTGATTCTGTAGTTTTTAGCGAAACAGCAGTTGTCAGAGGACTGCAAAGAAATATTTTCTGAAGTCTAATATCATTAATGCTGACCTGACCTAACAAGCACCTCACTTTGCTTGTGAGACACTTCTTCCCTTCACTTCATGCTTGACAGCAGTATTGGAAATTCAYGTATCCTCAATGCGATCCTGCGGCTTCTGGCTGCTGCACCGACACATACGCACGGTACAGTTTATCAGCTAGCGAATGAAGAAGCGATGGAAGGATTATGAAATTTCAGATCTGGTAAGTTGCTCCAGGGAGTGTAAATTTTTCATTTTTCTTATATACGTCTTAAGCTTTTCAAATTAAATTCACATTAAATTTCAGGATTTTTTTTTTTTAATAATGACTTCTAATTCTGAATGGCATATATATATGACTGAGGTACGAAGAGCTGAACATTCCCAACATTTTGGAGGCAGAGAAAACTTTATTATTGTTAGATGCCATCATACAAGCCCTTCTGAAAGGCCTCTATATGCAATAGGCATGAGGACTTGGAGTGAGACAGCCCATCAAACACGGCAAGGCAGTAAGGTCTGCTTTCTTCTCTGTGCTACAAGGGGAGGTACATCTATCAACTATCCAGTTACTAGATACCAAGGCAATCAACTCCGCTTAAGAGCAAGAWCCTTTCTGTAACAATTCTGTCCATTTTAGACAACTCAGATAATTTCCGTTTATCCTAGAAAAAACGACTGTGTAGATTACAAAAACCGTAAAACTGAGACTTACTTCAAGTCTGCAGCGTAAACGTTTGTTTTTTGATGGATGTTCACTCACATCAACTAGATGGTCTATAAWCACTTTTGATTTCTGCAACTAATATTTTAGACCAATGCTGTTTTTCTAGTATCTAGTATCTGAAGATATTTTAAAATGTTAACCTAACAAATCCTAATTTCTTTTTTCTAAAAGCCAGTACAACTTTCAATAAAGGTAATGTTAGCCACGCAAAGACCGAATGCTGTAATCTCTCCTTCTAATATTACATGACAATACATTGTGGTTATATGAAGGCATACAAGCTTTAGGCAAATGGTTCCTTTGATAATTTAAAGATTTTTCAAATTACTACATCCATGCCTCTGAGTGTGTAAATTAAAAAAGTGAGATAATGGAAACATGCTTAGCTTAAAATGGCATTTCTCAAACTGAATCTTTCTTTTGAACCAACCTATTCAAAGCAAAAAGAGAAATTTAATCAAGGGGTTTCTTGGTCAAATTATTACTTTCCCTCAAGACTTATTTAATTTTAATTATGTAATAATGTGCTTAATAACAAGAACTGGATTTTAATGAAAATCTTGTCAGAAAAAGACCTTTAAGGGGGATCTTCMAATTCTTTTTAATACCAAATATAGATATAGTATGTAACACAGTTTTACTTTGTAGCCCTTAGCAAAAGAATCAGTTATTACACTCTTCTCATTTTCTTTGCATTTGAAATAATTCTGCATTTGAAATAGTCACACTGCTGTGCTTTTCAGAATTCTCTGATGCAGCTAAAGAAAAAAGAAGTTACAGTCACTTTAGCAACAGCTAAGGAATTCCAATTGCATTTCACTTGCTACCTCTTCCGGAGCCTGATGCCTTCCTCTGCTTGCGCACTCCCCCACCTGCTCCCTGCATGTCACTGTTACTTTCAGTGGAGTGCAAGAATCTACATCAGCATCAGTGGAAAAATCCTTAGGCAGACTCCACTTGGAGGTATTATGGTATTAAGTGGCTTAGGTGTTCAGATTCCACGGTAATGGAAGAGGCTAAGAACCTGAATAGAACAGGAAAGAATAGTTAATGGCATCTTACACAAGGGGGAGAAGTGGAGGGAGGCCTGTGATTTAATCCGCTTCTGATTGCAAAAGCAACACAGGAAGAATCCTGCAGTGCCACAATACTGCTAGAAAATCAAGCAACTGGTTCAAGACAAGGTTGTGGTGGATAAAGGGACAAGGAATCACTGTCACTTTTCATTGTCTTGAACTGGGCGTAAGAAGATGAGATGAGTTGCAAGGCATGACATYGGATAATCGTGAGCTAAGTGCCTCAATTCATGCAGATGACCTCTCACAACCGGCTAGACAAGCTGGAATGAATGATGATACTCYTTCTACCTTGGAAATTTGGTGTACTCGGCTGGGCTTTACAATAACTGCCACGAAGACAAAGCACTTGTGGCTAGTAAAAGAGACATTASATAAGTATTGAAAAGCAACTGCAGTGAAGCCAAAAACAAGTCAATTTTCAAGTGTATTTAGAAACTTCATCAGTGTTGACAGTTCTATCAAGAATGATGCAAAAAGCAGATAAGCCTCAGGCATAAGCATGCACAAAAATGAGTAAGACTGATAAAAATATTACATTTTGCACTGAAGTACAACTTGATCAAACTGATGTACCAACTATACTGTACCRTGGGCTGAAGCCTTTAATAGATGTAGTAATAGCCAAAGAGATGACAAACCAGCTCTTCCCTACTCACCCTTTCTGCATTTTGTACTCTGCAATGTCAAGAATATTAAAAAAAAAAATGTTATGTGAGTATCTTTTCTCTCTGTGATTCTAAGTATCATAATCTTCTCACAGTGCAAATAAACTTGAAACTTGATTTCCACAACATAGCTCAAGTCTGGCTGAGTTTCTTTTACAAATACCTATCTGGAAGTAAGTTGGGATGGAGAACAACTTCATTTGAGGAACTTCGTGAAGCTGAAGTACTCCAGAAGCCCTCAGAAAAAATGCTAATCCTCCCCAACAAAGAATTCTCTGACAACAGGAGAATCTCCAGTGTCTACATTCCTGTGTCCTTTCTTTTTAAAAGAAAAGAAAAAGAAAATAATAAAACATATCTTYTAAAACTGAAAGTCTTAAGAAGTTAAAGTGAAAATAATCAAARACTTCATATATAAATTGAAGGTTTTGGTTGTTTCTCTCTCTCCAAATTCTTCTCATTTCGCCTTCCTCAGAGATCCCCTCTGCTGACTCCTGAGTCTCACCCTCAAAATGCAATAATGATTTTTGCATAAACTTTGCTGGTACTCTYAGCCTGCACCAAATGCCAGTCATTTTATTCTTTAACATTATGTCTCCCATACTCCCCCGCATCAAGAAGTCATGCAGGTGGCATTGCTCATTGGTTTTATGCAGCAACCCAGGACACACCACAGCTAAAAATCAAGCAAATGAGAAAAGTAGAAGCATAGCAGTCAGCAGATGCTCAGCAGAAATACCAACCCTTACYTTCTCCTAAGCCTAGGAAAGCTACTGTACAGAAGAAATCTACAGCTGAACCCACAGCCCTCAACATCAGAGTCCAGAGTAACTCAAGAAAGCACCTGAGGTACCAGAACATCCTCCTCAGAGCATCTACATTAGTGCAACATGCAAGGTAGCCAGTGAAATTGATGTTTACCACCAASACTGATCATTGTGCTACGATGAATAATGTTTCCACCACTTTTCAGTTACTGATCCTGCAATTCAGAATGGAAATAAGAATGTGATGTGAACAACTGGAGCTTTGGAAACCTGTAGCCATCTATTGTACCCCTAACAATTAGAGGCAGTACTACCAGTCCTGTCCTCTCAGGGAAATTCCTTGCAAATCTCTAGAGAACAAGAAAGGAAATATGTGGCCATTTAAAGAAATGGCTCAAAGATAATGCAATTCCAGTACATCACTCAGATTTTAAGTTGCAATAAATCTCCCCATCAAAATATTTTTTTTTTTGCCTAAATGAAACATCTATCCTTGTCATAACTGCAAAAAGCAATAAGAAAGCACAATTGATTTAAACAGGTTTTATACTGTTAAAATTTAACTAAAGGTAGAAAAACATTGATTTTATTATCAACTTCTGAAGGAATGAATAATTTAGAATGAAAGTATCTTAAGAGAAAACAATATAAATCAAGGAAAAACTACTGAAACCACACACAACAGGTGTGACATTTTCATCTTTTTCTACATCTACATTTATTATATAAATTCTATGGAATATCATAAGGATGCTCATTTCATATTTTTATGTACGTTATGTAGCAGATGACAGCCGGGAAAAATAAAGTCTTAAATTAGCGATAGACAAATGAAGATTTAGTGTCTGGATGTTACTGAATCTAATTTAAAAAATATATGGAATTTCTCTTTCAAAGCCCATATATTGTTTGGAAAACATCCTCAGAAAAGAGATGATGCCTTTCATGATTTTTTTCCATTTAATTATATTTTTCTTTATATTTATATTTAGTCCATTGTGGACATGCAAGAACAACAAAATGCTTGTAGTTACAGAAATAGAGTCTAGATAATACAGCTGGAAAAACAGATGGAATGCATTGGAAAAACAACAGGATGCAAGGAATGTCAAGGAGAATAAAGGAAAAATGAAAGGAAGATAAGTTACCATATTACATTGTTGACTAAGGATTTCTCTTTCCCCAAAGTACCTAGATGTCCTGTTGCAGTCTCCCCTCTCCAAAAAAATAAAAAGAACCCAGATATTGAATCTCAGCTTTGTGAAATGAATTCTGATATGTATTTTGACATACTGAAATCAACAGTCAGAATAAAAAAATCAATCCAGTTCAGTCCTGAAGTTAAATCTCGCTCTTAAGTCTAGATTCCCTTTGGGTAGGCATTACTGTGAATGACCAGAATGTGGAGAGTAAGAGAACAAATTTCATGTTCATGCAACAGATCAAGTCTCCTGAATCAGTCATTCTGCACAGTAGGTGTATGAGGGAGAGGTACAATGGAAGCAGTAATGAGGTTCTGTTAAGTCCTCCATTAGAGTAAAACTAGACAGCTAGAATCAGCCCCTTGCTTGAAATTCAATGTTTTCCTCACTTTTCTTAAAGTACAGAGGCATTCACTGCTTCTCAAATAACAAGTCATAAAATTTCTTTTGCTGTTCTGTGCTATGGGTATCATTTTTATATTTTATGTTATTTCTATACTATATTATCTATATATTCTATTATAAAGTGGATATAATAAGCAACTATAGCAGTGGCTACCTTTATATTCAAATGTGTATATATATATATTCTTCATAGCAACTAAAAAGCCTATTCAGAGTATATAAGTACAAAGAAATACAGAGTTTATTGAGGAATATAGGTTTAGAACCAACTTTCTGTCTCCTCATAAAAAGGGCCTTATTATCTGAGGTAATGCACCATGTAAACCTTTTCATAAAAACACCCAGTCTATCTTAAAACTGATTAAGTGGAGTTTTTTCCACTAAATACTAAACAACTGTATTGTACCTCACTGAATAAATGTTTAAGAATGTTGTAGCAGTATCTTCTAATTTCCAAGCTGAGTGTCTTCATAAATAGATTATGTCCATATGTCCATGTTTGTGACAACATCGTGCTTCCTTGATTTCAGGTCTATAAAATATTTACAGCCAACCARTCTCTCTTCCCAGCTAGGATTTTGCTGATCTGTATAACAGCTTACTCTGCTGCTAATAGCTCACCTAACAGCTTTTCTATGGTTTTCAGTACATACACACACAAGCACACATGCAAATACTCATTTTTCAAAAGGCTGTTGTGCCAAGTTTTCTATGACCTAGTAATGAGATAAACTTTAAAGCTCATTAATAGAAGATAACTTCTTTTCAGAGGAATCAGAAAGGACTGTTCCTGAGTATTCTGGGGAATAATTCTACTTTTTTTTTTTTGGGGCTACCCATTTAATTCAGAATTATAGACTTTTTTTAAATAATCCAGAGTATGGGTGCACATATTCTGCAACTCTGAGGTATTCCTCTTTACAGTGAAGAATCATTATTTTGCATTTTTTTTAATGAAGAACTCTGCATATTTTACAGAACAGATTTTCAGTTCAGAATCATATCAAAAATGGTAACAACTGAAAATAGAAACAGACCTTTGCAAAACATTGCAGGTTTTGCATCAGGAAACAGATGCTGAGATATTACATGCAAAAAAAAGCTTGTAGCATTCTAGCTTTTTACAGCAAAAATATTTAATTAATTACTTTTTATAGTTTAGTGTGACTTCTGGTTTAAAAAAGTTGTTAAAAGGGGAGCGCACGAGATTTTTGTAAGAACAGAACTTGCTGTGAGTGACAGTAAACAACTCTGCAGAGGCGCTGCAAAATCCTGCGGTTTGTTTAACAATGGCTCTAGCAGGTGGCATATGGTAACACTGAGTCTGTCACCATCTCCAGGGTGCCAGACATTCCGCAAATTTTCTGTGCAAGGAATTTTTGGGGTAGGTTTGGATTGTAAAGGCACGTGAGCATCTGCTGCCTGCTTAATCTCATTACTATCAACAGAGTTAACTCCTGCTGCTCTCAGTTTAGCATCAAGATCCAGCAATTTTACTCTTTCACCATGAGCAGCAAATTTGACAATATTTTTTAAAAAATGCCACATGCTAATAAGAATAATAATGTGGATGTAAAATAAATGCAACTTTTTGAAATATATTTCACAGAAGGCTTTATATTACTAAAGAACACTATCAATAAAGTCCAAGTCCAGTGAGCTCCATGGAATTTCTAGAACTTTCTCTGTTCCCTGCGCTGAAGAGGTCTCACAGTTTTGAGTTTATAGGCAGTTACTCATTTAAGATAAAGACAATTGTTTTTTCCTGTTGCTATTACATTATAACCCGTGAAAGTCACGACACAAAGTCAAAGAAAGAATTAGTGTTCAYCTGCAGCAATCCTCCTACCTTTGAGTACTGTAACTGCTTTTCTTGAAGACTACATCACTATCTACCCATCAATAGAAACTTTTACCACCGGTGAATTAGCCCAAAGTTTTCTAATGATGGGCCAGATGCAGTGAGAAAATTCAGGTGAAGTTTTGCAGCATGCTTCCAGGCCCTGTATGCTCTCAGAGCAAAAACAGGATGAAAAGTGATGTTTGAGGTCTAGGATCATTCCATTTTTCACTGATTACATTCCCCAGGCTCAAGAGAAATGTGTAATGTGCAGCAAACACATTGCCTCTTTGGACAGCTCTTGGCTGCTTGATGTATGCCAGATCCCTGACCATCTCCAGAAGGATAATTTTCTATCCTGTGCCTATTCTCTACTCCTTAGTTTACCTGCTTGCAATGAAGTTTGGGTCAGATCCACAAATTGCATCAAATACGCAGCATCAGTACCCAAAGCCACACCTTTAAAGACTCAAGAAATAACCCCTCAGAATAGATTTTGGAACAAAGCCCTGGGTAATGCCGGTATTTATCTTACCATGCAAGCACGGCACTTTCATTTTAACATAGGGCATTGTCCAGGAGGCAGCAGCCRCTTAAAGAAAATTACAAAACAGTTGCTGAAGCCAGTGTGCAGGATTTGAAACGGGGAGAGTAAATGACGAGCACCAGATGCCTCAAAGGTGACTCGGTGTGTTCTTGAACCCTAAGAAACCCTTGTTAACAGAAACAGCACCTAATCCTATGCACCTATTCAGTCCTGAAGAGATTCTTCTACAAGTATCATTTCAAAGGTTTTCTTTAAACTTACAACCCACATGTTTACACTAAGAATGAAGGGAGACTCCCCTCCCTTTGCCCTGCGTTTGGACATGGGGTGGCCCGACCTTGACTACCACAGGCCACAGGGTGTCAAATTTTTCAGTTCCTGCCCCTTGGAGGGCAGCATCCCCACCCTTCAACCCAGGACCCACCTCCACAAACAGAGTGCCAAGTCACCTGTAGAGCAGCACATCGTGTTTTAAAAGGGCCATGTCGGATAAATGGGTAGAGAATGCAGATTGCCTCTAGGAAAGAGGATTGCCTCTGTCCCCCGCAGGCAGCACTGAAGAGCTTGGGTAACAGGGCAGTCCACAACAGCAGGGACCCAGCCCAGTTCCAACCTGCAGGATAYTCTCGTTGAAACCAGAAACAGAGGCTGGACATAAGTAAAATTGCTCTCAGATCTGGCAAACCAGTAGAAAAGGTGTCGCCAATTTTGAAATAGCTGGAAGAACAGGCAGAGAAATGTCTCTTCAGGAACAAGAAATCCTCCCTTTATTTATTTTTTATGACAGCTCAAAACAGTGCTAGTATGCTGTATATGGGAGGAAAAAAACATGACAACTCCAAAAACAGCTACAGGAGAAAAGCTTTATGTGCTCACTTTGGTGGGAAAAGCTTTTTTATGCAAGCCCCTTTGCTGGCTTTGACTTGTCACAAGGAGCAAGCCAGATGTGTCCATTTTAGTGGTTTTTTTTTGAATTTTCATTTTGCCATGAAATGTTGATAGTAACAGCTATTTAAGGACTTCAAAGGCAGGCATACATTCAGATGTCTACAAGCACCATATGTGCCAGTCATTCATCTCAGATGTTGCGTTACAAATGTAGCAGCATTTTTAATGGGCCTTTTGAGGGTGCAGCAGTTGAACAGAGGTAAGCTGAGTGGGGCAAGCCAGAAACAGGAACCACCATGTGCAGCTGGTGCCTCCTCTCCCCCCGTGAATATTTTGGAGCATCTGGAAAGAGTTGCCCAAGGAACAAGAGAGTAGTTTAGCACCARCTCATTACTGACCTGTGCCTTTAATCTGCTCCTTTATGGATTCTGGCAGTTATTAGCACGCTAGCTCAAAAATACAAAAATCACTATGGTATTAAATACAATGCATAAGCATTACCAAACAACCAGGGGGTCACGAGGTACACCACTGATGTAGAGTCAAACCTTCTATATCAAAAWGATATATTATATTTGGCTTAGGATTAATCAGATATTTAATAAATTGCTGAGTATGCAACTACCATATCAAAGCTTTCACATATGAAGAGTCCTGCCTATTTTTACTGCTATAATACTTATAAACTATCCTTCTCTCTTGTTAATCAATAGTTATAAACAAAAAGAGAGGCAGAGGCCAAAAACTTAAGGAAATGAAAACCAGCTCATATTAAAGGAATTTTTAAAAGTGATTGTTTTAATAATTGAAGACYCAGTCCTGTTCTGCTCTACTAGATTATACAATTTTGTGAGGTTCATGTAGAAGAAAGCACACTGTTTCACACAATTTTGATATTTAAATGTTTTCTTTTATTCCATTTAGGACTTAAGTCAGAGTATCACTTGGAATTTTTTACTGGCAGCTCTAGGAAAAAGCACATTCTTCATGAAATGATCTGAACATCCAGCCTAAACCGGTGAGTTTTTCTGAAGTCATGGATCATAAGGCCCTTGAGATTCTAAGGCTGTTACTGTGAGCTGCTCTGTAAATCACAGGGTAAGAAGAAATGACATTGAAAAGATTTTCTTAAATTCTGGAAGAATTAGGCAAGCTGCCAGAAGAAAGTCAGGTGCGAAGCCAGAAACTTCCTTGTTCACAAGCACATTCTAATGCATCKCTGCCTACTTTTTGCCATTACTTCAATGTTATCATCACTATAGAAAGATCAAATTTTGATGACTGAGCAAAACTTTTTTTAAAAAAACATTTCTCAAAGCACTTAGTGCCAGAGGGTGATTCTTCTAACATTGGTTAAATCTGATTCTTTGTTTTATAGATAAATATTTTTAAATAATCAGTGAAGGCAAATAATGTGCTATTAATCACACCTGTGAGTTTTATATCTTTAACATCTCACTTTAGAAATGAGAAATCTTTAGAAAAGGAMGTATTTCTCACAACAGATGTTCTGTGTGCTTCTCTTACCTTAATATTCCACTTCTAGCTTTTGTGGAACTGTATGGAACTATTATATAGTACACAGTAGATAGTATACCTGTGACAGTTCGTTGCAGGTAGAGCTGCAGAAATCAATTACTTTTATTTTCYATACTTAAAACCATTGATAGAAAATATCTTGCAAAAAAAAATAGCACAAAAACATCTCTGTACATCCTTGGTTTCATTGACCAGTCATTATTACTCAACTTCAGAACCATTTCTCTAGTATCTATTCAGTWGTATAGTTTCAGAAATATTAGCTACTGTTAGTTTTGCTTCATGATACAGTATCTGCAAAAACTGGCCCATGAAGAACTGCTCTATCCCAGCATATGTATCTGTAACGCAAGCATGAATGAGAGCGTATTCCAAACACCTTCCCAATGTGCACAACACCTCCAGTGATGCCATCGTACACCCCAAATCCCTTAAAAGCTCAAGTCAAGTCCATGCTGTCACTTGAATGCTCCATACCTTCATCCAGTACTTCCCATCCCTCTTGCTTCCTTGATATTACATAAATCTAGAACAGTCAAGTTCCTGGATTCTGATTACTCCAGAAAAATACTGCTTACTTAGGCACACAATAGTTGGATTTCTATATATTTTCCAAACTTCCTGACAAGACTGTAATATTAACTGCTTTTAAAGGAGTCTTCAGTCAACATCTGCATCATTTTAAGACACTAGCAATTATGCACATGTGTGATCATATTTTACAAATACCAAGATCATTATAAAACACTCAAATAACACATGGTTTAACTGTGTTTCTGGAAGATGTGTGATTATCTATTTTGAGCCAGAATCTTTGCTGGTTTCAAAGCAAGCTATGTTGCTGAAAGTAACTGTGCCTTCTGTAATTAGATAACTGTATTCAAAGTAATTACATACTCTATACAAAATTCTGTTTAAGTTATGGGTTGACATTCTAAATATCTTTTGATAGACTTCTATGTAGCTACATTTGATTCTGTCATTTCTGCACTTTCTTTTTTTACGGTACACAATTACCACAGCAATTATTTAATTTCGCTTTCTCAAACCCGCCAAAAAAGACAAGCTCATAAATCCTCTGTTATTCTAATTTCACACTGAACTTACCACAAAAGTGTTTTCCAAACTGAGATTACCTGCTTGAGATTTTTTAAAGCAATTCAAACCACCAATCTAGTCATACTAGCAAAATACAAAAGCTTTCCTGTGCCAGCATACACAAACAGCTTTATTATTTCCTTTTTAGCTACCAGCAGCTGTTCAAAAATATCTTTCTTAGAAGAATGATCTCAATATCAGCCTAGAATTAAAAAAATAAAGAACACASATACTTGCTGTCCTATACCAAGTTTCAACTTCATAAATGAACCCTAATTGTCATTTCTATTACCAGCTCTGTAGATATATTGCAAGTGGAAAAAATTATCTTGGCTCAAGTTTCTGTAATTTCTGTGATGAAGAGAAAGCAAGATAGACCAGTACTCTCACACTTTGGACAGATTTAGTTTAAATTAATTTACTAGACCACCTGTAAGTAGTCAAAGATATTGTTGAATTAAGCAAATATGTACTAATCTTTTTCAGAAAAGCCAGTCAACCACTTTTGGCATGCAAAAGCTGCAGTTGGCATGAGCCTGTAGCAGAGGAAAACAAGAAGTTATTCATATGCAGAGATGTGCAGACAGAGGAATGTGCCCTGTCCACATCAGGGGGTGAGACTCAAAGGATGCTGCACACAGGCAGCTTTGGGTCTCTAACACTGCTCATGCAGGGAGAGTTAGAAGTATCATAGGGGACTTCTATTGGAACCAACTGGTAGACAGTCAACAGAATTGCTCTAAGAGGAGAATATAATATTTGTTTTTATGGCAAGACACAAAACATGTTAGTAGACTCTTGCTGAGAGCTTTACAAAGGACATACAGTGTCAAACAAAACTAGTTTTAATCCTCTAAATTAACCATTCCTTTTTCTTTAGCAAGAGAAACTGTCTTACTTGGTCAGCAACGATATCAATCGTGAGAGCTACTTGACTAGGCAGCCCAGCAGTTGTTTTGTGTGGAACTTACAATAACACAGTTTTCATGGGGAAAATACAAATAAACCCATACATTTGAACTTGCACCATCTGTGACAAACTGGCCACATACATTGATTGCTTCTTTTCTACTTCTGTCCAGAAGAACAAAGATATCCTTTAAATAACTGAGTCAYATTATAATGGACATTAATCTTCCCCTTTGGCATGTTCTCATATCAGTCCCTGAAGTCAGGTAACAAAACTGACACATGAGTATGACAGAAGTTCCAAAGTTGCAGGTAAACATGGTATGAAAGATTTTTCCAAACTTGTTAAGCCCAAAGAGAAAACATGGTGAAAGCAGACATATTATAAAATAACTGGCTCCAGAAGTGCCCTGAAACAGTGGTAGAATTCATGAGATGCATCTTTTCAGTAAATTGCTACTTAAATGATCTGATATAAAAAGTATAATTTTATTTAAATTATCTCCCACATAATTCCAGGCAAAAACAGAAGTTGTTTCCATGTGATCATTAGRCATTATAAAATATGGTGCAAAAGGTTAAGCAGAAAGCAAGGCTAATATGTACTTTCAGGCGCTAGAAATACTGGCATCTCAGTTTCATASATGAGCTTGAAGGTGAGCTCTTAAGAGCACTCCATGTTTTGTGATTTTGGTTCATGGTCATAGTCTTTCCATGTTAATAATGCTCTATTTAGAAAACATATGCCAGCCTGCACCTTCATAGAGTTGCCATGAAAGACAAAAAAAGAAAGGGTATTCTGTATTTAAAGGTTTAAATGCTACATTAGCCAATGAATATGCAAAAGGTTATATACAAAATAAATMCATCATGATTCTCTATTCTTCATATTCTTAATTACAGAACAAGCATTCTTTATTCTAACTTATTGCATGACCATATCTTTCCTCATAAAAAAGAAAAAGCTCCAAATTTTCTTCATTTTTAAATCTGTTTTATTGTTAAAACAATGCAGATGAAAAAATATTAAAAAATTTACTCTCCCCACTTGTTGAAAAGTAAGAATTTCCTAAAAATTTACCCAACCTTTTTTTTCCCCTCCATTTTTGTAAGTGAATATTTTAAATTTAATTTTGATTTGACTAATTTTGGATGACTTTGGTTCTTTTTCAGAAAAAATATTTACTCAGCCTTATAATAAAGGCCTTCTCTTCCTTTCAGTATAACATGACATGGCACAAGCATACAAGAAAACAAAAATCACGAGCACTGAAATAGTATGTCCAGAATCCCCATTGTTGGAGATCTTCTAAAACCAACCTGASAAGTCCCTGAACAACCTGATCAAGCTTAAGTTGAGCCTTGGACTAGATGACTCCCAGAAACCTCTTCCAATCTCACTTGTTTTATGATGCTGTGCTTCTCCATCTGAAAAAACTCTGCCTTGTAATCCTAAGCAGTTAAGACTCAGTTGATTTTTTTTTTTCTGTGGTAGAATATCACACAGAAATCGTTAGGACTGCTATTTGAAGTTGACATATCTCAGATTTTTTGCGAAGCATTTCCTAAGAATTTGATATTTTTTTAATTGTTTGTCTTTATCTTGTAGAAAGCTCAAATCCTCTACACCGTGCTAAGTTCCTGRCTTTAATATTATCTTATGGCAATATACTATTTAAGCTTTACTTTTTTTTTTTCCCCTCTTCAGAACAGTAAGGATCAGCAGGGTGAGACCAACAATGTTGTCAGTTAATAGAGGCAAACCAAGTCAAAGAAAATGAGTTTATTTAGTTTTAAGACTCAACATCATGTATTCTTACCAGAGGTTCTGGAAATAGTATTGTGGGATTGCTGTTTTGCTGTTTGTCACACTCCTAAACCTATTCACCACATACATACACAGATCTGCTTGAAGTAAACGGTATATCGGATAGATTTTTGTGAATAAAAAGGGACTATGAGTAAGTTTTCTAAGCCTGTGTCAATAGACTATTTCTAGCAGAAGGCTGATTCACTGCAAAGTATTGCCAAATCAGGTGAAGTAAACCTCTTTCTAAACAGGAAGCAGAACCCAAAACTCCGCATACCGGAGTCCTGTTGAGTCRAGGATTATACTTTAAGAGTTAAAATAACACTGGTCTTTCCTGCTTCTGAGTAGAATCCGAACAGATAAATTTAGGCCTCTGCATTATTTCCAAGGTTGGCAGGAGACCTGCGTTTGTGGTCAGATGCTGAGCAAAATTGAAGGCAAACTCTCCACTGTGTGGAAATTTACAGAGCCCTCAGTAGTTCCATCATAGCATTCATTTCAGAGGTTGGGGAGAAAGGTGAAGAATTCCCATCTCAAGATTTTGATTAGCTTAATTAGTGATGGATATGTAAAATTAAAATTAGATATTTTTATGACATTTCTGATAAAATGTGACAGGAAAGGCAGTCTGATAACTCACTTTTGAACAAAATAAAACTATACTTTTTTTTCTGAGAAACTTAGAAGTTCAAAAAGAATAAGCCTGTGAAAAGAACTATGAAATTCCCACATCACAAAAAAGTATTTGTTCCAGGGAACAAAATTGCATTTGTATTAAAAATGAAAAAAGGTAAAAAAACTAAGTACGGGTGAAATATTACTTAAACTAGTTCAAGAATATTGGCTAACATGCTTTTAAACTCTTCTTTAATTTGGCACCACTCCGAAAGCATTTTGGTTTTCAAAAGGAAATGAAGCCAGTCTTTTGTGGCTTAACATCAAAACCATTCTGATTATCTGGGTGCAGTATCCTTGGAAGTTAATATGTTTTTGCAATGGAATGGAAAACATGCTTTAAACTCAAGATTAAAATAAAGAGTCAATAAAACTGAAGACCAAATCAGTTTCATATTCTTCCTGTAAACAGCAAGGTGGTGGCACTTCCAATAGTCATGTAGACGATTACTCCTAGAGCCTTCCCACTTAAGGAAGATTGCCTTTTGGACAGTAGGATCTCAGTCCCACGTGTTATCTTGGTTTTTTTTTTTTTTTTAAGTCAAGTTTCAACATAAACATAACACGAACCTTCTCTTGACAAATGATGGATTTGCAAAGTGGTATTTTCCAACAAGAAAACACTTCAAAAGAAATGATGATTGTTCCAATCTAAAGTTTTAGGAGAATCTCAGGATTAAACAAGTTGACAACAGAGAGATTGCTGTGTTGTCACCTACAAGTTGATGAGGTGCTTCCATTGAACTAAAAATGTCCACAGTTAAGAAGAATTTGTTTCCATTTATGTTGAATTATGTTCCATAATGTAACATTTATCTAGGAATTCAAAAGAGCTAAGAATCAAAGAATATCCTGAAAACAGAAGGACTATATAGTACTCTTCCACAAAACATGAGGTCTGTATTTACACTCARTTGCCCACACATTATTTGAACATGAAATTTGCTGTGCCAMAGTTTTAGTTGCAACATTTGAGATGCAACACAAATAACACAGATGTAAGACCGTGCCATTGGACCCCAAAGAAACAGTCCTATGGAACTTCCACATCTGACATAGGCAATTAATGATGCATGTCCTCCTGAAAAAGTAAACATACTGTAATTTCCTGATGTTGAGATGGATTATATATTTGTTTGCCTACCAGCTTATGAGAAAAAGCTGATCTCAAAATACAAACAAGAAAACCTGATTTTACTGAATGATATTACTACCTGATAACATATCAATCTCAGCAATATAGAAATCTGAATGCGACTAAAAATACATTATGGAAAGAACTGGACATTATTCAGACAGATCTATGAGTTTAGGGTATTTTTAGTGCACCAATCACTTCTACATATATGTCTGCAATGCCTAGGGATTGTCCACACAGACATTACATATACATAGGTTCACATAACCTCTGCCACACACACATATATATTTGACTAATTAGTATTTAAATGTAATGCCTTATAGTTGCTTCCAGTCAGCTCCCCAAATAAGTTCTAATAATAATGAATTTAAAAAGAAAATTGAAATATCTGGTACCACAAATCATATTTTTTGTAGCTTTATTTAAAATTTTCAGTTTTGAATATTCTAATTTTCACAATACACAAAATATATAATCTAGTGTATAAAATGTATATGCCATTTAGTACTTCTCTCTTTAGCACATTCCAAACTTCCAGTTTCTGAAGGGAAAAACTTTAACTTCRGTCTTCCTCCCTGCTCCCCCACCTCTACCACCCCTGGCTCCTTCTGCAGAATTTTGGCTCTGAAGACTCAAGTTCTTAAAAAGATCCCCAGAGAAGAATAAATTTGCTTTTGTTGCTAATTCTTAATTTATTTCTTCCCCTAAGAATAACTGCCAATTGTTAATTCTTAATCTATTTTTTCCCCCTAAGAGTAAGTGCCAGAGTGTATATATACATATTTTTATTTAGCTCTTGGCATTGTCTTCTACCATTTTGTGTATTTAACACTTGCCTTTAAAACACATACATTTGCCCTCACTATTTGTATGCATGAATTTACTTTAATGATGTTCACTATGTGATTAAGGTATTTGTGAATGAATTAGATAATTCCTTCCAGATTATCATTGCCAAAGGAAAGTAGGAGACTTGTTTTCGGTATCCGTCTTACTCATATTCAGTAATTTAAATTCAGTAATTTATATTACAGGGAAGATGTTAAAAATAACTTATAGTATAATTTGTGGCACACACCATTCTCCTTACTTTGCAGCTGTTAAAATAAGCAGGACGAGAGATTCGAGTGAGCTCCTAAACCCGACCTGATCGTTTCCCCATCAGGACGTAGGCTTCAGGAAGGACGCGTAGCTGGGCAGAAACCCTCCTGCACACAGATAATCCTGACGGTAAATCTTCAGCCAGCAGGGGTCTCCCTTACACCCCCACAGTAGCTGCATCAGCTGCTTCTRCACGTTGTGGTAAGGGCTGTAAGGATTTGATGGGTTGGGAGAAAAAGACTTTTTGCATTCTTGAAAGAGGAAGAAAGCACAGAAGTATTATTTAACAGAAGTTTTCCAAATCTCTTCAAYGTTTTCCATGCCTTAGCAGGAAGTTTAGAGAAACAGTTCTTTTTCCAGTGTTACTCTTCCTTTTCCATACACCGTATTCAAATGGTTTTGCTGAGCACATACCACAATGCATATAGCTTAGAAACACAGCAGCCAGCAAAGCCCCTCTCTGGCACAGCACTAGTAACCAGTATCTGGGAGTATCAGAGCCTGAGAGATACTTTAGAAATACTTCTGATTAAAAGATTAAGACTTATGAATCATAGTGTCTGATTTAACAAATCTCTTCTATTTAACATGTCAGTAGCAGGAATACTGATTAAAATGGCATATGAGCTACAGAAAACAGAATCTGTAAGAAGGATTGCACATTTCACATCTTGAAATGTTACCTTGCTTCCAAATCATTAATACTAAAATTAAACACATTTACAAAGACTATTTGAAGTTGCACGAATGTCAATGCATACATCCACTTCTGCCTGACATTTCCTGCTTTACTGCCCTCACAGTCCTGTCTTGGGTTTTGCACAGTATCAAGTGTGTCTAGATTTCTGAAAACCCAGGAGAGTAGTAGATGAGCGTGCTTTTGAGAGCCAAGAGTTTTCCTGTTTCCAAAGCCAAACAAAAGGGAGAGCTTAGCTGGCTGCAAAGGCCATGGGAAGAAAAGCAATAAATGGCTGTGCCCCAGAGAAATGGTAGTGAAAGGCGGAGGAGTAACAGCTACCTGCAGCCACAGAGAGCCAGAGGAAGCAAAGAGCTGCAGTGGGAATAGAAACTAAGTGGGAAGCAGGGGCAAGCAAGAGCTAGAGCAGAAGGGAATAGATACAGGAAAAACTAGGGGAGGAAATGTTGAAAAACAAGGAGATTGTAAGAACTCTAGAGTGATCTGGTGAGAAGGAAGTTTCAGACGGGAAAGTGGGTGTGAGAAAGTCCTGGAATGAGGGTGAAAAAGAAGGCGARTGGAGAACAGGAGGCAGCTTCTTGCTGGGCGCTATGAGGCATGTAGAATAGGAGGCACATGGGAATGTAAACTCCAAGACGAAGAGAGAATGGGGATTTGGTACACMAAAAGGATAATGCTAGGAAGAACAAAGTTGGTAAGAAAGATTACGACAGGGTATCCCATTGTGAGTCTGGCATTTCTAAGACTTAATTTTAGGCAGGAGGCCTGTACGGTTATGGCTGCTGCCACCTTTCCCTCCAAGTCTGAGCTATAGGCTTAGTTTTGACAGATAATGGAGGAGCATCTCCTGATATTTTGTGGTTTCTTTCAAAACTGGAAAGAACACATTCTAATCACCCCCAGCAGAGCAACAGGAAGACAGCTAAAAATGACAACAAACAGAAATTCTGTTGATTGATTCAGGATTCAGGAGTTCAGATTCAAGTTTAGATTTGGAGAAGTATTTCTGTTCAAAAAATGCACACATGAAAATAAAACATTTCTAGTTTGACAGCAGCTTTTTTTTTTTCCAAAATGTTCTTTCAGTTTTTAGAGCAGCTAATTTTTAAAAACATGATTTGCTTTGAAAATGGCACTAAACTTCACAAGCCCAAAAAAAYTTCCCTCCAGCCTTCAAAAGGCTGAGGAGGTCTGGTTTTGGTTCAGCCAGACAATCAAGAGAAAAAAAAAAAAAAAAAGCAAGCCTCTACACTCAACACCACCATACATTGGAGCAATTTATTTGGAGTTCCACCTGCCTCCCCYAGTCCCTCCAGCCCCCAACGCCACCTTCAGTCTTTTCACCTACACAGAAACCAAGGCTTTGTGGAGCTCTGAAATGACTTAGGACTCATGCCTGCTCCAAAAAGGACCCAGCTGCTGAAGCAACTGGTTTTACAGGTTRCCTGTCAGAGCTCAGCAGAAGCAGCACAGCACCAGGACAGCTGGACTGGGTCCAGAGTCCAGCAACAGCCACCAGCAAAGCAAGGGGACAGACCAGGACCCTACCTGGAAGACTTGGTAGGAGCAAAAAAGGAGAGGTCTGACATGCATCTGAGAGGCCCATGCAGAACAGGAGCTTTCTGCAGGATAGGTCCAGCATCTCTCCAGCCTGGAAAGCAGCACTTCCCCCAACACTCTTGAGGAAAAGACCATAGGCCCCAGAGCTGAGCTTAAATGGACCCAAGGGCGTTTGTGGGTGAGGGGAGGTTTTGCCCCAGGTGAGYCTAGTGAGGGCCATCAGGGTCTGTTTGTGCCTGACACTGCCAGGCAACAGCTGAGTTGTGATTAGCCCTGCTTTCTTAGCTCACAGCATGTAAATAGACTGTGGTGAGTTACACTAGAGGAGCCTATTGCATTTGAAAGCATGCCTTTGTGGCATACTAAGAGTGTGTATAAGTCACATGTCTAAAATCACATGCAGTAATTTTGCAATTAGTTGGATTTGGGGCTGAATCCTCAGTTAGGCTATCAAGTGTGAGATGTTAAAAGGTAGTAATATGCCATAAAAGTAAATGACATATTTTGAAAAGTGTCTTGTGGTATATTAGAGAAGTGAAATTTTTAATGATGCTTTAAAAGCTAACTTGGCTGCTGTATGCTCATGTGCATTTAGGACTGGATTAGTAAAGTTTTCTATAAGTGCCTTCAAATGAAGATATATCACAAAACAAAAAGAATAATGTCTGGGCATCTTAAGTCCATTTGGAACTAGCTTTGTAGGTGGTTTTGAAACTCTTACCCAGAAATCTCTCAGACTCTGACAAGGGCTAATTATCACTAAAACGTTTCCTACGTGCAGAACTTATTTCTGAAAAATTGACTTATTTTCTTTAATGATTCACCTTGCCTTCTATTTTTGCTTAAATGTGCAATGCTTTTCAAAGAATGGCTAGTAAACAAATATTAAACTATTCTGGCTACTGAGAACATTCCTGAGATCTTGAAGAAATATTACAAAATGGGTGCAATTTTTTCACCCTCTTGCAGTTTTCAGTTTTAATTGACACTCATAAACAACAACTCTACATTACTTTAACATAGTTGTGTTCCTGGCCCAAAGAGGCAGCGAAGATCCTTCTTTGTCTTTCCATTTTATTTCAAAGTTTCCTGGGCTTTCTGTCAGCTTCTTTGCAGGCTAGATCTCTTGACTGGGTTAAATACATGATCCAAATAACAGCTTATTTATCATGCTGTTTGGTGATGGATGCGGTGGTGATTGCCTCCCATTCTTTTCCGACTGTAAAACTGAATTAGATTCTACACCGTGCAAATGTACACAATGCGCATTGTAATGGCAGCTGGTGGAGTGCTGCTGTAGCCAATTCCGAGTCTTTTTCCAGTCTCAACTTCTGTTTCTTGTCTTCTATGCATTGCTCTCCTCCGACCCCCCTCCCAACCAGCACCCTAAAGAAAATGGAAACAGTACCAGGCAATGGCACCAGCTGGTCCTATTTTCTGTCGACAGATATTCATGCTCTCTGATTGGAGCCATAGTCCCTAAAAGCCACATTTACACAGGAGAAGAAAACACTGTACCTTTTCTCACAGAAAGTTAAACAGTTTAGAAAATAGATTCATGTCATTCCCAATGATGGTGTCCCTTTAAAAAATAAAATGTCATCCCCTTCAAAACATGAATGCACATGTGTACAAATGAATGAACGTGGGCACGAACACAGTGTAAGTGTGTACAAGCATGATGTTTGTATCTTTCCCAAATAATTTGAGTTTTTTTTAATTATTATTATTATTATTGTGAACGGAATGAGCTGTTACCTGTTTAAAAATAAAAGAGCTTTATACTTTGAAATCCTCTTATTATCTTTTGACACCACAGATGTTCTTAACTGTTACGCACATTTGTTGTACAGTAGGGAATCATGAGACTAGCAGTGTCATGAAATTTGAGTTTGAAACATAAAGGGATGTAAAAAAAGTGACTTTGACCCATCTTCCTTTCCGTTTTGCTTGTTTAGATTTGTCTCTGCTTTGGTAATCAAACRTCCTTGGTTTGTTTTTAAAATTTAAGGGCTCTATAAATAAARGCACACAGGCATTTAGTTTTAGACCTAATTTTTTTTTCTTTTTTTCTTTCATAGGAARAATTAGCATCTGAGCAGGAATCTTGTTTTGATTTTCCTGTGTAATACAATTTCATATAAGCCTATAGTTGGTCGATATATGACAATACATACTGTGATGTGACTGTGCAAGTGATGGACCAAAGGCCATTTGCAGACTCCTGCAAGAAAACTAAAATAGTGRTTAATTAACTTACTGTTCACTAGTGTAACTGTTAAATAGACCATCTCTTTACAGCTGCTATTTTTTTTAACAGTAACTGAAATAGCAGCTGAACAGCATCTCTTCCCCATTCTCCTTGGATAAAGTGAATTGATGTCTATTCAAACTGCAAAAATGGTGTGTATTTTTCAAATTCTGTGGTAAGTGGCATGTGCCTGTTTTACTGGATGCATGAGGACTGTGCTGTACTGTATTTCACTGATTTGTCACTMAGTGTAAAGATATGTTTCATTAAAACTTTTAATATCTAGAATTTGCTATGTTCATTTATGTTTCCCTGTTTAGCATCTTGCTATTTGCCTATGTTTTTATAGTATTTTGGTTGTGCAATCCAGTTCCTTGTATACTTTAGAGTATAGAGACTTTTAACTGAATTCCCTCTTATGACTAACCTCTCTTGGTGACCTTGTCAATTTTSATTGATTTACTTTTATGTTTTGGGGATGGAATGAATTTAAAATTTTAAGAATTTACTGGACTTATTTGTCTGAAATTCTTCTCTCAGTGGTCTCTTTATGATCATCACAAACATTTACAAAGGTAAAACATGAAATCCGGTGAAAGGGTTGGAGGGGATATAAGGTGAACAAGTTTTATCAATTTAAGTCATGCCTCCAACATGGTACTGTAAGCTGTCTGTACTATGTTTAAATTTGAAAGCAAGGGAGCAAAACATTCAGAACATACAGATAGTAAAGAACAAAATAAGCTATAAATGGAAGACMGCTGGAGACAACAATTCTGAAGCTGTAATCTTGAGTATATCTAAAACAGAGCAATCATTTCTCTTCCTTGATATTAACAAAACATAACTCTTATTCACTGAAAATTCAGAATTTATTCCRAATTTCTGTGTGTAGGATCTAGTCCTTAGTGACACTGTAACTACTGGGTATATTAAGAACTGAGTAGATGATTATTCTGCACGTATTATCAGAGAGTATTGAGAATAAATAAAAGTATGTCTGACATATAAAAAGAGAAACGGAGGAATCTTATGTGGATTGTAAGAGAAATAATTAGTTAGGAGATGTCATAGAAGTAGAGCATCCTTGTCRGAATTATGGGAAAAATAATCCCCTTAACTTGGYTTCAGCTCATGTTTTCCTCAGAGAAACTTACTGATCCATTTTCTGATCATCTCTACAGTAATACAAACTGCACTGAGTTATTCTGGTGTATCTTAGCATCCTGGCAAATGAATCTGGATAGTCCTAGGCGAACTGGAAAATCCGGTGATACCTGGTGAGATATGAGTTGAAAATAAGACAGTGAAAASTCCCATTTTAGAGAAAACTGTGCTGGAACCTCCAGATTTCAAAACATCCTCACTGTGGTTCAGTGTCATTAAAAA
Source organism: Eudromia elegans (assembly GCA_003342815.1). Classification (NCBI taxonomy): domain Eukaryota; kingdom Metazoa; phylum Chordata; class Aves; order Tinamiformes; family Tinamidae; genus Eudromia; species Eudromia elegans. The sequence continues at coordinate 447,218 of PTEX01000116.1, read as the reverse complement.
AGACGGGGCAACTCAGGCCCAAGTCAAAGGCGGCGGCAGCAGCAGGAGGCATATTGGCTGAATACTGAAGAGCAGATTCCATTCCCATGGATATGAAAATARAAAGGGAACATGAAGCAGGAAGCTGTGGGATATGTGGATGATAAAAGCACTTCATTCAGTTACATGAGAGACTGTCATCTTCCAATCCGTGTTAGAAATAAGTTTATCAGTATATTCTTTTACGAAAACACAAAATGCTCAGTTTCCAATCTCTAAGTAAAAATATTATGATAATTTTATTCTGCTGTAAAACAGTATTTACTGAATTTCTGTATAGTTATGCAGAATTTTATTTTTATATACTGTAAATAGTGGACACGTATTTGTTGGTATCTCATCTTGATATAATTGAGAAGGAAGCAAGAAGAGCAAATAACACTTTGAAAAAACAGAGTTCTTATGCTGAATTATAGGTAAAAAAAAAAAAAAGAAGAAGAAGAAGAGCGAGAGCAACACTCCTGCTATAGTTTTATAGCTACAAAAATGACAGGCTACCACCCAGTGTTTATAGGACTCTACCCTGTGGCATTTCCTCAGCTCCATCCATCACTGCAGAACATGCTGGAATCTTGATTACCAGGCCACTTGAGGGTTCCTCAAGCACTACTGCAATAAAAGTGATGCTTCACAGTCCTTTACTTGTACAGTGGGAAATATCAGTGAAAACACCTCTCTGATGTACACCGAGAGTCTGATTGATTTGCTTAAGCATGAGGTGGCAGTGCCATGAGGTCATCCAAGGTACCCAAGACRCTGATGTAGAGCTAGGACAGATGAGACAGGGTGTTCAGGTGACCRGTGTCCTTCTGACCTCAGTTTCCACTAGATGGCTGTGACGTGGCTGACGGGAACACCACAGTTTGACTGCGTTACCTGGAGAAGTCTGTTTTTACTCCACTCCTGCCTTCCTCTAAGCACAACCCAAACAGACACGGCAGCCTTTGAAGTTCCTCAGAACAATAATATTAAGAGAATAAACATCCARCATTGACAGAACAACAACAAAAAATCTCTTCTGCTTTCATCATCACACTTAAAAGATATCCATATACAAACATCAGCATCTGCAAATATTCAGCTATATGTGTCACTGAACAAGAGCAAAACTGTGCTATAGGAACTGATTCATAGAATTTGGGACTCAGAGATCCACAGCAATCAGTCACTGTCCAAGTCCCTGTGTAAGTCCAGGCATTAGTGTATATTATAATGGAACCATTCTGTGAGGATGAAACACAAAAGAATTTTTTCTTTATGTAAATCAAACTATGATTTTGTGCAGACAGTGGCTCCTGGTAGGCTTCATATTTAAACAGCCAGATTTGAAACCTTTGTCCCAAGCATATACATTCSATACATGATGCAAGTCTAAGTTTTATTTAGGTCTGGTTTATTTTCTTTGGTTTCACTAGCACAACATTGACTTTTTTTTTTTCCCCCCCCTCAGATACTGCAAATTCTTAGGAATGTTTTGAAATCTGACCTCTTGGTCACAGCATGGTTATATACCACGTTTGAGGAAATTCTATCCATYTATTCCATTTAGGCAGTGTTTGTGTATGCATCATATGTGTGTATATATATAYATATATAAGCATAGGAARTTACACACACGAGACTAATTTAATTGCAGTGATAGCTAGTGAGTTTTCTAGAGCTAAAATTATTTTTTTCTCCCAACTTACATAATAAACCAAAGCAGACAGAAAGAACTCTAGCAGAAAATTGAAGGAACTGATAAATTTGAACTGATAAATTTGACATTTCAAGCTGCCCATTCTTTCTGCTTGTCTTCTTAAGTCTAAATTACACAATAAAAACAAATATTCTTTAAGTAAGAATGAGAATMATTTTGATTTTCCTTGGCATTGCTTTTCATAGCCTAGTATTTCTGTAAACAATTACCTCCAAAAATACACAGGGAAATTAGAAGATAGATGTTAGATAGAGGGTTAGGGATATTGCTTCTGTTTCATAAAAATGTTTAAAACAGTGTAAATGAAAAAGGAGGAGAAATCCTGATGTTGCTGTATTCATTTTAGATGAGTAAAAAACAGCAACARAAGATAAATCCTAAACTGAGTCCAATATGCACCCAATAAAAATTGTCAATTATACCTGAATATTRTATCTGGATATGTACATTTTTTATAATTAATTTTTAAAACACTAATAATTGATTTGATGAGTAGAACTGGGCCTAACTACCAGTATCTCTGTAGCATAAGAAGAATTAGTTGAGAGGAAGCTTAACCACATTTGATACAGATATGGAAGAGAAGACATAAGCTYAGTAATAAATGATCCTCTGTATGCATGTATGAACACAGAAGAAGTTTACTCAGAGATTAAAAAGATGGGAATGAAAAAAAAAAAAAAAGCAAGCGTGGGAGTACAGAGAAAGAGAAGAGGAAATCATAAATCAATGGATTAAGAAAATGTGTTAGTATTGCAGTTAGAGACTGCTTTTGGACTTTGGAAGAGCTTGGAAGAGCTTTTCAGTTTTCTGTTTTGGATGTGATTGTCTCCTGAGGGCATTTTGGTTATTTGAGGCTATTTCTGAGGTAAGATTTTAGAAATGACTGAATAGAAATGGCTTCACTTAAATGAAGTTCCCTTCACATTTCTGTAATGTAATCAATCTGAATTTATCAAAAAAAAAAAAAAAAAGAACCACCTCTTTCAGTTGCAGATGAGTTGCTGAAAAATTATTACCTACTATTATGTTAGGTACTTTTGTTAAATTACTATAAAGGTGAACAGATTTTGGAATGAAAAAAACATGATGAGAAAGGAAAAAAACCAATCAGGACTAAAGCAAAAAATTTTCTTTGCTCTTTAAAAGTAGAAACAATACAAGCTGTCTTTAAATAATTCACATGTGATGCTGGGCCAGCTTCTCAGAAAGCAGCATTTCCATTTTCATTTACTAGCTTCCCCAAATGTTTCATTAAAATTGAAAGGCTGTGTTGGAAAACAACCTCTAATACATCCAAGTATGGCACATTTTTAGTTTTAAACAGATTATTTTGKTCACTTACCTTCTTCAGCAGCTGGCACTTATGAGTGAAACATTTTTTTAAAACTGCTGAATGCCAAAATTCTGATCACTAAATAAAGGGTAGTGAGATGTGACACTAGGACATCCTGTCCTCCCATGGCTTTTCCTCTGCTGTTCTTCCTTGTCTCAGGCTCAGTCTGTGGCACTTCACTGCAGAGCCTGATTTTTCTGGTGATGAAGAGATAATGGACCCTCTGAGAAATAAGACACCACATAATAACAGTCTGCTCTACAGAAATAGTCCATTTTAATTTCATGGTTGTTGCATTATCCCACATGATTTCTCACAAGACATTACAGCACAATCACAATAATACCACTACTGGCATCTACATAAAGGAAAGTTAACTTTAAAAGTGGTCTTCTTTCAAGTTCATTCTTTCTGTTAGCCGTATAAAGGATTAATTTATAATGACAGAATCTCACATTTTTCTCCTCTTTTCTGCTACAAAAGCACATTTATCCAATATATTCTCAAAGCTAAGGATGAGGGAGKTTTTTTTGGTATAAGAAGGGACACTGGGACCAACCACAAAATAATCAGTGTGGCAAAACATTTTGAAAGTAAGACATTGAAAAGAAGGATGGATATTTTTGAAATCAGGAAGAAAAAAAAATTACTAGCTTTTTTTTTTAAAGCAAGTTGTGAAATAAGTTTTATTTTCTTTTGTTATTTCAGGAATTGTGTGACTGCCAGTAGTTGCTATGGATGTTTGTTCAGACAATTCAGCTAAAAATATTATCCTTAAAAACATCCTTAAATACATTCTTTTTTTAATTATCCTTCTCTATATATAATTATTGTAACGGCATGTGCATAGGGTATGTGTATTTCTGTTTTAAAAATACACTAGTGCCTACTGCTGTTCTAGGCCTATAAAAATAAAATGAAACATTTTTAGAGGTAATTTTTGACATCTGTGGTATKTTAATGCATATCTTGCATTTTCAACAGAGCTCTAAAAACCAAGGGCTTTTTTGACAATAAGAGTAATTCCTTGCTGTGTCTGTCTCTGTATCTTTTCTAGTGATAGAATAATGTTGAGTGTATGCATTCACTTTTATTTTCTGGGGAGTATTAAGAGTTATCAAAGTCTTGGGAAGCAAAAAATGATGTCACAAATACTTAATATCTATTTTCGGATAAATTTCAAAAAATTCAGCTACTCAGGCATAATCTGAGCACCTACCTATTTGACTGAGTGTCCTACACGTGACCATGACCTGTAGCAGGTGCTTAGGAAAAGCCATTACTGGTAATGTTTTTAGTAATATCTGTTACTTGGATAATACAAGTAAATATGTAATACAGTCCCAGTGAGAAACATTCTATGAATAAAAGTAAAAACAAAAATAAGCCAACAATTTCACACACGCTTTGACTGGCATGAAGACAAGAGATTTTAGATAGATAGAAATAAGTGCTGTGGACAGTGGACATTTTTCCTAAACTCGTGTAGCATCTCTTCCTAGTGGTTGGCAAAATAGGGAGAGGAAAAAAAAAATCAAAGTCTACTATTACAGTCAGTAATAAAGTGACATAACTCAAGTGGTAGAGTTGTGAACTCAATTCTGAAATTTAATTATTGGCTTATAGTGTGGAAGATTCATAAGGTTTGTTTGTGCGACTTCTTTGTTTATTATCAGAAACCTTTCATTTTATCAAGTACTGTTTTCCTTCCTCCTCCATCTTTACATCCCATTATTTTCAATACTTGGATCATATGAGAYATAATTCTTATATTTCTTCTGTTGCTTTTTGATCTAATAACTCCAAAGGTTTAGCTGGTACAGGAATATCTTCCATACATTTAAATATTCCAGATCAGGTCTGCAAAACTTCAAAATTCTTGAAAGGTTAAAAAGACAAGACTTTAAAAGCAGGCTTCAGTTGTGACTGCAAATCCCTCTGTCAATGAAGTAAAAAAGAGGGATAAACTCAAAGCTAATTCAAAAACATGCCTAGAATGATTGGTCCATTTATGGTTAATCGTTTGATATGACAGTTTTATCAGAAGTGAAGGTTAAGTCACATTTCTGCTGCCTGAGATTAACAGATAATCTGTCAGCAGGCTAAATAGAAGAAGTAGAATCTGCTCTCCAATTCTGGGTCTGAAGAGGAAGAGTTCAGAAAATGATGCCAACTCATTCATCCTAAAAGAAAAAGATAGTTGAAGTACAAAATGTACACCTTTACTAGCTTATAATACATACTTTAATATATCAACTTCTTTGGAAATTGTCTTCTTTAACCATATCTTTTAAATTTTATGTTTTCTCTGATTTTATGTTAGTTTGCAACACACAAATCCTACAACTTCAGGTAGAATGATGAGGTTCTGGGCCATTTGCTTCCAGAGTACTTCCAGAGTATTCCAGAGTACTTTCAGTGTTGACTTTATATAAAGGATACTTTTTTTTTTTAAATAAAAAAATCAGAGATGAAGAAAGGAGATGAGAGTAGCTCACTGRTGAGACCGCCCTACATTCAAATCCATCCTTTAAAGAGGCTATTTTAGAAACAAGCAGGCATCTCTATCCAGGAAACAGTACAGGTGTAGAGATTCTGTTTTTCCATCCATCCAACTCTTATCTAGTGCGAGATCTGGATAACAATTTTTTCAGCCAAACCTCATGCATCTCTCATTTCCCATCCTGCATTACTTTTTTGTTTGTTTCAATACTGTATGCACTAAACAGAGATTTTCAATAAGCTRGACATAATAATGCCCTGGTCCATTTTCCTAAGAACCAACCACATGTATTAGGATTTCAAATTAATCTGTCGCATGTGTGTTGTCTAACATTTATAGGCAGTGACTTTATAAGCTATTATGCTCTTCTTTGATCTTGATTTGTTAACTCCTCCTGAAGATCTCCTATTTTCCATCATTTGAATAAGATAAAATAGTTCTCTGCAGTCTGTGTGTTTTCCCCATTCAGAGCTCTGCTTTTACCAGAGAACATCTTCCATTTCCTCATCTGTCCTTCGTTTCCTAAAATGGACACAAACTAAACAGAGGACAGATGTGGAAGGACTGAGAACAGTGTCTTTAGAGAGGATGGTGCTAAAAGTTTGTCAGCAGTACAATTAGATCTTTCTTTTAGGGTTTTTCTTATAATCCTTACGTACAATTATGCCAACAATCTCAGTAAAATTTGGAAAAGTTTTTGATGGATTATGTTTGTTAAACAGGTCCAGACAACTGCACGCATYACAAATTAATCTAGGTTGATCTAGSTTGATATGTTGCTGATAGAGCAGTATCTGATYGTCGTTTGTATTGAATTTCACTCTTTTTTCAAAGAAGTTATACCTTCATTGAAAAGCATTTCCAAGGGAGGGCCTAATTACTGCAACKCTGACACTACCTGATCTATAGGCACCTATACGCCAGCTTGGAAGCAGCAACTCTTCATTAGGTACCTGTATGAAATAAAGAGCAGGGAGATTCAGGGTGAGATCAGCTTAACTCTTCATTCTGCTTGCTGCAACAACTGGAGCCTGCGTCTTTCTACCTGGTATTGTAGCCATTAATGACTTTCTTTTATTATTTTTTTTCCCCAAAAAGAATAGGAGCTGTTCTCTTTAAAATACCGTGGCCAGGAACTCTAATGGTGTGGGTCATCCTCTTGCTCCACTCACACTCACTTTCTTTTTTTATTCCATTCCCTAATCAAAGTATGCCAGCAGGATCAGGAGCTGTATATACAGAGCTCTTATCTACATAGCAGAATCCAAACCCACATTGTCAAGGCAGAGGTAAAATTGCTGGGAGGAAGCACTCTATATTCCTCCTGTTAAGGCTGTCATGCATCACATAAGAAAAATAATTAACTGGAGCATGAATGTCTAGGGCACTCTTTTAAGAGCAAGTTTTACATTCATTCCCTTTCATCCTCAGTGCAAATTCTGTGTTTCTTCCAGTGATTAATGTAAAAAGCATAAACAATCCAGAGAGGAGAGCCTGGTAACCAAGAGTCCCTCCCCTCTTCCTTCCCCTCCTCTGGAATGCTTTTACCAGAGAGYCCTGATCAGTGTTTCTCTGCCAGTCCAAAGTATTGGCGGTGTGTATGCAACGGAAAAGATTTTGACTGCCAATTGTTCTTACTCAATCTAAAAACAATTRGATTGTGAGAGCATTTTCCAGCGGGTTTTAGGACTTAAGTTTGAGTCTAGTCAACACACTGTGTTAAGATAAGTTTGTATTTCTTGCACTTCATCCTGAGGTGCTGAGTTGTGCAAGTGCTCTCAAGAGTTTTGAGATACACACAGGAAGGGCAGTTGGCGACTTTTTATGTCTAAAACTAATGGGTTTTCTGCAGGAGTCAACAGCATTGGGTAGCACCTTCAAAGCATGAATTCTGCAAACGATCATTTCTGTACTATAGATAACAGGATCCAGTGGCCCCCTTCTTTCCTTGAAACAGCTGGTAGAACACGTTTTCATTCTTTTTCTTTACATTGTTGCTTTTATTGAGATATTAAACTCAAGATTAAATTGAAAACACAAGCTTCATATTCTGCTTTGAAAACAGTGAGATTTTGTAACCACGCTTGCAGCCCTGTAGAGGAGTTCTGCCTCTGGAGGAGGTACTGAGACAACCGTCTCCTGCTCTCATGTTTTTCACCCTTGAAGTTGGCAACTTTGTTGTTCCTGAAGAAAGCTGACAGGAAAAGAACATTTTAATGGAATCAGAAACAGTTGCCTAGTGCTGAGAGGATGTGCAATCTTCCCATTCCAAAAATAAAATAATATTATAAACATATGTTCAAACTCAATCATGCTGTCTTCTCTTTCATTCATGTCCCTAAAAGCCTAAGGAACATCAAATAAAACTTCTGTCTGGATGAAAAGTATATGCAAAGTTATTTCTATTCTTTGTTTATTGATGATGCCTAAAAACTTGTAAATAAGAGCAGAGGTAGACTATTGCTCTGATTAGCATTGCAGTAGAGGGTTTTTTTCTTCAGTTATCAGTGGGCTGTGATTTTATTTAGATGTTTTCATATTGGTTAAAAAAGTTGATGAACATTAACTATGCATTACTTTTAAGATATGAATTATTCATATAAAGCTGCAAATTATTCACCATTAGTCACAATAAATCCCTTGTTCAAAAAATGATTAAAGTACTATAAATAAGATAAATAGCATCCATACATAAGGTAAAACATCCATAAGTATCTTGCAGAATACCCCTGAGTTATGAATATTACAGCTCCACGGTTTGGAACAATCAAATCTCTGTTCAAGAGTAGGCACTACTACAATGCAAATGGCCATATGAATATATTTGCATCAGCATCAGTTGTCCTGATAGTAAAGTGTTAGTGACCTTATTTCTTGGGTCATTTCCTTATGCAGAAAGCAAACATACATATGTTTTCCTCCACATCTAAATTTGTAACCATCTATTAGATATATTCTTCTGATATCTGCAAAGCATCAGAAAATACGTTAACAAAGAGGATGTCTTCGTGAAGGATCTCTTCACTTGATCGTAGTAGGATCTAAAGACTATATCTGAACAGGGGAACCAGGTGGACTTTCCGGCCCACATGGGAAGGATTAGACTCAACTATACATGAGATCCTGTCCACCTGCTCACTGTGTCCTGGCTTTGTCTGGCTTTTCACCCAAAGAAGAAAACCCAGGTGCACAGTGCACTGAGTGCAGTGCACTGAGTGCTCTGCCTTCAATCTGAAGAGGTGAAGAGGAAAGAGGTATGGGTTGCAGCACACAGCTGCAAGGCAGTTGTTGGGCTAATGTCATGATCGCTGAGTCCCTGATCCCTTTAGGAAAAGAGGAAGGAGAAGACCCCATTTTGCACATGGAAACTAAAAAGATTGACCGACACTTTCAACACAGAACTGCCAAGACAGAARTTAAACCCCACTCTTGCAAATCATTTTCTTAASGTTCAAATTCTGCAGGAATATAAAAACATGGAAGTTCGTGAGTAGGTCTGTGGAAYTGTCAATACAGTGTGTAATAGATATTATTGACTTTACTTGGAAGGTCTGCAGCTGGACATCTGCAGACATTGAACAGTATCCTTTTTTTCTCAGGAATATTTTCATACACAAAAGTTACTCATCTGAGAAAAAACACGTTGCCAACATTCAGAACAAAACTTGAAAATAGATCTTAAAATWGTCGATCCAAAACACTCTCCTGAACATGACTTAACTTGGCTGTGGAATCTGTGCACCTAATTCTTGCTATTGGATCACTTTGAGTTTCTCGAAACCAAAGGATCAGACTTGCTCCRACGCGGTTAATCATGTACATCGCTCTTAAACAGGATCTTGAAAGCAAACTTCACAAAAGAGGGACAGATCTTTCTGTAAACAAAGTAAATTTCTAAAGCTACCTCCTCACTGAACTGCACTTTAAAATTAAAAGAGAGGGAAGAATAAGAAAACAAAGTCATTGYAGTGGCTATATTAAAGGTTTATGTTTTAACTCCAGTTTCCTGGGAGAAAAAACAYTTAAATCCTGATTGATTTGTGCTTACTGATATCAACAGTGAATGCAAACTGTAATATGTGYGTATGGCTTAGATAATACACAGCATACGTGGCATTGCATTTGTTTTAAACATTTTATTTAGTGTTTCATAAAGAAAGCACCTACAGAAAAATAACCAAATAATGGGCATGCCACTCGCCTTTCTTTCAAATACATTTTTGGTTTGTTTTTAAAGCAATTATATAAAGTGCTCTAACAGCTGCCTAATTTAGGAATGTTTTCCTTCAGCAAAAATGCAGACAAGACCAAAGATATTTTGAGAGATTTTAGAAAAAAATTTTCAGTCATGCCACACTGTTGCACCTATGTAAAATTTRGGGCTTTGTGGCTTTTACTTTTGCAGACAAGGGGGAAAAATAGAAAGTTCTACAACTTTGGCAGTTGCTTCATGTTAGATGATGCATTCCATTTCATATAAATTCGCTACAGTAGTTAAGCAAAACAATGGGCCTTCTATTTTCCAGCCRTGTTATTTTTTAACATACACCAGAGCTGTCAGTGCAGTCAGCCTGTTTCCCYGGTCTGCAAGAAGGTTTTATGTTCCAAAAGGCTTCCACCCCCCACTCTCTAATGGAGAAAATAAATCAATTTCATCTGCTGGTACTTTCATTTCTTTTTCTTTCCCCTCCTCCCTTTTTTTTTGCTTCCCTCTGCTTCTTTTGTGGGCCCCTTTCCACAATGCCATATGGCAGCTGAGGRAAGGGTAGAGCAATGATCTGCATTTTCAGCTCTTAACAAAAGATGCAATAGTGTCAAAGAGGCTCATGAATGCATGAGACACATACGTGTATAGAGAAGTGCCTCCAGTCCTGTCAGGAGGGACTAAAGAGAAGGCTGATAAACCTGACATCGCTTTAGAGCAAAGAAAGGCAGCAGTCGTTCTCTCTGTACTTCATCTCGCTCCCATCCGTCTCCCCCTAGSCCCCCTTTCTCCTCCCACCCCTTTGGTTTCATGCCAAAATCCCATTAGCTCTTTTAATGACATGTAGTTCGAAGTAAAAGCCTGTGGCAGAACAAGAAAGGCACAAGATCAACCATCTTATCTATTCGTTTTTGATACATGTATCACGAGATAGAAGTATTTCAGCAGGGGCTGTGTCAGCTTAGCCACATGAACTGCAAAGAGAAAAAATGCAGCAAGATGCTATAATCATTTTCTCAGCTGTCCCAGTTCATCTCCCTAAGTCTTCATATATGAATAGATAAAACTTAATTCTAAAGAGCTGACAAAGTTTTCAGCATCTATGTTAGAAATGCAGCTTAGGCTTTGTTTCCCCATCCCCTCCCCAAGACTTTAAAACTTTTAAACATGCCCAGCAGTCACTGGGCAGCAGAATGAATACACCACATATTACCCCTCAGCCACTTACTTACAACTTCTTTAAACTAAAAAAGTTCATCCACATTCTGACATAAGGGCCCACAACCCAGCACCGYTTGGCAAACCAAAGGTCTATTTTATCTATAAGGCAATCTTCTTTTACTACTACATGGAGCTATAGAAAAGTACTGTGGTAGTGACTGTCCATAAAAAACATGGCATTTTATTCATTGTTTCTCAGAAGGTGCTTGTGCTTAGTCCATTATAACAACCAAGAAACAGTTAAACTTCCTTAAGTTAGTGAGATTTACCACAATCGTAAAGCTATTTTAAATTACATTAAAAAGATTTAATAAGAATATATTTTTAAAAGCACTTGAATCTATCCTGGAGGTATGAATTCAATTTTTCAACATCCATATATGCATTCCCAATCAGCCCAAATAACTTGGAATATAACTATTGACCTTACATAGTCTCTAATGTTAAAATGTATAATTGAAAGTTTCTATTGGATTTAGCTCCATTTAAAGAATGGTTGGATTTGCTGGTCATGGCAACCACTCTTTAAACCCTGGGTTTGAATAGAACTGTGACAAAACAAGTTGTCTATTCAACATTTGCTTTTTTCTTCAAGAACATCTGTTTACATGGCTGATGTCCACTCAACAGGGTGTGGATATTTTATCAGCAACACACTAGTGGAGCCTGCTTGGAGACTCCCCTCCCACCCCCATTGCCCTTTAACATATTCTTTTGCATAAAAGTTTAGGAAATATTTAACTATTTAACTTATTTACAAACTTTCATTTCAAAGTCTTCTTAAAACGCAAGTTCTAAATCTAAGCACAACTGCAATCGCAAAATATAGCAAAATAAAATATTACAATTCTTGGTCTGAAGATGTTTAATGTTTTCACGGAATATACCAATATTTCCTGAAATTTTAAGGATCCAATGGACTTTGAATTCATTATTACTTTTTGAGATCTCTTCTGTACATTACTGATTTCATTTTGGATTCTTTAAAAATCTCAGTATAATCGGCAACATTTCCTTGATTCTATTTTTTGGCTTTATTCAGAAACAAAGGCTGGCAATTTCCCTGCAASGTGAAGGTACTTGTTCTCAGTCAAAGCAGGTCAACTCCACAATAGGTGTGTCACAAAGCAGGGAAATTGTTGGAAGTGCATACAAATGCAAATATATGAGCTCTCAGGGACCTGTGATTACAGGCTCACCTTCTTATCTGTTGTATCTGTGCTGCCACCCTGGTCCTGAAGTGCTCCTCAGTCCTCTCCTAAGCCTGTGACCCATGCCAGGCATCCTTCCATTGCACCCTACACATCCTGCCTCATTTCCCAGTGCAACCTGCTTAATTCTGAGTTGCATACACACAGGCTGTGGCAGCACGTTCATTCTGGCACGAGGACTCGATGTGATCCTCATGGCTTTAATCAGCACTTATGTGTTTGTGGACACGTCACTCAGTGACTCAAAGGCTACTCACCATAGTGAATTCACCTGTGGTTTAGGGTTTAGCTKGTATCTTCCTTGCACTTTGGCCACATTCCCTGTTTGACTCTGCCCCAACCAGTGCACAGAAAAGATAAATCATTGGCTGCTTTGTTCAGTATGGAGCCAGTAAAATAGTGCATTTTGGGAAACTTTGTATGCCTGTTTTTCAAGAGCACAGAAGGCGGTTTATTCCTTTTACCATATGGTGTAACTGAGGCCTATTATTTGGAAACAGAAAAGGAATGGTAGTTTGAGGGGTTACATACAAAGAAAATACTTTTTTTCCCCACTCTAAGTTTTGGGTTAAAATTGAAAATATTTTGATGGATAGGCAGGTATTTTTCTGACCTACTATAATTATACTAAGAGATCCCATTACCACATCAGTGACATCCCTTTTGGTTTGGTAGCATTATTTTAAACACATAAATGCCAAGTTTAACAGTATAAAACATAAAGGCGTATTACTTTTCTGTGGTGACCAAAATTTTAAAAGTGACRGTCTTTGCAGCATAGGGTAATATTCCTTTAGATAACAGGAAGTTTTGTGGAGCAGCATCTCCTTTGAKCCAAAACAGACAAAACACATTAAGGTCAAGAATCAAGCAAATCTGACATTTACTTACTAATCTTTAGAGTGGTGAACCTGGGCAGTTGTACCACTGGGGCCTTTTTTTATTYTTCATAATGCCTCAGTCTTCAGGTTTGGTCCAGAGGGTAAAATATTTTCTSCAGAGCATAGCTGAGAAGCATGAAATATCTAACTTCCTTCTCATTGCTCGGATTTGTGGAGCTAGAGCAAYGCCCGAGCGCAAAGTGACTTAAGAGAGGTCCATTGCCTGATCTAATAACCACTTGGTGRGAATGATCTGCAAAAGTGCAAGATGGGGCAAGCCACAGGGGGAGGTTAAATTTTGGATTAAGAGAACCTTCTTTTAATATATTTTCCCTCTTCTTAGTCATAATTTCATATACCATGGTTGAAATTGCAAGCATGGCACCTCGAGTCYATCTGGCTGAGGCAATTTTTTTCCTAGGTAGTAACAAATTCATTTCTGTTAAAATTCTATTACTCTCAGCTATTTCTCTCAAGGATTGTAACAATTCTTCTTAAAACAGATCAGCAGCTTTGGTATAATCATACTTTGTATAACTGGTATGAGGTCCACGTCCTGCAACTAGATGTGACAAGAATAGAAAAGTTCATTTCATCTCCTCTTTGCCACACAGCCAGGTGGTAATGAAAAACATTTTGAAGCTTTCCGACTCCAGACACAGTGTTAATTGCCAGCCCTCAGTGAAAGAATGTGGCTAAAGTTATAAACATCTTTCCCTACAGCTCTGACATTAAGCAGGAACAGCACAAGAGGGGTCATTTCTCATGTGCTTAGTCGACAAGGAAAGGAAGTTAGCGTGGAATAAATATGTACATCTTAATAGATTAATTAAAAAGGCATTTTCATTATCTTTGATGTTTACAAAACGACTGTGTTCGGATAAATTAAAACCAGGGCATATACTGTAAATTATATGGGCAGAGTTGAAAGATACATATGGAATCAGAAGACTGATTTACATGGGCTCAATAACTTGGTCTCAAAATCCCTACTCACAGAGGGTGGTGTTTTTTTTGTTTTTGTTTTTTTTTTAATAAGTAGGTAAATTCAGTCTTGTTCTGTGGAAATGCAGCTACACATTAGGTTCAAACTGAAGGCCTTAATTTCATTAGCAGACTATTTGGCAACATTTTTGAAATGCCTTCTTTTGATTCTGGCTAGTTATTTATCTCTACGCATTATTATGAATCTTTTGATAGAATGCAAACATTTGTGAGCATTTGACATTAATTGCACCGCTTGCTGTGGTGCAATGTGACCGGTCACATAGGCCACATGCATTTTTTTCTCTGATACAGGAGTAAAATTGATATTAAATAATTTGGGCTCTGAATCTCTGTGGTCAGGCAACAATTGCAGAGCAGTGAAACATTTTAAGGAATGTACAACATCTCAGTTCTGAGCTATGTGGAACTTGCTGCTAGGCAGAAATTCATAGTTACAAATTATTATGAGATATATCTCATGTGCAAAATTTAATTCTCTGATCACATTCACACAAAGCAACTGCCTSTGCGAGCAGAGTCTTGACTGCAGTGGGTATTTTCAGAGCCTTGCCCAGATTTTTTTCCTGCTTGTGGCTCTGGTGAAGTGCTCTTGGAAACAATACTATATTTCATGTTAAATCATAGTGGGAACACTTTAGCTGATGATCCTGAAATTCTCCACTTCTGAGCAAATGAATGTCAGCAAAACTAAGCCTCTGGACATTCAAATGTTCAAAACAGCAATCAGGTGCAGAAAGTCAGCACAAGCAAGGCAACACTAAAGTAATTTTGAAAAGTGTATAAATTCATTTTTATACAGAAATAGGTTRCATTCAATAGGGACTTGCTTATAAATCTGGAAAGCTTGCAAATTGTACAGACCAAGGCAAACCTACTGACTGGGCACTCTAGAAATGTATCAGACATCTGAAGAGCAGCCTTTTTGCTTTAATCTTGCCTACTGGTWGAGAATTTCAGGCACAGGACAAATAAGGGCTTTTAACTCAAGAAGGAAGTAGAATCATCCTGTATAAAGAGACAGCTGAAGGATTCTGTCAGTGGTTGTGTGAATCTGTCAGCCARCCCCATATCACTGCATCCAGCAACTGAGACAACGAGTTCAATGAGTGCAGTGGCCAGTATGTTCTCTGATGCAGTCCAAACTCTCCTGAAACCCCACAGTAAAASCCTTATAGGGGCCAACTCCAGAGCTATGCCTAAACAGCAGAGCAGTRCAGGCTGCAGGCAGGAAGGCTCCTTGTCACCTTTCCCTCAAATTATCCTGCCTGGGACACAGATTCACCTAGATTCAGAAGGTACAAAACAAGCCCAGCTCCTGCACTGGAGCCTAATGTGCTTCAGGGCATAGTCCAATTCCTTGGATGCTGTAGCAACTTGGGAATGCAGAAGAAACCCAGAACTGTTGAGGTTGGAAGGGACCTCTAGAAATCATCCAGAGATCCCTCTACTTTTTATAGTTTTTCTTACCTCAGATTAGAATCCCAAGGATCTCTGCCATTCCTTACCACTAATTCACAAGGACTACATATTTATTTAGAAATAAAGAATTAGAAGTTTGAGATGTCAGATCTAAACATATTTTCTCAGGAAAAACTTTAGAAATGTTATAAAGTTAATTAATTCCAGACAAAGTAACAGAAAGTATTTGAAGATTTATCTTAGTGATGGGAAAAATAAACAAAAACAGGCATCCTCATAAGTCTTGAACATTGTCAGAATTGCTGCTTAAGAAAATACATATATATACACAAAAACATAGATGAATATTAYTAGGCATTTTTCATAACTATATGGAAAATAGAACTGTAAGAATTTATAAAGTTAGGGAACTACCATACATTTTTTAGTTGTTTTTATCAAAGCTGTATTTTGAAAGAAGCATACACATTTGGGAGGAAAAACAGGCCATGTTTGCTCTTGCATATTTAGTAAAAACTTTTGTGCAGTCTATTTGTCCCCTCCATTTTTTTTTTTTTTTTCTCTCCTTGAGACTGTTTTCTGCAGTGAGGTCAGTGCTGACACAACTAGCACTAAAAACCCCAAGAATTGCATTTTTGAATCTGGTRCACTAATCACCTCCACAGAAACCAAGGTGCTGTTATCTCAGGGGTAGCACTTAACTTTGCAGTAGAACTCTATTTTGTTGAAGATGATGATGAATTATGTGTGGAGACAAATTCTTTCATCTAGGAGGTGGCTAACAGAATAGCTTATGGGTTGCTTTTAACAGATTTGAAAATCTGAATGGGTTATGGGTTTGTTTTAAAAGATGTGAAAACAGATATGATGTAACATTTGATAACATATAAAGGATATATCGATAACATTTATCACCTTAACAGCCAGTCCTGTGTACTGCTATCATCTTCTCCAAAAGATACTAGACATCTTAGGAGTGTAATAAGCCAACATTTTAACACATCATGTACAGAATTATCAAGTTTTAAAATGCAATGAAGAACAGACCTCAGTAAGACTGAGTATTTGCTAAGTGGGACTAGTCCTTGTGAAAAGCAAATTATGCAGAGAGCTGACACATGTTAGGATGGAGGCACAGTTAATGTTAATCCTCTACTAGGAATTATTTGTATTTACCTTGTTACACTTAGTTAACTAGCTTTTGTAAACCCTCACTAGATGAATTTCAGCAAATACTTCCTTCTAAAAGTAGTTGGTAACTCAAAGCTATTACAGAAATTAATTCAAATCTATGAATTGATATGCAAGTATCTATGAGCTTTAGCAATAACTAGATTTAGACAAAATAGTACATTTTAGTTATTACTTTTTGTTACTCCCAGATGAAATTGTTAAAAAATGAATTATACCAGAARCAACACCAGAAATTTGTATTCAGAAGATGCTAATTCAAATTTGAATTACTTTGTGTCTGTAGGTCTTACTGGCCTCTTGTTATGTAATACAGTAGTTCTTGGCAGAAAACCAAATTGTGGGGAGAGATGAGGCTCCAAGGTATTTGAAATAGTGGTGARGAAGAACAGCCTGATAATTACAACATTACCTTTCAACTTGGAGAATTAAATTACCTGTTTTATCACTGGTTGCCTTTGTGATTTTGGGGATCATCATCTGGAGATAAATTTGCAAGGACTAAGCTACTTATTAGAAGGGTTTTTTTTGTTGTTTGTTTTTTTGTTTGTGGKTTTTTTTTTTCTTCTCCATAGGGAGTTTATATGCTTAAACAATGGCTGTAGATTTTGCTAAGCAATTTGATGCCCAAATGCAGAAAGTTATTAAAATAYATAGCAGTAGTTGAGATGCTCTCAGACCTTAGGAAGGTAGAAGAAGAAGTGATAGATAATCAGCAGGAGAACCAAGATGCCCTGGAACAACATCAGAGGCCAAGCAGAACGCCCTAAAGCAACTGAAATGGTAGTAGAAACCTGTATCCACAATCCTAGATATTTGTGATGGCTGCGTCTGAAAGATGCTGCTCTTAGTGTTGTGCATCTACATTTTTGGTGCTAGTTTATTCTGTTAAAAAAAAGTCTGTCTGCACAGTACACTTAAAACTTGCAAGCATCTAGAGCTTTTTTTATCCAGTACTGCAGTTCTAGCATAAATGTTGTTTCAACCCAGATCAGTTCAGTTACTCTCCTGATGCTTCAGTCCTCCTCACACAGTACCTTTAGTAGCAGAAGCAAAGGCAGGAGTCACTGTAATAAGATGCTGCATCTTAGGTAAGGCATGTATGCCTTATGAACATAGAGGGTGCGTGTGTGCTACCCTGCCAGCCCCTAATGCCCCAGGGTATTACTTACTTTAGTGAAGTAAGAACATTCTGTAATAGTTAAGTAACAGAAGACACCAGAGAAACTCCCAAACACACACAGAAAAGGAATCTTAGAAGCAGAACAGTGTAATAAGGATATTATAATGCACCAGCATTGTCAATAATGTCAAGCTATTATTCTAAACTATGGATTTCCTGGGTGTCTGAAGCTAGAAGGAATTATTCACTAGCATTCTTTAAATCTGCATTGTACTGCTTTATATTTTACAAAGAAGGAAGTAGCATGCTCTAAAGAAAAAGGAGAGGAACAAAYAGTAAACCCCATCAGTGGAAAATAACTAGAAAGCAGAGCCATGTTAGGAGGCTCACGGCCTTTGCACATGAAGTACACATAGGGCCAACTCAAGTTAAACCCATTTTTCTACTCTTTGAAGGGACTCATTTTTCTGATTTGAATGGAGCACTTCAGAGTAGGGCTTTTATTCCAGATTTAAGTTTTTAAAAGCATGCAAGGTTATTTGAGATCAATTAAAACTTACCATTATGAGTTAAAGTGGAGTCACCTGCATGTTTTGKTTCACTTTATATTCCCCATCCCTCTGCTTATAGTCTAAAAACCATAGAACACTTGAAAGGGGAAGGTTCAAATTAAAATTGAAACATTCCTTGTCAACATGAAAAAACAAACGTTAACATGGTATTAGAAGGATCAGAAGGCATGGTWTTTTTCAGAAATAATTTGGTCAAAGCCAGCAGATTCAAACAATTTCAAATTTCATATGAGAAACAGTAAGATATTTTTCCTTTGGGTTGATTAGCYTGTATTTTTAGGCAGTATCAGAACTCCAAAACGATTAGCAGTTATCAGTAAATCAAAGTATTCAATTAAGAATTTGGTAATAAATCTTATCCCAAATCTGTCATGTGCATATATTTGAACAAATTCTTTGGTACCTGAGAGTAGTTAAGAGATATTTTCATTTACTTTTTGTCATTCTTACTTCTTTAAAAAATATCCTAATTACCTTCCCTCCCTACCCCCAACCTTAGTAAATTAGGTGAATGTTTTACATGAAAAAAATCTGAGGGGAAAATCCAACTATCAAGATTGAAAGAATAAAATGAAGGTATCTACATATGCAYTGAAGGTATAAATCCAGTTACAATTAATATTTATTTTACTTTTAGAAGTTTTTGGAAAAATAAACAAAGCATATACATATGTCTGAAACTTTAAAAATCAGCATAATCTATTCTGCAGTATGTTCTATATTGTAAAGTTTTCAATAGTTGTAAAGTATATCTCCCTAAACTTTAAGTTGCTGCTTAATAGTGATTTTTCAAATGGCAAGTTCCCTGTAGACTAGAATTCTCCCCGAGGAAATTGGCCATGTAGGATTGAATTACAGTGATAACAACTGAATTTATATTGCTTATGATGATTAGATCACCTTGTATTCACAGCTATACTGTGTGCAATTTCATCTAAATTTTCTACCAGTCAGCATTATTTAGTATCTATTTAAGTAGCAGTAAAACTGAAAAGAGTACATTGTAGATAAAAGATGACCTTGTTGATTATTGTACATCCAAAGGAGAGAAATTTTTGTRTTTTACCAAGATAAATATTTACATTCACTGAATATGCATTGGATTGCATTGTGGACATCATAAACTCCCTTAAAGCCAATGGCAAGCCTTCCAGTTACAGCTACATAAAAATTGACTTTCCCGTTGCAGTAAAAAATGCACGATCAGAATAACTTTATCTTTCGTTCTAAGTGGAAACAGTTGTTTTAAAAATGTATTTTTCATGCACTATGAAACAAGGAATGTTTCTGGTTCTTCCTATTCATTATTTTAAAGTTCCCTAAAAGAATTTCCGTATGACATGACACTTCTAAATGACCTTTTCTTCTACCCCCAAAGGAGTACAGAGCCTCACCAAGGAGAACTTATGCCAAAGAGAGAGAGGACCAACAGGAAGAAAGGCCCAGTATTAGTTGCAGTGCTGTGMTAAATCTTATTTCTATGGATATTGCTATAAATCAGAGCCATTTTCTATGCTAATCTTYGGCGATAACATTATGATCGTGGAAACAGTGGAAAGGAGCTCATTCACATTCTTATGCAGTGAGGTGAACTGACAGAGAAAGCTAAACAGAAGATCTCACGAACTTCCCCTATAATAAAAGCAAAGTCATGAACTTCCAATTTCTGGCATGTCAGTGTCTTGCACACTTTCTGACAGACTTCATATTCACCCAGTAATTGCTGCAGTCTTTATAGGCAACACTTGAAAGTAATTTCTTTCAAGGAGAGCTTTAGCCAGAGAAGTCCATTGCAAATTCTTAGGAGTCGCACAGTTCATGAATGCAGTTATTTCTGTAACTCAAGAGATTTCATCACAGCCCATAATTCCTTTGCAACCTTGCCAGCCACCTGCCGCTATGGCAACATTAGGTGTCTTTGAAAAATAATCAGTAAAGTTTTCTTTTGACTTTTTTTGTATTTCTTTTAATAAGCTTGGTCCACCAAAGTTGCTATGATGACTCAAAAAATTATTTGGAAATAGAGAATTAAATTAAAAATTCAGCTATCACATGAGCTTGGCCCAAACTGGAATGTAACATAATTGACAGATAACAAAGCTATAGTTATTCACAGGAAAAAGCAATCAATATTCTCTGCAGGACAATACAGGAAGACAGAAGAAAGGATATAAACTACACTTACATGGCATTTATTGCTAAGACTGCAAACAAACTCTGTTTGAAGTCTGGTATCAGACCTATTACTCATTTTTAAATGTTTTTTTATTATTGCAGTGTTATACTTGAAGAGACTGTATTCAAATATTTTCTTTTCCTTTAGAGAAACAGATAATTCTTTGCTGATTAAATCATTTTCTTTTTGTCACAACCTGTTCTCAGTGATTTTGGATAGCAGTGTTCTCTATTAGTCAGCTTGCTGCTGAGATTTCTGTGCTTCTTGCCCATAGTTTGTATCCAATCAGCTTTCACACTGCATAGCATCTTGTCTCTAAAGTGTCTAACAAAGAGAAGCTAAATTCAAACTTGTTTTAACTCTATCAGTATTTGTCAATTTTAGCACAAGAACTACAGGTGCCACGAAATTATGAAAACGCCCTTATCCAAATGTTCAGATTTTCCATCTGCAAAAGGCCTTTTATTTAAGTTCAGTTGGATAATCTTACATGCTGCCTCCCTGGGCAGTAAATGGGATGGGGCTTCAGCAGGGCATGAGGGCACTGACAAGCAAAGCTCAGTTTAGTAAAATCTAAATCAAGTCAAAATAAATTCCTGGCTTCTTAAATTGTTTCACCAAATAYAATTTCCCTCTTTAGCCTCATTAAATGCCTTTTTTGGCTGCTTGTGTCTAGTCTTCTTTCATTATTTTACATCCCAGGCTCCTGTTACTGGTATTGCCACACAACTTTAGCCATTCAACTCAGCCATTCAGCTGGAGCTTCAAAGCAGGGAACCGAGTCATTAACTTACAAAGTATTTGACATTTGCCAAGTCTTCCTTATTTTCTCTAATAAACTAGCTACAGAATATAGAGAAACCTGATGTCCAAAAGTCTGGAATACAGTAAAGATGGTCCTGTTAATAACAAAATTAAGGCGTATTGCTCAAGTTATGAGTAGTGCAAGAATAAATACTTGTAAATCTTATTCTGTGGCATAATTATAAAAAGTACAATTTGATTAAAAATTTTAATCAAGTTTTTAATTTTATAATTTTAATCATCAATTGCTTTCTGCCCCAGTTCAGGCTCACTATTCTTTAAAGCACAGATTGGTGAAATGAGTATGAAAGGTTTCTTCTTGCATTGATCCTGACAATATGCCTGCAACTGAGAGCCTGTGTAGAGCGTGCTACAAACAGTGCTGAATCTCTTGAAACACTCATGGGGTAGGATATAATTTGGAAGCCATGGAGTGCCTTCTTCCTCTCAGCAGGAACTTCCATCCTTTTGCACTTTGCAGAATACTCTAACATGTTTGTAGGACTCAAACCTATAACAATGATTTGCTTTCTTCAGTGTGTAAGGTATTTTTAGTGACACACTTGACAGTGTTTTTCATCTGAGCTTAGAAAACTCTCTATCAATGACTCACTGTATTCTGCCTCTTCAGGCCTCTACCTCTGGGAGGTCAGGACCATGTTGTTTACAAGCCTCATGTTTTCAGCTCTGTAGATATCCCTAATTAGCCCTGTCCTGTTCAGCCACAGTAAAGCTCCAGCCTTTCCAATTTATGAACACACTTGAGAAATATGGGACCATCCTGTGATAGTCACAAATTCACTACACTATAGCATACATAGAGTACATACAGAYGTGCCCTGTTGATTCCTTTCACACTACTGCAATTTTTWWAAAAAAAWTTAATTTCAAGATAATTTCTCTATATCCCTCCACCCTCCCAAGCTGGAAATCACAAACTTGCACAATAAATTAGCACRTTTTGGTTGCTTGGTAACCAAAACCTCTTGATGTTTTATTATGGCCCAAGCCTTGATAGGAAGGAGGTGAATATTCTAATTTGTGATATATTTCGGGTAATTTCTTCAAACACTTTTGTTTTCTAATCATACTACATGCAGCCTCTCTCATTTATGCAAACATTAATATTTCCTTGTCCCAGTGTGACAACTGTACATCTGTGCTTCTTGAGTAAATTGCTGTTAATACTCACATGCATATAGATATTTGTGCAGTTCAGATACATTTTTAGAGGCTTCTCTATCCTCTGACACTCAAAAAATGGTCCAATTTCTCTGTTACTCACAATATTGAATGACAGCTATCATTTACTATAACTTGATATATAACAGAACTGCTTATCAGAAGACAGATTTCCAACTTTTAGGTCTTTTAAAGAGAAAAGGGCTATTTGCTATGTGTTCCCAATGTATTTCATTTTCTTCTGTAAATAAACTACAATAGCAGTGAATGATCATGGCAAGACTGTATGAACACAGTTCCCAAGATAAGATTAAACAGAAGCAAATGGCCAAGCACAACACCAGCATTCCTGTCAAATTATTAAATAACTAATTCATTAAACCACAGAGCCAAATTAGAAAAGCTGGCCATTTGTGCATGTAGACACACTGTAGTTAGGATAATTGGGACCAGCTGTTGTACTGCTTTGCTTCTGGAAGGGATCCAACATATCTGAAGGCAACACCAGTGCATGGAGGCAGACTGCTAAGTGATGAGAGTGTTTCTGCTTCCACCCTTCAAGCGCTCCTTCCTCCAGCAGTGCATCTGACAACTGTGATGACTCAAGCCCTGTCCAGCTCATCTAGCCATTGTAAACCAGCTGGGATGCTTGGACCCGGAATTAGTTGATGAAAAACAAATAATTGAAATCATTCCCAGTAATCCATTATGGAAAGAGTTCTACTCTCCTGAAATATGTACTCATTTTCTTATGGCATTGCCTCAAGACTACAGAAAGTTTCCTACAGTATAAAGGCAAAACAAAATGAAAATGCAGCTTTTTTAATTACATATGCTCAAATTTCTAGTCCCAAATGTTTTCCATAGGGAAGAAAAAACTATCGTAAAATCTGCAGTGCTCTTGTTTTTAAAACTTGGCAATTTGGGTAATATTGCATAGCACAGTATGAGAGCTTATATAAAATGCAAGCTGTGAAAGTTATTGTACGGATGTCTGAAGTACACTGCACACTAAGTAACTATTTCATGACATATATTTAGGTCAAGAAGAAGGACTGAAGGAAAATATTTCAAAACCTCAGTATAATATACCTTTGTGAATTTAATTCACTGAGAACGTTGGTTTGTCTTATTTACATGATCTATGTCCTTTTTTTTTAAAAATGCATTTTCCTACCTTTTATAGTAATGTTACATGTTTGAGAAAAATGCCTCGTTTGTGTCAAAATAGCACAGATCTGCTGTGATTCTGACATTCGAAGGCATAAGAACCTTCAAGCAGCTCAGAYTTGCATTTTTCTGATAATACACTGTAGGATAAGTGGACAAGAAACTTCTGGATCTTCCTGCTGCTTCCAGCAACAGATTATGATGCTAAGATAGTGATTTTTTTTCTACTTTTAAAAAAAATTAAATGAATGAAAACTTTCAGAAGAATAACCTGCTTCTGAAAAATGAAACCTTAAAATTCCATTCAACTTCAATTTTCAAATTTAAACTAGTAGTAGGGTGTTGTTTTTTTTTTTTTTTTTGAGGAGGGAAAAAAGGTAATTGTGAATTTTCATTGTTTTCCTTCGTTTGAGAAGTTTTCTTGTTTCTTTCAGCCTAACCCAGCCTGTCTGTGATTTTGTTTACTTTTCATCTCTGATACACATTTGGAAGGGAGAAGCAGGGGAGAGGAACACACAAGCYCTAAACAACAGCACACATGGGTGAAGTCCAAGGCCAACCCTTTACCCTGCAGCTAGCAGCATGGCCTCGTCAACATCGCTCTTCTGCTGCACCTGAACCACTTACTCTGAATTAAAACCTGGGGTTGTTAAGTCAGGCTTTTCACAGCCTTGGGGGCCCACATTAATGCCCTGGCTCAGTGCTGTGGCCTATGGCAACCTCGGTGCAGGCTGATGCTAGCCCAGGGAATCTCTGCTGGCGGATAGTGCACAAGCCTGCTCACAGGGAGAAGCACTGCCACTCAAAGCACCATTCCGCTACATAAATATTTCACAGCTTATGCGGGGAGGCATCAAACAATCTTTTCTGCAAGTGAAGTCTCTGTTGTTGCTTTGGTCCTCTAGAGCAGATTTGAGGACAGATAAAAAGCTTTTTTTGTTCAGTAAGGAGCCCAAACCCACCCATGTCAGGACTATGCAGAGTCCTGTGTGAGGGGCGTCTGAATTAACATCCTTAGGCGTAAACACACTTTAAAGAAAACGAACATAAATTATTGAAGAAAATGGATATAAAACATTAAAAACATTTTCATTCATATAACTAAACTCCCAACCACTGCCATACGCTTTTTCTCATCAAATTCTTTCAAATTATTATAATCTGAATTCTTTCAGCATTAAAATAATCTGAAATATATATCAAGGATTAAATAAACATGCGTGTGTGTGTGTGTGTGTGTAATGGTGTTGGAAAACAGGTAACTTGGCAATTCAGAGCAGTCATCTCACTAACACAGCAATTAATCTGCCAGCATCCTAAGTTCCTTTTATCTTTGAAGTAGGAAATTAACACAATACCTGGAATCCATAAATAGTTCCTTCAAAACAAGGCACCCTTTCACCATAACCTTTCTTGGAGGCATAAACAAAACACAAGCACCACAAGACTTAAAATAATAAAAAAAATGTTAAAAAGTTTCAAACCAGAGAGACTGACAGCATCAGCCAAGTAGATACATTTAGCCTGTGTTAGCATGTAGAATTAAGCATGATAAATGCAATCAAATCACTAAAACACTATGCCAATATAATCTGCCCAGTTTAGAACAAGAGTAACGCTGCAGTAGTCTAGGAGCAAGCCAAGAAATAAATCATAGCTCAGTGATCACAAAATTAGGCCCGACACCTTCGTAGAGGGAAATAAAAGTACCCGTTATTTATGAAGCTCTGACTGTGCTGCTTCGGCAGCGAGCCAGCTACAGGAGCTGCACTTCCAGCAGAAAAGCAGCTATGTCTCCCCTGGCTATGTCTTCRCTGTGGGCAAGGGGAAGATTCATCCCCCTCGCTGCTCCTCGCCAGCCACGGCCCAGGTAGCCAGCTCAGAGCAAGCCCCTKTCTCCTGCCACCGGAGCAGCTGTTTCCTTCTCTACCAAGGGCTGCTTAACTCGCAGGTGTAAAATGAGCTTTCCCAACGCTTCATTTCTTGCGGTAGAAGGAAATACCTCATGTCTTAGGCATTTGATTTTTGAAGGGTTCTCACATAAACTCTCRGCAATTTAGTGAACAATGAAAGAGTGTTTAAATCCCTGTATTTAGTTATACAATGCAGTAATTTTATAACCATTTCTGCTATTTATTTTTTAAATCATGACCACACGCCCAATTCATTTTCCTCCAYGCTGAAAATTTGTATCTTCTTTCAGTTTAAGTATCAAGAACTGATTGGCATAAAGGGGAGAAAAGTATGACATACATGGCCCAAGCAAATTCAGGCTATTGCAGAAAAAAATCTAGTGAAAAAAAGGAAAGTCATTCAAATCAATAGTTTACAAAGTAAAGAGGAAAAGTGTTTCAGTGATTTGAAAGTGAAGATTTCAGTGAATCAGTAACTTAAAACTAAACGTAAGCTGAAGTTATAAGCTTACTATTAAATCCTTGAGCAAATGGAGGATTAAGTAGGCAGTATTTGATTAAGTTACCAAGAAAATAAGAGTTCAGAAATGGCAAGACTMCAAAACTTCACTAGAAAACTTAGAAAAAGATAAAAGCAAGGCCTTGGACCAACAAGGTGCCCACTTTCTCATGTCTATGGCACCCTCCTACTCCAAGARGAAAAAATGAAGAATAAAAAAATTGTTTTGCTCCCTTTTTTGGGGGAAAATTTCCAAATTCTCTCTCTAAATGAATGGCRGTTGCTAATTTAAAAACATTTCTATAGACAAATCTCAAAACAGTGACTTTCTTCCGTTAGTTCTGATAAGGATAATGTAACAGATACATGGACCTCTGACTCATGCTGTGGCCCAAGTGTTCTTCCCCTGCATCCCATGAGGTGTCTCACAGCTCTTCCYGGGCAGTAGCCTCACTAAGCCTTCAAGGTGCTCCAGGGAGACCTGCCTTTAGCTCATCATGATGGGTTTCACCCCAGACCACAGGAGTGATCACCCTCCTGAGAAGTGCCTGGTGGAAGCCATGTAAAGATCATTTGGGACAACCCCTCTCCCACCTCTGCACTCGTATAAGCCTTAAGACAAGGCTTTTACCATGTGCCCCAACAGCAAGTTCATCTGGCAAAGGGAAGTGCCCATGAGAGATATCCAATTACAAGGATACGATTAGTGCCTTCAGATAGGGTCATTACTGGACGGAACAACACTATGGTGTTACTCCATATGGAAGTCCAATGATGCATCAGTTAAATTATCCAAGCCACAGATTCAGTTCAAGTGCAATTCTGAGCATACCAAAATAGAGGGAATTTCTGTGACACTGAATACTCTCTGAACCATGAAAGTAATCACATTGCAAAGTATTTGTAATCATTTTTGGACACTGTTAAAGTTTGTAGAAAGCAAATTAGTTACAGTTGTAGGGAAAAAAAATGTGAAGTGTCAACAATGCAAGCCTTTTGTTGATTGCAAAAGACATTTTCCATCTGGTCCTAAGCATGAAAATATCCTGAAGTGACCTGCATACGCCACGGCTCAGCTGAACCGAGTGATAATGYAATGCTGCAAAAGTCTCCAAACGGAAAAAAGGTCTATTCATTTTGGGCTACATCCCACTTCTAGTGAAGTCAACAACAGAACTTCCACTGACTTATTTGGCAGAACTGATCTCAAAGTGATTGAGCATAATCACTTTTGATAGATGTACAGACAAAAATCACAGGTTGCATACGTTTGGGGCAAATAATTGGCATTGAAAAAAATCTAGAACAACAGTATGTCCCATAGACTGTTAAGCTTTCCCATTTTACAATACAACTAGCATAAGACAAAACAGTGCACTGAGGTTATAGGAATTACAGATCACGAAGGAGATAGCATACCAATACCAACTCCATCTCAACTGCAGGAAAGAGGAAGGAGGAAACAGCTGCAATATTACTGGCACACATTTCCCCCTCATTAGAGCTTAAAATATCTGAAATCACAATATATTGCCCCCTACAATGTACACACAGCAAAAGYCAATTACTATAAGTCTTTATAAAAATGCTCATAACACACTTGCAGCTCTCTAAATGGACCTTACAACATACACCAAAAATGAGTATGAAAACCTCACTGCTAGCCACATCAAGTATATAAAAAAGAACTGAAAAGGGGGCCAAGTTAGCTATTGCAATATAAAAGACAATACATTTAGATATTAAGATGGAAAAAAATGTAATCTAATGACTATATGTAGCAATGGTATAAATATTTTACTAATAATGAGGAGGTGGGTTATAATCTTTGGTTTTATTCAGCTTTGGTAKTGTGTTTAATAAGATTGTACATAATTCAGCTCAGCTTGCTCTTTTCCTCACTCACATTATTTTTCCAGTTTGCCAAGCTATTTTTCTCAGAAACSCTTTGTAGTTATGTATAGAGAACACAGCAGATGGTTTAGAACAATCTCAGTTCTGAACATGAAGAGACAGTAGATTTCTTTTCACCATCAATAGTGCATTTTTTTTTCCCCAAAGTACAGTAAAATTACAGTTCAGAGGCATTTCAGTGCTCACTTGAATACAATATTTTCTTTCAAATTATTTTCTTCTAAACCTGATCTATTGGTTATATGCTTTTAAATTTAATTCCTTTCCACAATTTTAGAGGCTTGGAATAACTGCAGTTTCATAGATTAAACYTACACAGTTGAAGGCCAAATCATATCAAATATAAATAAACTTTAGTYCATATACCGTCGTGTTTCATTACCTAACTCTAACTACTGAAGAAGAGCCACCAAGTAAATATTCCTCTCTCAGCTGAGAATAGTTCTTTTCTTTTTCTTGGATGATAATAACTATGAAAATTAGTTTTATATTAACTATTACAACTTTTATTTAATGAATTAATAATTGCTAGTAAACTCTCCCTTYAGGCCTAGCCTTTGGAAAAATGCAAGACATAAGCACTCTGTCTTGGGTAAAGAGCCAGGGGGTGTTGCATTCCTAGGCTTATGGAGGATCCCTGAGGATGCCCTTGCTTTAGAAGGATCAGGAAGGGCTTAGAAGATGCTTTGCAGCGCTGCTTGTTGGAATCCAGCATATTTCCATGAGCGCAGTCTGATCTGTAGGACAAGGTGAACCCTGCTTTGAAGAGAATCCAAGCGTCTGACATTACCCAGTTCAGTCTGACATTACTCAACTCGGGTCCCAGAGCTAAGGCCTGAGTGACTCCTCCATGGCCACATRCAGAGAGAATTTTTCTTCCTCCTCCTTTTTCCCTTCAGAAGCCGTCACAGTTAAGTTCTAAATTCATAACTAGAACATAATTCACAGAGCAATTTACATGCAACGAGAGATTATGTGGCCTCACTCTGGAATGCTGCTTCACAAAGGAAGTTTCTATAGTTATTTAAAGCAAGCAAGCTTTTCCTCAGCTATTAMAGAAATTTAATCTTCTTATCCCTATATGGAAGCAGTCTTTGTTCATAACAAAAATTCCCTTTGCCATGTCCTATCCCCCACCATTAAGTTTTCTCCTCATTTTTTGTGTTTCAGCTAAGAAATCAATTCTGCAAAGGAATGTGAAAAACTTTTATTAGGTGTTTATTATCAATTACTGTATAATGGAAAACAGAGACATTACTGGAGGAAGAAAAAACCCCACACAACTTAGCCCTACATTTTTSGTTAGATTTTCCCTTTCCCATGGGAAACTCAGTAAGAGAAGGACAAAAGCAGGACAATCTGCAAGATTTCCCAGATTGTTCCATTAAGGCTGATGGAGGGACACAATTATTTTTCACTCCCCTCCCTCACAAAACAATCAGGGAATCTGACCTCTGGATCTTGTAAGCTGCACCAGCATCCCAGGGAATCAGGTGCATTCTTCRGGACAATAATTAATTCAACCTTACAGGGTTTCCTCCACAAGCTGTTCATTAAAAGCAAAGCATAGACAAGGCTATTAGTCCAGTCTGGCTACCCATGTCACATGCAGCAGAGAGGCTGCTGGTTCCAGCTAAATTCCTTTGGTGAATGGATGGACAAGGAACAAGAAAACTATCAGGCTGATCAAAGCTCCATCCTCAAAGCCTTCATTGTTATGATTACACTGGTTTGTCAAAGAATGTGGGAGATATTCTAGATTTTCTTTTGGATGCTTCACTGGAAGCTGTCTCAGATGCTGTGATTGTGTACAGATTCCTAAGCAGCATTCCCATGTTCTAAACACAATTATGGATGAAAGAAATTGGACACATCTCCTAAAAAATAAACATACATTCTTTAAATATTCTTCTTCATCATGCATCTCCAATCTAGGGGCATTCTTGTGATATCCCAGGACTGTTTCAGAGAGATAAAAGAAAAAAAGACACCTTCCACACAGGCAAAGACCTCTTGGATTTAAAATAAAATTCTAGCCTTCTGGAATTCTCAGAAGTGCCATAATAACTAATAGTGCAACGCACCATTGAAAGGCCMTGTGGAGTTTTGATTTGGAGTTTCATGTGGAAAAGAACAAGCAGCASAAAAATCAACCTCAACTCCCATGGAAACACCTTTATGCACACAGAAAGTGAAATCTGATACCAGTTGTTTAGCACACCAAGGGGGAAACAGCAATGTTGAATTATTATTACTTTATGTGGACATTTTTGTTTCACATGCCAGGTTTTTAGASCACAGCTGAGGTCCCTAATTTGTAAGTGTCTGGAAGGCATGTTTCTCTTTTAAAAACTTTCATTATATGCAATAATGCTTTAGGTGATGCTGAAATGGCATTTTATTTTGGAGAGGTCCAGATRCATTTTTTTCTGTGTTCCATATCAGGGGAGTTTCAAACATGAAAATTAGAGCACTAGTTTCATTTCACTTCATTCCTACAGTGCTCACTATCATCCTGTAACCCTTTTACATTCAGCAAGAGTCCAATAAATCTACTTGTATGCCAGATTTTGCAAGACAAAACAGACACAATAGRGATCAAAATTAAGTATTTGTACTATCTCACTTCTGCATAACTACCATAGAACTCTCAGGGCTGTGAGTCTATAAATATAGAATAATAATGAAAAAAAGTGTTTCATTAATGGGTTCCTCAGCTGTGTTGACATTACCAGTATTCTTCCCTCCCTTCCCCCAGGACCCTTTCTAGTCTTCAGAAGACACATTTCTACTTTTCACTGGCCATTTGCACTACAAGAAAGAKAGTTGTGCCATCTAATCAGGGCTGAATGACAACACTAGAGAAGAGCAAGGCATGCAAGCACGGATGGAAAGCTGGGGAAAATTAAATGACTGTAGGTGGGGGGGCGAGGAAGTGAGCGCTCTGCTAACTTAAATGGATGCAATATGTGAGGAAGCGAGGGGCTGGCAGCAACGGGGGGAGGCCGAGGAGCGCGGCAGGAGGCCAGCGCGTGGGCTGCACGGTGAGAGGCGCCGGCTCCCAGCGGAAGCAGCCCGCAAGGAAGCGGCTGCGCGGGGAGCATCCAACGGCCCGGATGGCCCTCCCGCTTCCTCGGGCAGCAGCATCGGCTTGCGCTCCTCTCCAGCACCAGCCGTTTGTCATGTCTGTTATCACTGGATCTGCTTCTGCTCCCATTTCTGTGGGTTGCTCGGAGACAACTAATCTCAGCTTTGTTTCTTAAGAGATGCTCTTTTATTTGCTTAAGCACTTAAGATGTTTACATTTTTTTTTCCTTGAAAAAGATTTACCTTCAAAATTCTACTACCAGAACCTATTCTTAGTCTCCAGAAGTACTCCAGGATTACAAAAACCTTCCCTCAACAACTCAAGATATTTTTACAGTTTAAGAATAGGGATTGCATCCCTACATCATGCATTAGAGCAGTGAAGGAAGCACATACCTGGTAGCAGGGAGACAAGTTCACCTCAGCTAGCAAGCAGTACCAATRGGGGCAGCAACATGTCTCTCCAGTCACCTCATGGGCGCCAACAGCACAATAAGGCAGCTTCAGGGCCAGAACAAGAAACCTAAAGAAAAGTTAGGGGGTCACAGGCTGAGCTTATATAGTTCCAGGCTCTAGGCAGGAAAGGTAGGGTGGGCCCAGGTGGGGCTGGTCAGGGTCCATCAGTGGCCTTGATACATGCACCTGAAAATTCCTAATGTATTATCTCTCTGGAGAAATGYAGTCTGGATGAAGGAGCATCATTAGCTCTGAATTTCTACCAGAAAAAAATGACAGGAATTACCTGACAAGCTTTTAAGAAAACACATGTCCAAAACCCACACGCATATTTTTACAGACAGCATTTTTATGACCTTTGTTATTTTGATGTGAACCCAGTTCACTTGGAAGGACAATTCTTCAGTCCTAAGCATATAGGAAGCTAGAGGATAGTAACACTTGTATGCAAGAACCTCTATACGAGCTTTCATTTCTTTCTAAGTTTGTATAAGTTTATTGAAGCACGTTTCACAGTGGCTAGATTCTCCTTTGACACYTCAGGGGTCTCACAAAAATCCTTCCTATTATGACAGTAATTTTTATTCTGCCCTAAAATCCGTGGAAGTTAACGGGAGTCATGCCATTAACTGAAACAAGATTTGATATCCTCCAAAAAATTATGGGAAGCCAGCAGAACATATCTGTAAATGCAGTGTCACCAAGACTGTCTATCTGAACAACTTAGGTCCTGATAAATGCTGTTGGCCATGTGGAGGTTCTTTACCAATGCCCAAACTGCAACTATCAAACAATATTCTACATTATGACCAGGAAGTCACAACCTACCAAACATCATTATTCCAGATTTTATACATTTGTACATGGTAGTATCAATGGCTTTGATGTGACATGATACATATATGAGCTATTTGGAAATTCTGGTTCTACTTGCTTTCATTACTGTGTCATAAAGCTCATAGTGGGCAGTTCCAGGGTTGGTTCTTCTTAAATCACCATGAAATCTGGAAAATGAAGTGACACTTTGATATGTCAGATGTGGTTAATCCAAACCAGCATAGCTTGAGTGGCTCAGTCTTTAAAATGTTCTTTCTACTTATTTGAAAATATTTGTGATACAACTCAGCATCATAAAAATCTTGTATGGCTTAGCAATACACTATACCTTCATAAGTTAACAAGTTATTCCTAACAAGGATTGCAATTAGTCACCAACACTGACTCACGTCCATTCAGAATACCATGGTGTTCGAGCACCTTTCCAGAGTGCCACTTCAGAGCAGAGAAATTGCGAACCATGGCAAAACCATTTTTCTTTGAAACAAGTATGGGAGTAGGGTCCAAGAAAAATTATGTGGGGCCTGGTTGGTCATTAGACCTACTATTAAAAAAGTAGATACATCTGTCTGTAAGTTCTAGACCTTTGTTAGAAAAAGTACTCATAAAGAGCAATCAGTCTCTCAATAAGGGAGATCAAAATATTCATCTCTTCAGTTCTGGAAAACTTAGAAAGATTGCGCAGTTTAGTTAAACCCAATAGTAATATGAAAATATTMAACTGATTCTTGCTTTTATTTTGATTTCTTTCAAACCTGAAGGTTACAGGACATGTAATTTCAGTAACAAGAWTGCTACTTTTATAAACTTCTGCAGATAACCCTATAAAAAAAATAAAATGCTTTGATAGCCTTGGGGGTAGAATAGATCTCAAGGTGAACAAAGAGAAGTAACTAAAAATAGAAACAAATGCTGAGTATTGTTCATTTTACATACTCTATTGTCAAATAAGCACGGATTTTAACCTAGTTTAGGGATCCTTATAGRAGGTAAAATAAATTATGAGATCATCTGTATTATAATTTAGAGCTGTAATTACTATATTAAGACTGTGTCCAAAGATACTGGTGAATGTTGTCTATGTACAACCTCAGCTCTTCATGGCAACTATACCTGCAAAACATAATTGCTAGTTGAAATCACCTAGAAATCACCTTCTAAGCAAGAGATCTTTCCAGACAAACACTGCTCCTCCCAAAATCCTAAATTCCACGGACAAGCTTGCCTATTGCTGCTGTAAATCCTTGTTAGTTAACATGATCTCTTCATGCCCTTATCAGACCTACAGCTCTGAAACTGTAATGCTGTGGCTATGTCATGATAGATACAGCAATCCCACATGTGAGAAATGAAGTTAATAATATATTTATTACGGGCCAGATTCACAGTGCATAAAAATCTGCAGCATTACGTAAAATGAGGAAGTTTCCCAGTGTCACATTGCAGCACGTGTTTATGCTTTCAGATGCCTACCCAGCTTTATGCCTTACATCATTAATTCTTTTCTTTTTTTTTTCTTTTTTCCTTTTTTTTTCATTTAGAGACAAAAGAGAGAGATAGTATCATGTAACCAATTAGTTCTTTGTGGACCATAAGCAAGTATCCCACAGATGGTTAACAGACCACACTACACGTTATGTTCTTTCCACTCTACAGATTAGGGTCACAGTGTCCCTCTGCACACACAGGAGATAAAAAGTTCCCAGAAAACTTGCTGGAGTGCTGCTTTCCCATGGTGTAGTCAATGTGGTGTTCATTGCTCCACTCTCTTTCAGAATACAGGAGGTGTAAAAGGCCAAGGATATCAGCAAAGCACAGTCTTGAATTCAAAGCTTGGACTCGAGCACTATGCATCATTGGTATACATGATTCTCTCTTTTCAGGCAAATCAGGGGTTTGCAGATGTGCCGTAGAGCCCCTCATGCCCTGTGATGTGTATTTCCTCCTCCTGTGTTTCCATTTCATTTCAGTTACAGGGACATCAGTTTAGAAACTGTCACAGTTAACTTTGAGAATAGACTGCCAGGAGTCTACGATTTTTTCTCCCAGGAGGCTTGTGCCCCTAAAGCAAGCAGCTATGTGAAGTAACATTGAGAGAGGTGACCACTTCAGTGCAGTGTGACTTTGCCTGTCATTTGCAGTGCGAGCACAAAAAAACAATGTCTGAGAAGGTATTTGTAACAAATCAAATACGAATCTATTATCAGCRAGAGAAATTCTGTGTCATCCGTTCAGCATACATAAACAGAGCAAGAAAAGGGTATTTCTGGCAATTTCTGAAGAGAAGAGGCCTTCAGGCTCAAGCGTTGCCTGCATTCCTCATCRCTCCTCAAATTGTTAAGATAGCAGAATAACAGGATCAAAGCTTTGCATAGCGAGTGGCTCAGCACTGCCACAGGAGGACTGACCCCTCTCCTCACCATACCCAGCRTGGAAGCCTACACTCAAAAACCATAACATTTTCTCATGTATTGATTTCACTCAGGTCAGAATTTGTCTGCATAAACCCAAAAATCCAGTTAGACTCCAGGCCTGCCTTACCTTTGTCTAACACCATTTTGCTATCTCCCCCTCTCACACATACAAAGGGAGATATAAAATAAGCTGGAAAATATTTACAGTCCCAATGAAAGAGCCATTGTGTTTCCTCTCAGATGGCTAATCAGTATTCCTAAATGTGCAGACATTGTGTATACATCCACTATAAATTGAACTAACCTTTCAAGGGAAAGATGTCAGCATTTGACATGTACAAACATGGGAACTTTCAAAGTTTTGTTGTTTTTGCTTGAAGTTGGCTTCTGTCGGCAATTCATACCACATATGGTTCTTGGGCAAGCCACCTTTTCGTTGTTGTTTTTGTTCCTCARAAAGAAAATCTATGTACTTATCAATCTATGCATGTATCTAATCTATGCCAAAGATTCAACATTTTTGTATGCAGCTTTCAGTTATTCACTGCTTGCTTTCAAGCCTAATGCACGCCTATCAGTTTCTATCAATGCATAGTGGATGAATATGACATTACGGTTTTTTTCTCAAATACACCAGGCTCAGTATATAAGAAAAGCTCAAAGTCTAGGCTATTTCCTACGCTCAGTTCATGAAGCTACTTGGCGGGAAGACTCAGTGCCTCCTTCATAGCACTACCATCAGCATGATGCATGTRCTTTAGGGTTTCGATACTGGGAATGTTTGGTATGTACACAATCCCCAGGTAAACTTTCTCCATGAAAGGGATGAAAATCCTCTTACCTACACCTCTCTCGAAAGACACCAGGCCAGAGGGTCAGGTGCCATGTTCTGGGTGGTTTTGTCCTAGCTCTGGCACAGAGAAAAYATGTTGTTTAAATCTGATGCCTTATTCTTCTGATTAAGATGGCTTACTCTTCTTTTCAGATGGTTCCTTTTAGTTTAGTTCAGGAGACTTTTGCATCTCTGACATAGACTCAGAGTGACTTAAGCGATGCCCCTTCTATCAATTCCTGTCAGTTGCAGATAAAATAAATAAGTTAACAGAAGAAAAACTCTTCACTATCGCTWTTTTAGGAAATCACTCTGGTTCAGTCATTATATTGGGTCATTCAATATTGGGCCTGGATAGTTTGATGGATACTCATACCACTGCTGTTTCAAACACCTATCAATCTATCAACTTCTCTTCATTACTTGTTGTAGTGTTTCACCATGCTGAGGAAAACAATATGGATTGCAGAAAATATCACTTCTGACTATGCTGAACAGTTCATTAATAAAAGGTGTACAGTTTAGTAATCATCAGCCTAAGCATAAATCACTGCCATTGTTCATAGCTCCTTGATATGTATCGAGCCAGAATTCCATTGCAGCCTGGCCTACTTTACTAGTTTATTGCTAAGTTTGGGTTCACTTTATGTTTTTTCTCCAGAAAATTAGTAAAATCTTTTCATGAACAGGGGAGAATCATTTGCAGAAATACTTCAGGGAATTCTACTATCAYATTTAATTACATATACTGAAATAAAAAGATGGTAAAACTCGTTTGGTGATAGTATATGTTGTAGGTAAACCATAGGRAAAAAAAGGCATTAAATAATAACGCATTTTTGTTGTGCTTCTAAAAAAAACTTCATGGATTCACTGTTCAGTAACTACAGTCGATCAGGTAGGAACAAGGATCATCAAGTATATAAATTCCTGTAGACAATTTTATGAAATAAATAAAAACGTATTTTCACATGGCATGGATGAAGGCAAGATTTGRCACAATGCACTCAGACTTAGTCATCATGAATGCTATGAATGCTATGAATGCATATGAATGCTATGAATATACACTGCTTTATATGTGTGCTGTCCCCTTGCATGCTATGGATTTGAAAACTTGCTCTGAACCCCTAAGTTTATACAATGTTAGAGAAGTTATGAAAAAATCTATGAATAAAAGGAAAATGAAGAAAATAGGATCATCTGAAAGCATTAAGAAGCTTTCTGGTTTGGTTTGGTTTGTTTCCTTCTCAGTCTAAAATTTCTCAAGAGTCTCTTGAATCTGATCTTTCCTAATTCCTATTCCTCTGAATACTGCTCTTTCCTAATCTGGGTTCCTGGGATTTTTTTCTTACTGCCCTTTTCATAAGTAAAGAACTTCCTCCATTTAGCATACAGCTTGATTTTCAGAACTCTTTCAAACTACGAGATTTCCCAATCAAGATCTACAATTCATTTTTAAATTCTTTGCCTATGATACACATCCCGTAAAGGAGATATTTCTAGGGAATTCATTCCAGCTGTATGAGTAGAAGTCACCTTCASGCCATAGTGACCTTAAGGCAAATTTCACAGAAAAACTTCTAATACTGTTCACAGACTGTTAAACCATCAAGGCTATTATAGACTCAAATTTAAAGTGAGTTATCCTTGGAATAAGGTAAAAAGAGGGGCTTAACTGACAGGAGAAAAAACACTTGTCAAATTAACATTAATAACATTGATTTTACAGTCCAAAATTATTGTGAGATTTTCAAAACTGAGATTATTTTTTCCAATCTTTTTATGTACTCTGTATAACAATTACAACTTTGACACAGCCAAGCGTTCAAATGTAAATGCTACCGTWACTAATAGCAGCTGGGTCAAATGCTCATATGTGATTTAAATGCTCAAAGCCTGAACACTGTTGATCGTCATTCTTAATTCAAAGTCAATCTATTTTAATGATTTTYGTGTTATTTCCCAGTAATAACAGACTTAATTTTGTATTTTTTTCTAACATGAAAGCATGTATTTTGTAATTAAGTTTTCACTACCTAATTATCATGTCCATGAAATTATCTGTGAAATTAGTAGGCATAAGATAAAATTTTCTACAGTGTATGAATGGCTTAGAAGAATAAGTGTCTTTTTCAGAAAAAAAGCTCAGATCCCATTGACTTTCTAAAGAACAAGGCTAGGACAAGGCTTTCAAGTCACCCAGTAATTTTGGTCAACAGCAGCTGACTCAGAGCGTAGCAAACCCCCTAAAATGCAGAAATCTATCTTACAGCCTTGCTCAGGGCAGCAGTTATGAGGGAGCTTTAAATTATGACRATTTCTGTATTAAAACAATACATTTGTAACTTTTCTGATTGTTTTTGTTCTTTTGTGAGCCAAAATCAGGTGCTGGTTTTTTGATACAAAATATTATACAGAAATATGTATTATTGTTGTTATTATAAAACCATGTGATGTCTGAGAACATATAATTTAATGCATATATTAATATACATATGTATGTATTCCCTGAAAAGCTTTAAGAGAAGATCTTAAATCAACAACAGGAAGAATATATATAACCAACAGCATCAGTAGAATGCCTCAAATATGGTCATGCATTTGAGACCTCTTAAACTGAGATTGATTCATATCAGTGAATATGAATCCACGGCCCTAATTATCTCTTTTAAGGCACTTCTGTGCTAAYACTGACCAAAATTTATTTTCCTGATAACAACCTGAAATACAGGTATTTCACTACTGACTTCACTGTTGTTCCTAGCAAGRTAGAAATAGATGAGAGAACTTATGTTTCACTTGGAGATGATACCRCTTTTCGGTAGTGGATGCTCTAGGGGATTCTTTACCTAAAGAGATTTAAATTGACTTGAGTTGATTTGTGTTTTGATTAGACTGTTGTGTCCAGTTTTAGGCAAGGTGCTTGTGTACTGATGATTCCATCTTGTCATTSTTTCCCATTGCCCCCATAATTCCAGACTATTAGGACGAGTGAAATATCTCACATTTCTGAAGAAATGGGAAAAGAAGAGGATCTTCTTGCACTGTTCAATATTTATAAGCAAATTATTTGTACATTGTAAATAGCGGTGATGATATATGTTGTTTCTGTATACAGTGATGTTTCCTGTGTGAAGACAAATGTTATTTATTTCATTGAAGATGGTATGGATCTTGAAATAAATTTAGATTTGACTTTAAATATATTTAGTTTAAGTTATTCACTTGTCTGGCTTTATTTTTCTTATTTCAAGTGATTGATAATATTTTAAAAATATATCTATAATCTTTTTTCTATTTTTTGTTTCATAAAATAGCTGTTAACATCTGTGAAGCAAATGCTGATATATGCCAATACAAATGATGGATGAACTGAATCTTCCATATTAATTGTTTTGTCTGTGGTCCATAGTTGAGTGGCAAATGTTTAGTAATATCCACGGTACCTATTAGGATTAGTAATCTAGCCCTTGCTAAGAAGTCCGCTTTGGATTTAGAGAGTTCCATTGCCCATTCCATAACACTGCATGGCTTGGTTATATGTCTCACTTATAAATCTATTAGTCTAAGAATTAGATCTAGATTTTTTTTTCTATGAAAAACTACGCTTTTGACAAAATACTTCTCTCAGAAAATGTTTTCTTTTCTTAAGACTTAGTATTTGTCATTGAAAATCAGATACATGTACATGTGTGTATACACACACACAAGATTATCCTTTTTGTCCAAAAAGATTATCCAGTCATCATAACTCTGTCACATGCTTGGATGAAATTATASATAACATATAAATCAAAATTTCCTTTTCTGGTAGATGCATTTATGCAGCATCGATGTAACTGTGATACAGCCCTCCCTGTATATACGAATTAGCAGTGGAAATGCTGGTATATCATTAATGATAATATGTCCTCTCCTCCCTTTCCCAAGATCATAAAAAAATGTTTCTTACTCCCATGTAGGCAGCTCATCAAACCTCAAGGGACTCAAGTTGGAGAAATTCACTAAACAGATTCCAGGCTTGTTTTTTTAAAAGCCCCATATCAGGATTCCAGAATAGTTTGAGTATGGTCTTGAATAATTCATTTCTAAACCTTTGTTGTTTCATCAGATAGTAGATTTCCRAAGAAGCCTGTCTCTGTTCCTCAGCTGGCTAACATTATGTCTTGTACATTCCCATCCCAGAAGTATGTTTCTAATTAAGCCACATAATAAGAGTTTCCTGTGTAGAGGAAGAGATGSGGAGAACAAATAGTTTTAGAAGTGGAAGTTTTATTCCATCCAGGCTTGTTTGTTTCATTCAAGTTCATTCAAGATTCAAGYTTCATTCTATTTAAGAGAGTGAATACAGTAGAAAACTTTGAAAAATTTAAAAATTTAAAAATAGACATATTTGTTGTGTAACATGCTTTGTAAATTTATTCATAGCAAGGGATAAAATCCTCCTTTGTGGAATAAAGTAGAAGCTCTTCCAGTTGTGAAATTTACTTCTCTCCCTTGGTGAATAGGAGAAAGACCAGAAAAGATTTGCAAAAGGAACTSCTAGCACCACTGGCTATGAAAGCTCATACYTGGGCTTTCAGTTAGCAAATGGACTGTGGTTTCATTATTCCTTGCTTACAGCCTACCTTGAGGTTGAAAGCAGAATGAGTTGGCTGAGTACGAGTACCCATCCGCTGGGAATTTTGGGCTCTAAATCAGCTTACTATTATCATTCCAGTTTTGCCACCCTCTAGCCACCTAGTAACCATTAATATATTTTTTACTTTCCTAGATCTTCGGCGTGATGCATTTTTAGCAGACCCAGCCCTATTAAAGCAAAAAGAAAAAAAAATCCTAGTGCCTCAGGATCTTTCCTTTCAAAATACACAGCATAATCTCTTTTTCTTCTTTTTTGATTTCTTCAATAAGAATGTTTGTTAACTGAATATATTTAAACTAGGACAGATTTGCTTTGGGATTTACCAGGGACAGAAAGTTCATTCAAATGTGTGGTTAGCATGACAGTGTTTGGAGTAAGAATTTAAAGGAGCACAGAAATTGCTGCAGTTGTTTTCTCAGTCAAAAGGAAGGATAGTAGAACTTGTTCAGCACTCACATGGTCATGAATAAGTTATTCAGAACACTCTGTTACTGGAAAATTATCCACTGGGCTGACAGATATCCACATGTCACTGCAGAGCCACAAGCGGCATCAGTATGAAGATACGTCTTTATTTTGAAAAGGAGGAATATTTTATTTTCATAGTTGCTTTATCATGCTAATAATGTTGGCACAAAGCCACCTCTTTCCATATTTATCTTTGGTATCCTGGTAGCTTTGATGAAGCAAACGGAGATACCTTGTGATTGTGCYTTGTGACCAGAAAAACATTTTGTAGTGTGTAACACATTTTGTAGTGTGTAACCGACCGATTCAAGGAGTTTGCACAGGGTAACGCAAGACCCTGACACATTCATGTCACACCTTTGTCACCRCAGGTGGGTAAACTGTCTCTGAGGAGCTGCTCATCAAAATATTCTGGAATGCAAAAACTTGCACAAGTGACCTCTGTGCCTTGCCACTCAGTGATTTCATTACGTTAAGATAAGTACGTAAACTGTTGCAAGAKACAGCCAAGTGTAAGAAGAATTTAATGTTACCACTTAGAAATTTGTATGGAAGTTGCAATAGATACTGTTATGTGGAATTATTGTAACAAGATGACTGGATTTGTTGCTAGTGAAACACCTTGGTATTATGTGCTCTTGCCTTTCAAAATTAGAATTGCTACTTATCTATTGTTTTTGAGAGTAATTGGACCAATCTGTAAAAGAAATCTTCAAAAAAAAATCTAAGTATGAGTCATAAATTCTCACTACTTCCTAAGAACTTAAGTTAGGTATCACACAAAACCAATGTGTGCAAGCCAGGTTGCTACACAATTAAGCATGTACAACTGAAAATATTAAAAGGTGTGTCTTTTTTGGTGTTTATATATGCAGAATTCATGGGTGTAATTGTCCATGTCCTCCTACAAAATCCAGTTGCTAGATCAGAATTATAGGAATGCTGTCTGGCTTTGGTAATCTTTTTAACAATTAACGAATTGGGCCTTCTTTGGCTCAGTTCTAAGTTTCACTGGCATTTTTGATAATCAATATCTACTGAGGCCGCGATAGCAGAACTTTCTTTCTCCAGCTCTGGCAGATTTTTGGTTAGATTCCAAACTATAATGACATTGGACTGCCTACCATATTTTTAGTATTCCTGTTGGTCATAAAGTCCATGAGAAATAGAGCAAAACATAAAGTTCCTATGCCAAACAGTATGTGAAAATGTCATCAGCTGTAAATTTAACTCTCTCAGTGACTTTTTTTTTTTGTGAACTGAACC
The DNA here is from genome assembly GCA_003342815.1 of Eudromia elegans. NCBI lineage: Eukaryota > Metazoa > Chordata > Aves > Tinamiformes > Tinamidae > Eudromia > Eudromia elegans. Next base: position 405,148 of record PTEX01000116.1, on the reverse strand, counting down.
CAATTCTCATTAGGTTTATGTGAAAATATTTTCAGCACGACATGGCGAGTATACAGAACAACCAATCCAACAATTTTGAACTGGGAGACTTGGACTCATTATTTCTATGCTCTCAATTCCAAAGTAATGAGAAACTATGTTGATGACTGTGAATTGGCTCATGAGACTTTGCATAAACATAGACCAGAGGGAGTGTGTACTGGCAAGTATGAAATTCTCCTTCTGGGATCTTCAAGAGTACTTYTGTGTACATCTTGAATCTTTAAATGAATGGGAGGAATATGTGATAAAGACCCACTATACTTCACAAGCTGGGAAACTTCTTCAAGAGTAGGTCTGCTCTGCAGCAGAAAGCTGGGGAACACCCGAAAACCACTTTCCGTGTTACCTGCTAGTTTTTCCTAATCCCTCAAAATAAGGGGAAAGTATATCTTAKATAAACTAGTAAAAAGCTATCTAAATTAGTCACATTTCAAACATAAAAATGCAGACTTTTTTGGCTAATTTGAATAACTCTGGCAGATGTCTGAATATTGCTGGCATGTATCTTGTGTCTCAGATGGTCTGGATACTTCAATTCTGTAATATCTGAAACTATTTCAGTTAGACAATGCCCAGAATACTATCCCCAGTGTGACCTGAAACTCTTCTTCCAGTGAATTATTTCAAATGTACTAGGTTGATGAAAGTCAGTAGAAGAGAATTAGGTTAGAGAAAATTCCATTCCCTTTATAGGACATTTTGTTAATTCTTATTAATTAGTATGATAATAGGAACAGTCTTTTTGTTTTTGCAAGGCATGTTTTAGGGAGTAGATAACCTCTCTTATTAGGCCAACTAATGAACTTGAAAGAAAAGACAGGATCTCAAGCATGCAAGCTCTTTTCAGACCTGAAACGGAAATCAAGAAATACAAGAGTGAACAATTGCTAGATTTTAACTTGTTTATAGTAATCAGATCATCTGATACACAACCACCTGATAAGCAAATAACCCTTATATTTTTGAGATTACATTTGAAAATAAATGCTTGTTATTGAGTGTCTAATTTTTTTCTACAAATGTCTTCAAAAATATGGAAAGATACCCCAAATCTTTTTTTTTTTTTTTTTTTTTTTTTTTTTTTTTTCTGTGCCAGATTGATAGCACAGAAAAAGCATATGTTTATTAAATGTACAGATATTGTTCAGGAAGCAGCATCAACAAACATTTTTTTTTCCCAGACATTCTGACATGGCTGGTATAAATATCTTTTAACAAGTATTGCCTTAGGTCAGCATCCTTTGATACATGCTATCACTTTCATCTGTCTTTTAAAGGCCTATCTGAAATGTCAGAAATCTTGAAAATATATAGCAATAGGAAAAAAAAATCAGAGGGTGGGAAAATAACAATAAAAAAGTATTGTATATTCAGAGGTACTATTATATATGCCTTGAACTTGAAAGAGGAGAAAAAGTCTTTGAGCTGTATTCAGCAGATGCCATCCTGTTTTTCTCTTCAGTGGYAGAAACTAGTTAGCCTGAGCAATTTTTTTCTATTGCTCTACAAGATARAAATTATTCCATCTTTCGATAAAACGAATCTACTAGCAAAGAAGCTAGTTGATATTCCAGTCTCTCTTGCACTGTGTGATGGCAGAGCTTCCATTTTGCCTCCATATTATTAYCACCTTTAAGTGGCCTCTGTTCACCTAGCTTCTTCCTTACACAGCCACCAAGAGTGTGACCACAAGACACAGGACTGAATACATCAACTGGGAACTAGACAGTCATTTTTTCAGAAAGTTGATATGTATTCCCAGATATGACCATRACCAGTTGTCCTTTCCTAATACTGCAGTGTTACCACACTAATCATGGATGTAAGTCATTGTTTGATGAGTTGGAGGGAATTCGAGGACATTCGTTAGGCAAATGCAGCTACAACAGACACTTTTGTCCATGCAGTTTTGGTGGTAGGAATGCATTTGCAGTCAGCAAAAGAGCACATATGGCTGTCATTCTGCAGAAGTTRCATTTTCATTAAACTTCACCACCACACATCTGTTTATAACTTCACATTTTGAGAAGAACTAGGTCTTCCTTCCTCTTTAATCCAGCCTTCACAAAAGGCAGAAAGATGAGTTCAATCTAATCAACAAGGCATCCCTTAGATGCCCCCCAGTGTAAAGATGACCAAACCTGATGCTGTTTCAGTTATGAGACTGAGCTGGTCTTCAGACTGAGGTGGACTGAAATAGATGTACTAGGTTTAATGTATTGCTAGGTGGCTTTAAAATGTGAGTAGTATGTAAGAAGRGAGATTAAAAAAAAGTATGTCAAAATGCAAGAGTACAGCTAACCTTTAAAAAGTAGCCAATGTGCTGGTTTCTTGGCAGTGTGCTTTCAGACACTTTTTTGACACATAAATTTTACTCAAGCTACATTCTTAGCATAAGTAGAGGAAGAGCAGCTATTCATAGGCAGTGAATGGAGCATTGGTTTCTTTAATATATGCACACTGCTGAGGAAATATGCATACAGAGTCAGATTTTGGTGACAATTCTCCTAAGAATATGAACAAAACCATCAAAGGAATTGATGAGACCTGTACTCAATCCACTGTCGTGTTCTGTACCAACTGGGAAAAYAAACAAGATTGTAGCAGCGACTAATACTCGCTTCTGACAAATTGTTGTCAGGGAAAATATTAAGGACATATTTCTGTTTAAAAGAAAATTCATCTAGCCACAATCATCAGTGTTTAATTAGAAAGCATGAATTATTGAATATGTGCTGCTGTTCTCTTCAAACTCTGGAACTAGAGCCATGTAGACTCAAATTATGGCATGACAAAAGGGCATGTTGTTCTGAATCATTTTCTAAYGTTATTTCTCTCTTTTTGACTGCAACCTTTTCAGCAGTAAATTCAACTGAACATGCTAAAAGCAAAAATATTAAAGGTGAATCTCTTCATATATGTGAAGGGAAGACATTTTAAGCAACCAAAGCTAAGCAATAAAACAAGCCCCTATCAAATCATGTTTTATTCCTTTGCTGTGGCTAGCCTAATTTGCATCAGTGACTACACTATCTGACTGATCTTAGAAACTATTTTTAGATTTAAAAAAATGTGCCTACTTGTCAGTAAAAGGCAACTTCCATATACATGTTGTGAATGATTTTTTTTTTTCTCTCTCTGGGGATATCTATCTTAGGAAAGATCATGTTTAGAAAGGACTTACTGAGGTAAGTCAGGCATAGCCTGAGGTATATTTGAATTACAGCTATCCAAGTCCTTGAGAAGAGATTAGTCTACTCTAGCCATACAGGCATTTGTTTCTCTCTTTTTTTTTTAACATAACCGGTCTCTTGTATATTGTTGCACAGATTGTGTAGTACAGTTGTTAACAGGCGGGTATTTCAGAAAAGAAAAGAGAGAAAATCAGTCACACCAGACTTCAAAGTTTACTGAGTGTRTTTGAAAAGCAATTATCTCTACCTATTTTATGTATTTCTAACTTGATAAAAATGATTTTTATGTTAGATGAAGAGATAAGCCTTTAGCTGGTATATGTAACAGATGTATCCACCTGTTTTCCTCCCTCTGCTTTCCAAGTGCATACGGCATCTCTTAATGTCTTAAACATAGATTTAGCCACATTTTTCTCTAATTGTATGCCCAGGAGACGTTACTTGCAACAGTGCACCTTAAGTCTTACAGCCATCATGGCTCCACTAGATCCCACGTCAGAGCTGGAGKTTTTTTACAGTATACAAATGGGAGGATATGAAGAGATAAAGAAATCCTAGTACCATTGAAGTCAACYGCAAAACCCAGAGCCAGAATGATGTCTGGAGTTTGATTTTGAATTTTTATAATATGAGTTTTGTACATAAAGTTCTCCAGTATGTCCCATTTTTAACAACTGAAAAATGCTACATTTCTGTGAGGCCAAGGTTGGTTCTATTATCCTAGCATGTTGTTCTTGTCCTTTTTCATATAAGTCCACATTGTAATAAATAGACCTGTTATGCAATAAGACTAAAATTATAGAATACATTATATAGAAAATATARTAAAACTGTATAAAATATAAAGAGACCATCAGTGAATAAGTAAAAACTGCATCTGAACTAATCCACCAAGTCAATTACAAAAATATCTGGAAAAAAATATGTAYTCTATTAAATCTGCATTTTGAGGAACATGTATTGTACTTTTATTAAAATATCTCTCAGACTAAGTAACATTTTAAGGACCAAAAGGAGAAGTAAACATTTTTTTCAACATTCAACAGGATGTTGTGTCTAACATCTGAAGCTTATTGTATGTGCTATGGTTAAGTGATTTAAAAATCATAAGACATGTTCGGTTTGTATAAGAAAGCAATTTTGCTTTATACAGCAAAACTTGCTCTAAAAAATAAAACTAAGCATTTTGCCAGAAGAGAAAACAAAACAAAACAAACCCTCTAAGATAATATATCACCCATAATAATAGTAATAGTTAAGGCTTTCTCTTTAAAAAAAAAAAAAGAGAGAGAGAGAGAGAAAATAAGAGAAAGCCTTACCTGTTACCTAAAAATAAAAAAAAAGAATCTTCTTCTGTACTTACCTCAATCTAAAAAGATTTGGCTGCAAATCTGTTTCAGGGTTGCCAAGCCTTTTCTGGGAGATTTACCTCTGAAGGTTTCTGTTCATTTTGTTTCAAAGAATTTACCAAGGCATACTTTTTTTAAAAAAAAAAACACACACACACATAAAGTTAGTTAAAATCATTAGTATTTTTTCACAAAGRGCACCTCTGTGAGAGCCTGCAAGGTGTAATGCATTGAGCACAAAATACAGCCTTTAAAATATTGGGGGGGAAATAAAAAAAGGCTGTCCCCTACAGCCTGTGGAAACATCTGCAACGTTTCTTTCTACCTTCCACACTGAAAGTCACAGAATCACAGAATAGCTGAGGTTGGAAGGGGCCTCTAGAGATCATCTAGTCCAACCCCCTGCTCCAGCAGGGACCCCTACAGCATGTGGCACAGGGGGACATCCAGGCGGGTTTGGGAGACGTCCAGAGGAGGAGACTCCACAGCTTCTTCGGGCAGCCTGTGCCAGGGCTCTGTCACCCTCACAGGAAAGAAGTTCCTCCTCACGTGGAGATGGAACTTACTGTGTTTCAACTTGCACCCATTACCCCTTGTCCTATTGCTGGCCTCCACTCAGAAGAGTTTGGCCCTCTCCTCCCTACATACAATACCCTTAGGTATTTGTACATGTTCATTTGAYTACAGACTTGGTTTAGCATCCTTAAATCTGTGTTACCTAATCATAGCTGACTCAAACGTTTCCCTCAAGCATCAAATAAAACTAGTATTTTTTAAATGAGTAATAACAAATATCCACTAGCGGAAAAAAAACACTGGCCATTTTCTTGCAAAACACATCCTTCGCAAACTTGAAACAGAACAAGAATTTGACTGTCTCTGTTTCTGAACTTTGTTTATATCAACATAAATCTTTGTCATAATGCCTGTACTCTTTCTGCACTGTTTCCAATTTTCTCAGAGGTTTTGCTCTATTTAAAGGTATATTCAACTGTAAGAGTTTTGCCTTTTTGTTTATTTTATGTATGTTCTATGCTACTTCCAGGCAGTTTGAACAGGGAAATTGCATAGGATAAAATATKCAAAGGCAGAGAAAGAGATTTTCATCCCTGCTGGTGTTGAATCAGACCACTTTTCCAGTGCTCACAAAGTGATTTTTTTTATTTTTAGATATTAACACACACCACTATTTCTTTGCTCTCTCATGATTTTCTGTTGTATCTAAGTACCTCTCCCTTCCTGTGGGACTAAGATGTGTTTTTATTTTCCCAATGAAGCTGTCACCTATATACTATTTACATGAATTAAATCCCACTTCCAGAGACTTAAAGGCCACAAGCCAATTTTTTAAGATAGACTACCCAACCTTTCCTAACAAAACCACCACCAAACATTTTACTATTAAACACAGTCATAATTCATATAGTTATGTCAGTCTACATGACTGAAARATCTTTCTTAGATGGGTCTTCTGTGCATTAAGTGCAAAAATTCAAGCTCATAAACACTGCTCAGATTAGTTCTCAAAATTTTGCCCTACTTTTCTTTGGATTGCTTATATGAGCATATGAGCTCTTGCTATCTCTAACAGCCTAAACTTCTGGGCTACCTCTGTATTTTGAAGCACATTGCAGTACCTGGATACCTGCAGTACCCTTACACATCCGGGTTGGGTTGGATAGTTTCTGCATTTTATGATGGATTTTTCATGCGTTCACTCAACCTTTCAAAAAAAGTTTAAATGYAACATTCCTGTCTACATCAATCTTATTTATAAATAACAATATATTCGCATAGAACTTTTTTTCTAGAATGTTTTAGTTTCCCAGTCAAATTTTTAACTTTGGAAATTTTTGGTTATTCCTTCACAGGGAATGATATGTTTGGCTACCTTCATACCATGTTGTAGATCTGTAATAGCTTAATGGCTTCATGGATCAGTGGTGRTGCATAAGCCAGGCACTCATAAGTTTGGAATATCTTGAAGACCTTTGGGGAGGAGAGGGGTGAGAAGCGGGGAGAGCAGTCCGTGTGCCAGATACAAACTGGTTAACAAAAACAACAGCAACAAAAACTGGAAAAAATAACTTGTTTGCTCACTGTCTGCATACACACACACACATGCCACTAAGAGTCAAGTTTTTGCCTTTGAAAAATAGAGTCAGTTCTGCTTTCCAGCAGATTTAAGAAACATCTATCTGCAGTTACAACTGTGGGTTTTAGCCTGTTTTCCACCCGAATGTGACAACAGGGCTTCCTCCCACTTACTCCGCTGCTTTTGAGCCTAGGGAGCATTTCCTGCGAGCAGCCAAGTCACTGTGATGCCCCTAGCATCAAGGGTTGTTGAATCAAAAACAACTTCACTAGGAAGGAACAACGGGGTCCCACATGACACAAAACTTACACGTCAAAAGTCAACTTTTCCAGCTATGGGAGGGCAAACTTTTACTAACACACAACATTCGTTTCCATCTGGAAAAGCGGCTCTGCCGAGCCCGCCAGGGAGGCGGCGCTGGCTCCGGAGGAACCCGCGGCTTCCGGGGGCCTCCCGAGTTCGCCTTGTAATTTACTGTCCCCGTAGAGCAGCGGCGGCGAGACCCCGACCGATCCTGATGAGAACTGCTGGCCTCCAGCTGGGGTGGGTGTTCTCCGAGCCAGCCCCATGTGCACGCAGGTACAAAAGGCGCCCACAGCTGAAACCCGGCGGCCCCGAAAGGGCCCTTCCCCCTCGGATGAATTACGCGCGGAGCCGAGGCCCCGGGAACAGCCGAGCAGCTCGCACTTGGGAGGATAAATCAAAGCTTTAATCAGGCCTGTCACCAAAGCAGGTGTTTTGACTGCCTTTTATGGTTCATTTTTATGCAAAAGGGGTTGTGGGGATACAGAAATCATGGGGGATTGGAAATAAATGGCACTGACAGCACTGATCCCACCAGGCGAGGGGGCCAAAATCGGTCTGTCTTTTCATATTATGAAATATACCTAATGGCAGCCTCTTTAAACCCGCTTACACAATGAGCTGTCTGTGAGCCTAGGATTTTTCTTTTCCTTTCTTTCCTCTTTCTTTTTTTCCCCTCTATTTTTTTGATATGCCAGGGGCTCTTTTCTATTCTGCGTGATAAACTGCCCCAGCAGCCATGGCAGGTCCAGCATGCTAAAGAGCCACCGCTCGCCCGAGCTGACAAAAGGATCCCGCTTTAAAGGGTTCAAAGGACACCGCTGAAACCYTCCCCGGCCCCGTGTGGGGACAACGTCTTTTTCTTGCCTTGCATCATTCAGCCACCAATAAAACATCATAAAAATGTGTCAGGGCAAGTTTTCCAGTGTGGAGGGTGGGCTGTGAGGGGGACATATCGCCCCAAAAGAGGCCCATGCTGTAGTTCATCCAAGGGCACTATGGGACCCGTGCTGCTTCGCTGGCACCCACCGCTACCGAGATTTATGCCTTACCACCGAGCCTTGACTTCATTTAATTCCAAAATCTCAATATTAATAGTGGRCATAATTCCTAAGTTATTTAAATGAAATGTTTGAACACCCTGGAAGTTGAATCGTTGTAACATCCTGTAATATTTAAATTGTCATTGACAAATGTGCTAATGGAACACACTTTTCCAAAAAGAAAAATGAGTGCCTTTCCCTTGTTTCTACTATAACTCAATACTTTTTACAGTGTGTTCTGTAACATAATTTGAAATATTACTTCAGGGCATTGCCAGGAAATTTCATTTTTCATTTTCAAGCCATGAAGCAGGCAGGAAGAAAAGAAGGAATTGCTTCCTCTCCTGCACTTTCAGACAGAGTTATTCATGTCTAGTGGCTCACTGCTCACAAATGACAGTTTTTCACCAGCTTTACTAAGGGATTGATTCTCTCCTCTTTTCATATAAATTAAAATATATATTTAAGAWAAGCCATGCCCAGCTAACATGGCCTTAAGACAGAATGCCTGAGGATAGCTCTTTAAAAAATTTTCATGGGCCACATGTAAAACAACAAGAGATACATTATAATTGAATATGATCACTCACACTGCTGTATCTAGACAGAAAATTCTGCATCTTAGAAAAATGGGTCCATTTTACAACATAGGAAATGAGACCATGATCCCTTTTTTCAAGAAAGGTTAATGCCCTCACTCTATAAATGCTTATGCAGCTTTGTYTTTGACTCACTAAAGTGCTCTATGAACTTCAGTGAAAATGTGACTAATGCATAAAAATCACCATGCTTTCACAAAGAGGTATTTGTGGATCTTTTGCAAGTAATTTAGACGCCCTCCGATTCTCCAAATACACATTTTTAGCTTTAYCCATATAATCACTCCACTTAAATTAATCACATTATTTCCAGTTACAAAGTATGCTAAGTGTTTTCCATACAAGGTCTAGGTATTATGCATCGATATTGGCATTCATGTTGTCTTTCTACAAAATTCACATTTCAGTAGAATTTCTCATGTCAATAAAGTCTATTCTATGCCAGTAAGAAATTCCATACATGCTTATAGGACTAAACTCTGAAACATCTTTTTTTTTTTCAAGTATTGCAGAACTACTGTCTTTATAGGCTTTGAAGATGAACTGCTTCTAATATTCACTTGAAGAAAGATGATACAAGTCATTAATCACAGCAAATATATTTAGGCACAGTATATGTTAGCTGATAAGTTATTAACTTTGCTCTCTGGAAGAGTTGCTAGATTCAGAATTAATATTTTAGATGTTTAGATTATAAAGCAATTCTAACATTTTGATTAACAGTTTCTCTTTAAAAATAAGTCTTTACCAAGAGTTAAAAACCTAATAAAAATTTACCAGGTTCCTGTTCCCGATCAGCTGTTTAACATTCTTGCTGCAGGTCCACAGRCTTTTGTCTTAACAGAAATACTAGATATAATACAATAAAACTTATTGGTATTCATCTTCCATAGAGCTGCAATCATTTTTCTAATTCCTGGTGCCTGATTTACGGCCAACCTTGCAAGCAGCTGCATTGTCCCAAATAGCATTTTTTTGCCATAAGAGAATRTTTTAGTAACTCAACCTTTTGATGCACACTGCTTTTGATGCAAACGCCTAAGATCTGAACAACAGCTGCATCGTTCCTGTGAACAGAATCAAACAGGTTTTTGAATTTCAGGTCATTTTTTTCTAATTAGCCCACTCTGGGCAAAACATTTCTGCTTTGTATTAGAACTTCATCTTATTCATAGGAGTAAGTCCAATATCGTCAAATATGTCAAATTAGTCCATCACATGATTTCAAATAAATTTAGATATTACTTAAGATACAGAAGTGAAGTCTGACTCACATATACCCAGACACCAAAACGTATATGAATCAGAGGGAATTCAAGGAGACTATATTGCAAAAATTGTAAATCAGCTGGGGAACATTTGTAAATAAATCTTCAGAGCTCAGTCCTTAAGGTTCCTGTACACATGCACTGGTGGGTAGCAACCCTCATTATTCCTGACTGGATTTGCCTTTTGTCCTCATCACCACGAGTACAAACAATCTGCTCCCACCCCTTTCCTATGCAGAGGCACCATGTGGTAAGAATTTATTTTTATTGTGTGTTTCTATTGCTCCTTTCACAGTGAGATTTCTCTCCACAGTGGGACAGCCAGACACCAATGAAATAAAAACAATGACATACAGGCCCAGAAGTTCTCAGYGGCCTTGGTCTTTGGTTTAACTTTCAAGGAAAACTTACTGTACTTGGCACCAACGTGTGAAAACATAGGATGGAAGTGGTGACGARCAGGAAGCACACATTCTCCGCCGGGCTCCTCTAGCTTTTGGAGCTTGTTTCTGCAACAAAGAGATTAAATTTGCATGACTGTGTAAGGCTGCTATGGAAAGTGCCAGGAGMTTATTGACACCCTCAAGTGATTAGGATCATGGTTGTTCCTCCCATCGCAGAGCCCTGAAGTCCAGGGTCACTCAAACACAAGTCAAGAGAAACGACAATGGGAGCATCACGCCCAGAATCACTGCCTGAAGTTTTCATATATTCTTCAAGAATACATCAAATATTACAGAATATATTCCAACTATAGAACTATGTAAAATACACTATATAGAATATTTCTTAGCCAAGTACAGTCCTTATTCAATTTGTTAGAGGTTTAGCATTAACATAGCAAAACAAGATGACAACAAGCTGAGGCTTATGCTTTATGTCACCATCCCTAATATCGGTGAGTTACTTTTGGCTAAAACTAGCTTGAATTTTAAGGCCCAAGGGATAACATGTGCTCTAACCTAAGTGAACAGCTGCAATTTAAATTTATTATGAACAACTGTTCTTATTTTCATTAATAACACTTAAATCCTGACTTTATAAACCACTCTCAACATTTATAAGACTAGCACCGTTTATTTGAGACAAAATATAAGCAAAAATATTTTAAATATTCAATAACTCAAACTAGCACTACACAAGTTAGAAAGGACGCAAATTAAAATAACTTTTATTTTTAAAAATTGAAATAGAGAATGTATATAGAAAAGTGTTGCTATGTGGTCTTTCTTACAATTTAATTCTTTTCAAAATTGATAAATATTGTATAAGAGGAATATTGTTAACTGAACAGGAAAACTTACTGCCATAACCAATAATCATGTCTGAAAGCCTGCAGATTTTTAATGTATATAGATAATGGGAAGCCAGTAAAATTAATATATTTTTTAAAAAGTCATGTAGAACTATCACTTTGGTTACATATCAATAGAGTATATTGTATGTCTTTTAATCTTGAAATTAAGTTATATTTTATTTGCCAGAACAAAAAGGAAGTATTTAGTTGGTATATATTAAGTATCATCAACAACCTAAAAAGTCTTTAGTTACCTTGCTTTAATTTCAGGAGTTATCTAAAATATAAAAATAATACACTTAAGTAAATTCCTAATGTTCACCAGTTAGTGAAATATAGAGGATCTGAGCCGTGTGGTGACAGACTGGCTATGTCCCTTGAGGTTAATAGTGGTGCAGATTCATATCAGTTAAAATATCTGGGACTGGATTATTACTGAATTTGGGGATTGGCTTGCCTTTGATCTCCGATACTTTTGAATGGAAAGACAGCCCAGTGGGTAAGAGCTCCACTTCATGGGTTATGCTCTGCCACTGCATTCCTGGCTAGGCAGGCTCTGAAAAGGGATGTGYGAGATCAGAGATCTGTATTTTTGGTGTCTTTATTAGTTTGTTGCTCTTTCTACAAGAACAAAAACACCCCAGAGATGCCTGGAGAAGCTCCTGGTCACCTCTGTCCATAGTGGCAGGAGGCTCCAAGGATGGGTGAAGCTGGGATGCTCAGCTGACCTCGTTCACGCTAGGTGACATAAATGGGACTTTTCTGTCTCCCAGAGGGTAAAAAAGCCCACCTTCTGTGTCCATAGAACCTAAATGCATGCTGCAATGGTGCAATATGGTGGAAACACTTACCTTCACATCCCAGTCAGAACTCTTGTGAAAAAGAAAACAAATATTGTGAGTTATTCTTTCTTTCCTACTGGCCTCAGTGAGGTCCTGATGGAGCCAGAAGGGATGAGGTCCTGGGAAAGCAGAAGATGGGAATATATAGCCTCAATCACAGGATGAGGGGCCATTAAAATACATTCTTAACAGCTACTACCTTCTCTTTATATAGTATCTAATGTATATCTTCACTTGGGAAGTGAGGAGGGAGTTTTTTGACTTGCAAAACACAACCTGGAGTTGTAAACTTTTAAGTTAGAAATATCTACTTAGATTCTTTAAGTACTAAATGTCATTATAGTTAAGCATACCAGGAGGATTCAATCATAAGTTACTACACACCAATTTCATTATTTATCGTAAAAAGGCTGAACACTTATGGATTTTTTCCCCCAAAAGGCTGTCTACTGATTCATTACAAAACCAGATGAAAAGGCAAGCAAAACCCAACACGGACTATACGTGACAGACGAATGCAGAGATCCAATTCAGACACTATTAAGAGTGGTGCTGCACTGCTGGAAGGACTGAAAATCACTGTTATATAAATTGGATATGTTAAGGGAATGCAACATTGGCAGAAATTGGCAAATAAGCACCACCTAAAGTATAGGTCATGTAAAAGTTACGTGTATTTTCATAGGCATTCAGCTTCTGAGAGGAAAGAGTAGAAGATGTGAGAGAATGTAGTGACCTATATGGTAAATTTTTGTCAATTAGTGTTTTCTATGCCCAAAACTGAAAAAAAAAAAAAGTAATAAAATTCAGTGAAATGCAGAAGGATTTTTCACTGAAAAATCCTGCAAACACCATATGGGAACCATTGCAAAAACATTTGCTGTCCAGAATCTCAGAAAAGCATAGGAAATTTTTACTGCTTAAAATAAAAAATTTTATATATATATATATATATATATATATATTTTATCTTTTACGGTACTATCAAGTTCAGCTCAGCCCTTTCTCATGCCAGTCTGCAAATTTTGTAGTTTTAAATTTTTTTTGTAGTTTTAAATTCAGTTTCTTCCCTGTTCAGTTCCTTCCCTGTTGCACTCAGCACATTCTGTTTACAGTAACGGTAGGACTGACTGCTGGGGATGCATTTTAAAAAGGCAGYCCAGCCAAGCCAAAGCCTCAGCAAAAAGAGGAAGAGTGCAATTGCAATTAAAAGTATGTGCTTAAAAAATAAATAAATAAAATGAAAACGCCAATCAACCAACACATTTACGGAATAATTAAGAAAAAATCAATGCAGATCAACTACTTGAACAAAATCCCACAGGCAGGAGGAAAAGGGGCAAAAAAGAAGGCAAACCCAACCTGGATTCCTTCCCAGCAGCCATAGTTACGCCGCTAGCTGGGCAATTGAAAAAGACTCACAAAATTACTCAGTCTTGAATTGCTACTCCATGTGACCTGGCTGTGGTGCAAGCTGTTACAGGAATTTAACTTCAAAACCAGAATAAGAAAAAGAGCACCGAACTGAACAGCAAACAAAAAAGAGAGGGACCTTATTTAGCTGAAAATTGTTATTTTTAGCTCGAAGCTGTTTAAGCCCAGTGAGCAGGATTTTTTGCCTTTTGCAATGAAACTGATACTGCTTTTAATGTTTTCTGACAACCGGGTCAAGAAAGCGCAAGCGCCGTTATTTTAACATTTGCAAAGTTTCCAAATCGCTGTCCAGCAGCCTCCCCTTTGGCACAGCAGCCTCTGCCCATCACGAGCGCCTYGGGGCCCGGCAGGCCCCGTGCCGGGCGGACGCGGGGCGCTCCGGGACACAGAWGGCGGGAACGCAGGGCAGGATTATAGCAAACCCAGTCATCCYGGCAACGCTCATGCAATCCCAGCATCCACAGAAGCTCCTGTTTCCCACAAGAAGAACATCCTCCAGCACCCTCAACATCTTGCAGTTGGGCTGAGCGGAGGCTGGCAGGGAGTGCCTCCCTCCCCTCSGAGTTTAGCACTGCTCTTATGCTGAGTACAGCCCGAGGGGACACCTGAGGGACACGAGAGGCACTTTCCACCTCTCTCCTCCTCTGCCAGCAGAGGCAAACGGACCGCACAAGCTAATAAGGACTTATCTCTCCCTAATTTCCAAGTTGYTGGGCTTTGTGGGCGCTGAGCGCGCTCCCCACGCAGCTCTCTGCTACTCTGCTAGCCAAAAGGAGGGCTCTGCACTAGGCTTGGGGCCCTTACTGCTGCCATTCTTTCCCACGCTTTCRGTTTAATAATTGTACCTTTCACTTCTTCCTGCGTTTCGCAGTCTTGGGAGTATTAGACTACCCTGTATTTTGCATAATTATCTCAAATGTACTGGAGCTCTAAAACAAACTAAAAGCCTACGTTCTAATTTAAGCATTTTTTTGGCAYGCGTCCCTATTACTCATCACTGTAGTACCCGATAGCCTCCAGCTAAATAAACACCACTATGAGAAACCAGCAGTACTCTAGSAGACCAGCATTTGCTTTTACTGTAATAAACAGAGAGAAGGGTCTTTAGAACCTGCCAACTTTACTAGATTGGGGAACCAGATAATTGTCTATGAAGTGCATCTCAAGAGACAGTACAAGAAAAGGAAAGAATTAAGCCACAGACACATTAAAAACAGGGTGAAAACAAAGTGCTGTTTACCTCTGACAGCTGGGGAAATCTGTTTTGGAACTTCAATTAAATATTTACTGCAGACAACTTCTGCTTTACCAACATATATCTTTTCAGCACAGATAAACACTTTAAAATGGAAATGATTGTCTTAAATGATGAAGCATTTAAACTATCCAGCAGAAAATCTAACTCTTCTGCTAACGAACCAGTGAAGAGCCACCATTCAGACATTAAATACTTGTAGATCCTAAGTTGTAGTTTTAAGTAGAATTTCAGACCAGACTTCTTTTTTTAAAAAATAGATGATTGCCCACCCTGGGCTTCTGAATGCTGAGGGCTGCTATGCTCAGGTAAAAAGTAAAATTTCCCCTGAAAAAAATCAACCTTGGCAATACTAAATTACCTTATTAAAACACAAGAGTTTGAGCAAAAAAAGATTTTTTTTCCAGAAAGCCGAAAGAGAAAACTCGCTGCAGATTCCATCATCAGTGACACTGCTTAGCTTGGCTCAAGCTGCTTTTCTGTAAGCTTTGCTGCGCCTGTGTACAGAGGGGGTCTCCAGACTGAAATAACTCCTTGCACCACCATAACACCACGCACCTGGTTTCGTGTGTGAGGGGAGCAGATGGCTGCYTGTCCAGACAGTAATTCCTGCTTTTGTTTTGCACATATTCAATGTCTGCATCTGCTTTCTCACCTGTGAAAACTAGAATTCTTACAAACTTACTAAAATGCTGTACATTTTTTTCATTRTTTGAGAAATTAATGATATTAAATATTGTTGTAGCTCCAGATGGTTACCATTTTCCCACTTGTCACTTGAAGAGTTCATGGTTTTCATCTGGGCTTTGACTCAAGTCATCAAACTACCTTATTTTCAGAARGGCTTATAGAAACTTATTTGTTTTATGTCAAAAGACCATCATGGCCAAAGTACCTGCTGTATTTTCTGAAGAACYTGGCTATGGCTGAATAAAGTTGCCATTTTTTACAAAGTAGTTTTTGTCAGTGGTCTAATTTCTGTTTTAAACCATGCATTCAGATGTTTAAGCACTATATTCCCTAATTGAGTGCCTKTTAAAGTAACTGCATCTAAAAAACAAACAAACAAACAYKGATCCTTTTGTWATGTGAGGACAATATCCACACTAGCTCATCCAAGTATTGATATTCACTTTAGAAAAAAACTCTTTMAATGCTTTTTATTTTCATCCATGGCTTGTTTATCCCCAAGCCAATTCAATTCAGCTAGGACCTGAGTCTTTTTCATTTTATTTCCAGTATTTAGCATATTCAACAATAGTGTCCTCCAAAGGCAGTGAAAGCAAACAAGACAAACCCTACTCCCATACCAGGAAAACACATTCAAAATAATTTAGCAAATAGTCCTCTTGRTATAACAGACCAAACCAATTTATTTTTCCGATTTGCATGTTGTGTTATAAAATAAATATGAGTTCCAGGAATGCTATAACATATTCTAGATTATTATTTGCCTAGTACATTGAATAACCATAAATATTGATTCAACTGAGTGATCAGTGCTTGCTGGACTGAATAGCACTAACAAAAACTGTAGCTCTARGAAAAACTAGAAAATCATGCCAAATAAGCTCACTCCATGTTATTTTTCTAAGTATTTTATTAAGTATGAAATTACTTATTTTACTAAGGGCACACCTGAGAGTTTCCCAATGTGATTACAGTCTCACCGGCTGCAGAACAGTTCATGGGGGAATTCTGCGGAGAAGACTGAGCAGAAAGAAGCAGAKGTACAGAGAGTAACCCCCAGGTAAGTGTGATAAATTAGCATAATTGGCTCCTATAGTGATACAATTAGGATTTCTTTGATTAATAATCTCTCCTGGAACTAGTATTCTAAGCTAGGAGGTAAAGGAAGGATAATTATGTTGCTGTCACTCCCCCCAAAAGAGTGATTTTTTAAGGACACAGCAAAGTATTTCAGCATACTCTACTGCTCTGCCTTATTTCTCTTTTCAGGTATCATTTCTTCAAAGAAAGATTTAGGATAAGACGCCATAGAAATGTGTTATGCTATTAGGTGCTAATGTTCTACAGAGGTAATCTATCATATCTCACTCTCACTTATTTCATTTCACTGGTCTCACACAACGACTCCCAGGCTCCACATTTAACTGAACTGTCCAAAGATACTCTTCCAACTGTTTGCAATATAGAGTCAGTAACTCTTCCTTAAGCTGCCTGGGAAAATACTGCACAGCAATTCTCAAGAGAGAAGCGGGAGCTGGACTATTTTCTCATGCACCTTCCATGAGGGTGACATTCCTCTCCCGCCCCAGATGTGCCCCAGCATGACTCAATGGACGCTACCCTTGTGCGCCCACGTTGCTCCGCGCTTGCCTCCTGTTGACATTTATGAGTGCTGCTCCCGATGCTCTCGCGGAGGATGAGTTTTGGCAGAGGTTTTTGTTTGCTCCAAGGGGATAGAGGCAACACAAGCTGCCTCCAAACCAGAGGAATCAATTTTCATTTCTGAAGACAGTCAGGCTTCCATTTATTGCCTATTGACTCCGTAGAGAGATAATAATAATGTTGCTGCCTTCAGTAAAGAGAAAAAAAAAAACAAAAACAAAAACAAAAAGACCATTACTGAGGACAATGCACTCAAAAATAAAGAAAGAAAGAATAAAAGGCAAAGCTCCTCTTCCTCAGATCACGCCTCTCTCCCAAAGTTGCAAACTGGGCTTGCCAACTGTGGCGCTCGGTGAATCAACCCCTGCAAAACACGTAACTTACACTTGACTTTTTTAAGCAGTTAAAATAACAGCAATGTCTTGTGGGAGCCCTTCCCCCACGTTTCAGAGAAATGGTATCTAATTTAATTCTTTCACATTTAATTAAATAAATTAAGTTAAAGTTCATACTGATAATACATGGTTTGCTGCTCTATTTTGGCTTCATTTCTAATGAGATGCTACCATAAAAAACTCACTCACTGTACTCTTAGTGTACTCTTAGCAGATCCTTTAGTCAAGGCAAAGGTACACAAAGATACCTGACCTTTGGTCTTTAAGCAAAGCTTGTGCCCACTCTGGCTTGTGCTCAACCCTCAGGGTGGTATTAACYACATGCATGAATGTGTTCTCTCTATCTATTCACATCTCAATCTAAAAATGACTACATTTGCATGCAAAATAGTAACATATTCCACAGATATGTATTCAAGTATAGAATAATGATGTATATCTAAGAAATTACACCATAAGAACAATTTTTTCAAAACCTCTTGTGTGCAGTCATTCACAGGAAGATGATCTAAACAAGGTTACTTTTTTTTCTTTTTTTAAATACRGTGGTCTATGAGTAAAGTCTATATGAAMTTGAGGTCTGGCCTTTATATTTTCATTCTTGAAGCTGCACTCTGATCAATTATATTTTAAATTTTGAAGCTGCGCTCTGATTGCCAGATAACTGCTTTCCTTTTGCCTAAATCTATGAAGACTGCAGTTAACRAAATGTACATATCTGCTATGTAAAGCAGTTTTCCTCAGGTGTGAGGGAATGAGATAATTTAGTATATGCAAAAATGTGGAAATACATACACTGACAAATCTCTACTGCCGCTGTGACCAGTTACCTTGAATGGAGATATATATTATCTGTGAGCATTTTGCTGTAGACTTTCGTAAATGATGACGGGAGAAAAAGCCCTGTGTTGAGTAACACACAGCACCAAAATGTACGTCTGTTGTCCACCCAGGCTGGTGGAAAAGGCATCGAGTTTTCGGCTGTTTACAAGTCAGTTTTCCAAGATAAACAGCTTTGCTATTTCCCGCTGGAAGCTACGCACTCAAACACGCACCGCACACGCTTGGCTTTTTAGGGGCCCTAAGTGAGCTAAGATCTCCTGGGCAGACATGACTGCTGGTTGCCCTTCAATAAGTACATCCACAGATGTGGGTTCTTTTTTTAAATACATTTTTTACGATCCTAAGGCACCGTTGTGGTAGTCTGCTTCATCTCCTAATGTAACACAAATCCCATTCAGATATTGCACGACTAAAACTATAATGCCTGCCTGAATTATGGTATCTTTCCGAAAGATTTATGCCAAAAGTTTCAATTACAGCACTGCCTGTTTTAGCAGGTCAGACTTAAGCTTCCCAAACAAAAAAAACAAGCATCCAAACCTGAGGAGGCATGAGGATTTCAGTATTATTCAATGACATTTTGAAACACTGATTTTTCTAATCTGGACACAAATCAGTATGCTCTTTCTAGTTCTGTGACCCAATTATCCTAAGAATTTAAGAAAGGCAGATGGGTCAAAATAAAACCCAGGCGGTCTCCAGCCTAGCAATTTACTAAGCTTATGCTTTCATTTCATTTGAATAAAAAACGTCCATCACTCTTTGCAGGAGATATGCGGAGCTGCTGTGCTTGTTTGTCATCGTTTGTAAGAAAAACAAGCAGGTTACCTGCCAGTCTGCAGCTATTGAGGACAACGAGCATGACTTGAAGTAGCACAGCCCTGAGTAACAGAGAAAATCAGTTTTTTAAAAAATCTATTCTTTTTCTCCCTGCTCAGTGATAATTTGCTTTTTTTTTTTTTTTTTTCAATGTCCTCTCCCCTATTACCAGTCCCTCCAACTAAACAGGTTACAAGATTCCTACAGTGGCTTTTTCCAGGGTTTCAGCCTCTCCTACCTGCCCATGTAGAATCAGGTAAAAACACCCTGCTTGTGAGCTTTTTCCGCCATGTGAAATCTATTTCCAGGCTCACACGTGACTCCTCATTTCAATGATGTTTTATAGCAATGCACTTTTAAACTTGCAGCAAATCTGTTTATGCATAGAGAAAGCAACCAATTTATTTCAAGACCAGCTGGAGCCTGTGAAAAGGAGGCACAAACACAATCCTCTCTCATAGAGACTTTGCTTATTTTCCTTGTCTTAGCTGGTTTTTTTTTCTTTCTGTGCAGAATAATAATAATTGGATAGCCTGAATACTCCTTCCGAGGTCCAAATATAAGCACTGCTGACTTCTTATCTTTTTAGAAGATAAAGACACTAAGTTATGCCAAGTTGTTGCAGCCACCCACCACAGTGCCATATGCGAGCGCGCGCTTCGTTCTCGGCACAGCAGAACAAACACTTCCTTTTAAGGAATAATTCATGGTCTCCACTTAACATCGCCGCGGTGACCCCGGGACGCTGCTGCACCAGCTGGAAACGAACCCTGCCAATTGGGTAAGTATTACAATTTAAAAATACCCTCTTGCGCTGAATAATTTAGCRCACACACAACACACATGGAAATCTATCGCTGTCCATATTTGCTGCATCAACTCTCTGGCTCTCGCAGGCCACCAGGGAGAGCGTTGCCTCCTCAGCCCCTCTGCCATAGCTGGTTTTCTTCCAAAGTTGCTCAGTGCTGCAGTGGGGTGAGAGAGGTTTTAGTCCCCAGGCTATGAGCAAACTGTGAAGGAATCTCTTCAACGCAACAAATAAGAGCCAGGCCTCATCTCATACTATTTTCTTTTTTCCACAGTGATTGTAGGGTAAATGCACCAAAGAACATATGTRCCATGCAGCACAGCGGAAACTAAGGTAGCTGATGCTTTGTGTGCAATATGCCAAGAAGATCTTGTGCTCTCTAGTGAATTTAGCATCTACACTGGTCAATAAGGGTAGCAGATGATGGCAGTTGGATTAAGCCTGCCAGGAAGGGCTGCCCTCCACACGGCAGCCCTCACAGCCCACGTTGTTACTCGCAGAGCAACGACTGGGCACTGCTATCAGAGCAGGTCACCGAGCCCTTCCCCAACACGTAGAACGGGTTTTCCGGCCTGCTCGGCTCCAAGACCTCGTCATAGCCCAAGACAGAGCGGCTGGACGTTGGGCGGTCCCCAAGAGCGTGGCTCTATACCAGCGCGTGTCCGTCCAAGCACAGGATACCCCTGTCCCCTCCAGTCCCTTCTGAGGGCTGCGGCGCCCTGTGGCCAACAGCAGGCTGTCAGCTTCCAGCCTCACYAGCTCCTTGACTTGGTTCACACACAAAACAACCCCTCCTTCCCCTAAAACGCGCTGCAGCAGCCAACTGTGTCTTCAGGGAAAGAGCTGCTCACAGTCCTCCCT
This sequence comes from Eudromia elegans, assembly GCA_003342815.1. NCBI lineage: Eukaryota > Metazoa > Chordata > Aves > Tinamiformes > Tinamidae > Eudromia > Eudromia elegans. The sequence goes on along the minus strand of PTEX01000116.1, from coordinate 384,349 downwards.
CACAAAACATAAGCACAGGGTAAGATTGCTGCCTTTTTTTTTTTTTCTTTCTTTCTTTTTCTGAAAACCACTGCCAGAGCTATGAGAAGCCCTAGCTCCAAATCTTTTTTCTCAGGAAACTTAAACTCCTTGCTCAAACTACCATATAAATACAAGAGCCTGCCACATCATTTCAGTGCTTGCTTTTGATGGAGTTTTCTTTATTAACATATAAACTATTTGCAGACACAGAGAGTAAAGAAACAGACTGAGGACTTGGGGTAACCACCTGGAAGGGCAGGCAGCTGATGACCAACAACCCAAGCGTGACCTCTTCATCCCATCCCTATGTCTTCCAAGACCCATTTCATTGCTGTGCTCAGAGAGCCAAACCTGCCCAACATCGAGACCCTGAGCAAGTCAGGAGGGGGGGTCGCTAGCCCCAGCAGCCAGGGCCACAGGCCACCACAGGCTTTGGCATGGCCAGACATGGCTACTACCACTCCAGAGAAATTTATAAAGTGTTCGCAGCGGAGCGTGCACAGCTAGTGACTGATGTCTAGAGCCATGGGCCAACCTGTGGCTAACTCGTAGAAATGGACTCTGTCACGAGTTCCATATTTTGAGATGTAACATTTAAGAGTTAGATGATAACGTCACACGACTTCATAGTAACCTGGGATTTTGCAGCTCTGCCCCTTCATCTGCTCTAAAATGTTTTTCTTCACAAAATCGTGAAGGTAAATCTATCTAGAGTCACACAGATTTATGTGACTTTGTAAACTTTGTGGGATAAACGTGACATTTTGTGTGCGTGTGCATGCACGCATGCACCTAGTCATTGCAAGGTAAGAGTCCTGGGGGGGACTATCGGGGCTCTGTGCAAGGAGCTGCTGTCCATTTGCTCTGCATTGCTTTCTTCCTTTGGACCAGTATCACCCCAAGGTCACCCTGATGCCCCAAGTGCTTCATGCCATCTGTAAAGCAGCTTGTTTGGCTCTTTCTCACTGAGCTGCCCATAGTAGTACCTGTGTAAGCGGCAGGGGGATGTGGGCACTGGCCAGATTTTGGTTTGGGTTAGTACCCTGTTCTGACTGCATCTCCCCAGAGTTTTAATTAAATACRTAAATTTAAAAATGAAAATTATTCCTTATAGTCTCTGCTTTATGCAGGTTTTACAGTTTGGCTTAAATACTTCCTATGTTCCAGACAGGCCTCTTTGCAGCACCAGGCTAAATTGATCCCAGAAAATGCTGGAGGTTTTTTTAAGTGTTCAGTCTTTTATGTTTATACCACTTTGAGGATGTAAAGTGCTGTAGGATTGCTAATTATTGCTKTATCGATCCAAGTTAAAACATCGCTTCCTTGTATTTGTATAAGCTGTATTACAGCATGCAGCGGGACAAGGTCTAGGCAAAGACAGCCTGACCCAAAGATGTACTTGGGGCACAATCCCACTCCTCTGGGAAAGAGCCAGCATTCCTTAAGGGAAGGTATATCCAGCAGAGTGTAGTTTCCTAGGCACCCCTGCTCAGCTCACGTGCTATGTCAGCTCTCTAAGGCTAACCAAGAGACAGCGCRGTGTGGGGTTCTTCTCCTATAAAGTAACTCAGACTAATCGTCAGATGCATCCTTCCTGACAGAGCAAACTCTTTTCTTCATGAATCCAGCCTTTCCACTGCTTGCTCATGAACACTGGATGCTTACCCTACGTGCAAGTACAGCAGGTTTATATTTCATATGCACATCTGTCAGCCTGGTCTTTTAGGTCTTTCTAGCCTTGTAGTCTCTGGAAATATCTGATGGTCCCTTCAAGTTGTACAGAAGAGGAAAAGAGAATTTCCTAGGACTCTATGGATTTCAACTTTTGCTAAAAATAAAAGACAGGAAACTAAAGTTTAAATATTTTGTGGTGGTTTTTGTTTGCTTTCTATTGCTTCTTAAACCAAGTAACTGTAAACATGGTGAGGGTAGAGAATGCAAAGACTTTATTGTCAGCCACATCCCCCACATCCTCTCAGTGTGTTTACATTATTTGGTGTCCATTAGCAAAGTGTGATGCAGCGGTTACAGAAATAGTTTAAACACAAATTAAATAAGTGGTCATACAGCCACCATCTTTGATCATTATTCTAGTACATTTTTGCATGTACTTATTTCAAAAGTGGTTAAAAAAAGACATACATGCAGCTCTTCAGAAAAAATAAAGTGGTTGAGCATGCATTAGGCTTTCTATTTCTTCAAAGTCCTATTAATTTCATCTTGGGAGCAAAGGCAGAACTGCTAGCATATAGAACACTGCACTGGCATTTTGATGATCAAGATATGCTGGKTTTCATCACCTTTTCAATCATTATCATTACCACAGAGGAAAATATTTTGGCTTCAAGTGTAAAATTGTACCCCCTGTTTATGGAGGTACCAATCATGCAGATTTTTGACAACATAGTCATGCTTATATTTAACACTTAAAATACAAGAGGAACCAAAAATTCTCTCCTGGTCATAAATCTGCAATATAGATTTTTTGATCTACATAGTATCACTGTATCCTGTGCTTGATATAAAAGATTGATGCTAAAATTTATACACCTTCATCCCACTTATAAGAAATGCCTGAGAACAGCTAAATTGCATAAGATCACAACAGATTTTTCTCCATTTGCCACAATCTCCAGAACTTCTGGCGAGCTCTCTGTTGATAATAAATTCAGTGCAGGCTCTGTGGCCTTTCAGATACAATTTGAGTAAACAAACATTCTTGCTCCTGAAGCCCATATTGGTCATATAACCAGTCTCTTTACATGATAAAATTCTTTCAGCAATGCACATTCCAAATACTATTACTGTGTGTCGGTACAGAAATCCCCTCTAGGAAAACCGGAGGTATTTTATGACATTTGGATGCAGAGCAATTCCAGAGAAATTCATTCGGATCTATTTTTTGCTAGAAAGCCTCCCCTGCAAACCATGATTCCTTAAATCATGGAGACTATCCCTGTGACACAGGCCAGTGGACATAAAGTGATTTAGGGATTTTAAATTTAAAACAGGTTGGTAATCCCTGGTGGGTGCGGGGACTGTGAAAATGGAGCTTATCGGGCTGCCCTGCRAGCCTGTAGACAGTGCAAACCAATCCAAGCCTGAAGGTCTAATACYCCCTCGTCTAGAAATGGGAAATAATATCTGCATTTATTTATGAAGGCAGAATGTCACTATTTGAAAGGAAGGTTCATTTTTAACTGCTGAATTTGTGGCAGACAGCAGTGTTTTATCCATGTCAGTAGAAAAAACCCCCTACAACCATTTCCACATGTATTTGCTATTGTCAAGAACTACCCCGCTGTACATTTTTAACATAGCTTCCCATTCCCTTGGTACTGCTTCGCACACCATACACTTCCAGGCTGGAATTAACACYCAGCCCTAGGTCCACATCTGGAGAAAATCAGCAGCAGGGAAAGCCACCTCTTCCCACCCAACGCAGAGGTGCCGAGGAAACCAGCCAGGCACAGGAATTCAGGAAACCAGGAAAAAACACAAGGCAAAATAGGATTTCAGGAATTTGTGTTAACTGGACTCATCTGAAGAGGGGGAAAATGGTGATTTGGGTAACACAGAGCATTGCTGGCACTGTAAGCACCTCGCAAACACATAAGCACAGCCAGGGCCCACGCAGGATTAATGTGCACGTGAGACTGACTGAGGGAAGCAGTGTTGGAGAGGGAAGCTGTGGGAAAGGCAAGGGTGAGGGAGGGACACAAGGGATCCTGGAGGATGGAACTAAAACCAGACCCAGCGGAAGGCAGAGGGAAATCAGCGAGCAAGGAGGACGTGCCCAAAGGTGGGTTTTAGGGTCTTACAGGACTGATAGAGCACCCAAAGTGGGTCTCAGAGTCAACCTGTGCTGGGAAACAGGAGATGGGAGCCAGGACAGGCCCCCCTAGCAGCCACCATGACAAGGACRCAGTACCTGAGTGCAGCAAGCGGGCTGAGGGAGAGGCCATGAGGAAGCTCTGCCTCCACCCGGCAGAGGAGGAGGAGGAGGAGGCCAAGCTCCTCCAGCAGCACTGGGAAGGGGCTGCAAGCCCCAGGCTGGGCTTAAACCAGCTCCTAGCCAGGGCGGGGGGCCCAGGTGAGGCTGCTCAGGACCAGGAGCGCTCACAAGTGCCCACAGGGCTCTGCAAGGAGGAGGATGCAGCTGTGGAGGGGTGGAAACGATGAAGGRCTGGGTTAGATGCTTCCCATTCACAGGGAGTGACAGAAGGAATGTTCAAACTTATAAGGGAAGGGATGTTACAACAGGAATTTTCTATCACTAAAAAATATTTCACAGTGTAGACTACATGTCCAGTTCTCCTGAATAAAGAGTTTTTACAGCCAGGTTCATAGCTATCATTTCCAGAGTYTTTCACATTTCCAGCAAAAAAGAGATCTCAGAAATAAAATTCATCCGTAGCTCTGAAKGGAAGCCTGACATCCCAGTTTTCTRGCCCAGCTTCRCATTCAGTCATTATCATATTGATCTCCTGAAACAAGCACCAGGAATCTCTCAACGTTTCTCAAAAAGAAGGGACCAGACAGACTCGGGCTGTTGGAGAGGGGTCACGGATCGTCCGCTCCGGCAATGGCACCGCAGTGCCAGCTGCGGTGCCTCCGGCAAGGAGCTGCCATTGGGAGCCCGGGATGCTGCGAGCGGCCACGGAGCTGCGGGACGCGGGCAAATCCCACCGATCTGAACCAAGGTGGGGCTTCTACAGGCAGCAGACACACTTCCATGCTACACGGCAAATCCAACGCAGACGCAATTACGGCAGAGACCAAATATAGCTGCAATCTACTGCTTTCCTGGCGGCTGCACCCGGGGTTTACTTTTGGTGTCATTTACATAGATAAAACAATCAGCTGCAGTTCTGTGTTTACACAAGGCAAGAACTCGGCTTGAGGTCAGAAATGCTGTTTTTATTGCTTTCAAGTATACACCTCCCGCTTCAGCTGGCTTTGCAGTATAATGATGGCAGAACAAATCTACCATTATTTGCACTGATAATATTGGAAGTTCCGTCATTGAATTTCATGGTTTTTCCACTCAGGGAAAAGTCTGTAAAACAGAAGGCGGCCCCAGCCTTTAGTTATTCCATTAAAAAAATGGGAAAATGACTCAACATGAAAATAAAAAGAACATTTTAGGCTTTTCAGGGAGCTGACAACTCTTTATTATAAGAATGAGACATTGCAACAAGGTGTTGGATCAGTTATTAATATTAATGTTTGGATAGTGTTTCAGTGCTTTGAATATGTATTTGTGACATTTGAAACTTAGAAGATTTAATAATGGAAAGCCATGCCCTCTTTCTTTTTTTTTTTTTCTTTTTACATGTTTGGCAAGTTTACATGTGTGGTTGGATGTCTGACAAGGATGGCACCATCTATATACATTTAGGAAAACATGCTTGCTGTGGGTGTACAAAAATAAAATTTATTTGTTAAATTACACATAAATATAAGGTACAAATGTATTTTTAAAATACAGATAAAGATAATCACACTTGCATTGTGTACATATGAAAATACAGTATTTTAATATTCAACATACACAGACACATTTATGATAAATGCAACTAATTGGCAATGCCAGTTCTTTTCAGTCTGTTTTTTGATTTTCTTTTTTTTTTCCCGCCTTCCAGTTTTCCATAAATATGGAAAATAGCTTTTGGAAACGCCTAGTTCTGCCGGACATCCTGCAGCAGCTTGTTTATCTCTGCCACCAGCTCGCTGGCATCCATGAGTTCGTGTTTGCCGTCACTGAGGTGGTTGAGCACGTTGTCGAAATCGTCTTCCTCRTAGTTCTCGGGGATTTCCTCCATGGCGGGCAGCCACTTGGAGGAGGGCTGCGCGCTGCAGTGAGTCCCCAGAGCGGGCCCGCTGCTGCTGGCAGGGTTTTGGAAGTGTGTGCTCGCTGCCCACGCTGCCACCCCCGGCGGGTAATTTACAGTCTTGGCTGGCAAATGTCCCTTCCTGCGCTCCAGCGAGTTGGAGCGATCCCCCTCGCCGCACTCCGTGTAGGCATCCAGCGAGGGAGGCAGCAGGCGCTGGAAGACGCTGCTCATTTCGGAGAGCAGAGAGGAGGTGCAGGTGTCCCCTGACTCCTCCTCGCTCTGACAGTCTTTACCAAACGTTGAAAAACTCTTCTTCTTCTCACTGGCATCCGTGGGCTGCGACTCCTCCTCAAGGCCCTGCTGCTGCTGCTGCTGTTGCTGCTGCTGCTGYGATGACTGGAATTCCTCCCCAGGAATAAACATGTTACGTCTGTAGTCAGAGGAGGGCGAGGGCAGCGGCGGCATCCAGCACTGATCCGAGTGCCCCAGGACTCTGCACTCCTCTGTGCACAACCGCATCGCTGCAGTGGAGAAAGGACCAGAGTGAACATTCCCCATCTGCTACAGAGACCACTCACAAACACARGCGCTGGAGCACAAGGCAACCAAGGCCGAGCTTCTCCCAAGATCAAATCTGCTGCTTGAAGTCACCTTCTCTATGCATAAAGACAGCAAATGCAAATGGCCTGGATCTAAATGCATTGTGTTGTCAAAAACATGTGTGTGCTAAATAAACAAAATATATTTTAAAAGAAAAAGGTAAAAGATAAACATATAAATCCTGAGGGGGGAGGGAAATAGCATCAGTGACTTAGCCTCCAGAAAGAAATGCAAAGCTCTTTGCATTATGTGCATTTTGACCACCATAGAAAACTTTTTTTCCTAATACCAGATCAACCAATGGTTAGATTATACTACCCAGAGTAAAGGTTTTTGATTTCATCTCTTTGTGTATCTATGAAATGTGACTTTTAAACCCAAATGCTTGCAGTCATGCCCTCTAAGTTCTCCCAGTTTCTCAAATGGCTCTGGATCCGTTCAGCTCCTCAAAAATTGCTTTTGCAGTGCAGTAAGCAGAACTGAACAGAATAATACAGCTTGGACTACAGCAAAGATTGATCAAGTGATACTCTAATGCTGTCAGCTCTATTTATCTCTGTGCTTACACAGCCTATCGTACTGTTTGGGTTTCTAATGCTGTTTGCACTCCTCTGGGTTTATACTTTCTCTGTTCCCGACATGAGAGAGGATGAATTTCTTGAAGAACACAGGTTTAGGCTGCAGGCTGCATATTGCACAAGGTATTGCAAATGTCCCGCTGATCAGTGAGCTTCAAGTTAAAAAGCAAACTTGAAAATATCAGTGGTTGCAATTTCAGTCTAAGTGCTTCCAGGGCTTCAAAGTGCCTTGTTGCCATGCATGGAAAGCACATGTGCTATTTTGTGGGAAATGCCTAAGAGTCAGAGAAGACAAAAGACAGAATAAAGGAAAAGTTGATCTGTTGTGCTTGGACCAACTCTCATCTCATCCTGGAATACTGGGATTCGTCTTCTCATTAAGAAGACAACTGCAGACTAGTGGTGAACTTCAGATGGTCTGGCTTTGCAATAGTATTAAGGATTACCTTCTTTAAATTAACATGAATTTTGCCAATGATGTTATCAGGATTGTTTTTGTTATGATATAATACTGACACTCCTGAATAGAAGATCAAAAGACCACAAATAGTGGCACTGTCTCTCCTCAAATCAGCCATAAAAATACGAATGYACAGGACCATTTTTTCTTGCAGAACTTAAAACTTTCTGGAGAAGGTTAAAAGCAATAGAAGTAAGTAAGYAAGCGAGAGGGGACAGCAATTCCCTGGCAGCTGCAGGGGATGGGACCAGCGCCAGCACAAACACTTAAGTCCTCCTGGCAGTGGAGAGTTAGGGCAGAGCTCCCTGCTCTGCTAACCGCAGGAGGGAATGAGACATGTCCCCGCTCCACAGCACAGCAACAACTAGCCGGGCTGGGGGAGAAAATTGTGTTAGGGCTGCAGACTTAGACTGAGGATTTTGAAGGGGAAAAAAGTAATAACTTCTGGAGGCCTTTGGTTTTAAAAACACTGGGAGCTCAAAACTAGCCTGAGGTGGTATCTGAGTGCCTGGAGAGGTGGTACAAGGCAGGCTGGAGAAAAACATGCAGAGAAATTTCAGCAGTTTAAATGTAAACATGTGTAAGAAGAACAGACKTCACTTCTGGGGCTTAGCCCTGCCTGGCGTAAACAAGAAAATGGAGGGTTAGGGCCTATTCCAGCGAGGGCACACRTGTGCCATGCCCTGTGCTCCCCCTGCTCCCCACACCGCTCTGCAGGGCAGCGTGCCCTTGCCTCTGCAAAGGCCTTGGGAACTGCTCATCWGCCCTGGCATAGCCTGGGGCCACCTGGAAGCCACCTGGCCCCAGGCTATGCCCCTTGTAAATAAAAGTAAACCTGAAGCAGGCTCTAGACTGAGGGTTCAACTAGAGGTGGAACAGTTCTTAAAATCATTGGCAAATTCTCCTATTTATACCCAGCATGATTCTGCATCACTTCCTTTACTCAGTGCATAACTATGCTTAAAATTTAAAATGGTACTTAATACACAAGAATAACCAGACGTGTATTTATCTATCTTCCTTTCACTCGTCCTTTTCTAAGCTTTTCTCATCTCTGTTTTCTACTCCCAAAGTGTTTTTCTTTAACTTTTCCTTCTAAAAATTAGGGTTGCAGGACCTAAAATCCAGCACACGATAATATCTTTCCACTGTCATTGAAATTCACCTTTCAGTGGGAAAAAAAGACACATCTCTCTCTTGTCCCATCCACATTTTGAGACCACCTCTCATAATCCATTTTAAACTCTGYAAGTAACACATGGATTATGGGAAATGTGTCTCCCAAATTACAGTTCAGTGTATTTTTAACAAACCACAACTGTCTGGCTTTCCAAAAACATCCACCCAGTCATTAAAAATCTGAGGACACAGAGCAGATGACGCTTTTTGGGGAAATTTGGAGCCAGCTCATGATGATGTGAATAACTGCAGAAAATATGTAGGCGCTGCTCCCGACATATTTCCAGTTGTCTCTGAGTCTTTATTTTCCTAGATACGTGAAGGTTTCGGCTCAGTGTATATCATAAGGTGGAGGAAACACAAGACTTGAAAGCTAAAGAATTTCTGCTTTCTCAGTAACAGCTTTATCAACGTGACAGCCAGGCAGCACTGTAAATAAACTGTGCAACTTCCATGGTGCTCTTACCTGCAGGAATTCTCCCATCTGTAAGGAAAAGGTCACTGAATCCTTCCCCGAGAAGTCTGTCAATTGGAGACTCTCTACCCAAATCATAATCACTGTCTCCAGCTTCACTGTCACCCCGGCCACTGTCTTTCAAGCTGAACTTGTCCATGTCCTGYAGGGCATATCTGGAAAGAGAATTGTGGGGATGGATGAATTAAATCATCTCCTATACATTACACTGCATCTCAATTAAAAAGGCATATCTSTGTGTGTGTGTGTATATATAAAGTATGTATATATAAGAATCCATACCCCTCCCTATATACAAACACATACACACACATATATATACACAYACATACAGGCTTATCAGAATAGTCCAGACCCTCACCTGTAGCTTCTGGAATATTTGTTTCCTCGAAAACTTGGTCTTGGCTGATACTGGCCCTGGTGAAGCATCGAGAGAAGCTGAGAAACCTGCTAAAGAAAAGGAGAGAAGACTGATTCCTTGAAATAAAAGCTCATTTTCCCAGTGCTTGTGCAACAACYGAAATATTTGAATTCTCAAGGTTTCTCTTCCTTTAAAACTTAATTATGCTGAATTCTTGTATATGAGGCAGTACAGCAGATTGTTTTTGATAGTGTCCTCCACAGAAAACATCTGAAGACATTTTGTAATGAGGAAATGCACTGCTCTTCATTAGCTGCTGAACTCACAGTAATTAATTCATTAACAAGTAAAACAAGTAATTGAACAGAGGTGGAGTTGTGTTCTCCTGTAATAGATTAAAAGTGACCCTTTGCCATTTCAGGATCCTAGAAATAAAATTTCCATGCAGAGAGTCACTGGAAAACACGTCATTTAAGCTATTAAATAGAATTTGCAGTAAAACAATAAATGGATGATTTCAAAACTTAAGATACCATGTGCATATATCATATACACTGTGATCATTAAAGTAKGTCAGTCTTTAACCTTTCAGATTTGTTAACCCCTATTAATGAGACAATTTCCTCTGTTCTTTCTAAACATAGGTGCTCTGCTTGCTTAAATTGAGCTACACACAGAGAGAAAGAGAAGAGAAGGATTAGTAAACCAGAGTAGGATATCTTGAACTCCAGTTTTTCAACCTTACATTCAGGGGAGAATGAAGGAAAAGTGCTATCAATAACAAGCTCAATCCTGTTCCCCGTGGCAATGGACGCAGTTGATGCCGAAGCAGAACTGCAAGGCTGTAGCCTCCAAAGGGCAATCCAGGTGGGCTTTGCACTGGGTAGAGACGTCACCACCCCTGCCCTCAGCCTGCCCGTGGCTCAACCCCACTGCCCCACCAGCACGCGGGCCAAGGACCTTACCTCCACGGCCGGCGTGGCATGGGTAAGCTCCAGCGAGAAGGTCTCGGGCACGTGGTTGGAGGAGATTGTCACCAGGCTGTTGAGCGATTGGTGGCTGTGGTGGCTCTGCCGGCTGCTCATCTGTCCCCTCTCCAGCGTCGGAGAGGATGATGGGGAAGCTCTGTGGTGGGATCTGATGGGCAACGTGCCATTAATGGTGGGCACCAACGTGATGTCCCCTTTGTGGATCTGCCTTGAGGGTCGTTTGGGGTGGTGCTGGTAGGTGGATTCTGCCACGCGACAGTTGTAGGACCTGGTGTCTTTTTTCTCTCGATTACATCTTGTAGCAAAGATAACCATAATGACCAATAACACGGCACAGATTGATCCTAGGGATATAATTGTTATCATAGAGACATCCAGGGAGGGCTGGCTTACCAAAGTTGCTTCTGTGCTTGAAAATGAGTAAACATACTCAAAAACCGTGCACTTCAGAAGCGCTTTAGTACTGAGTTGAGGACTGCCTTTATCCTGGACTATCACAAAAAACTCCCATTGCTTTGCCATAACCGACTCTACACTGACATTGATAGAGATGTCACAAGTTTTGGGATCCATCACAAAGATGTTGTTGTCACCATCGGCTGCTATGGAGCAACTGAGTTCAGAGTTCATACCAGAGTCTCTATCCGTAGCCCTTATCCTGGTGACAAGAAAGCCAATTCCAGCATCTTTAGGGATGGAGATTTCTGCTGTGCTGTTGCGTAGTGCTGGGCCCACAATGACGGGAGCGTTGTCATTCTCATCAATGATGGTGAGCACGACGGTGGTATTGCTAACGAGCTGCTGACTCCCTCCATCTCTGGCTTGAACCATAAAGGCAATCTGATTTACTTCTTCATGGTCAAAGGTTCTCAGGGCATAGATTGCCCCATTGGAGGGGTCAATGGTCACGTAGGTGGTTATAGAGCTTCCCAAAATAGAGCTCTCCAGAATAATATAGGTCACCTGCCCGTTGTCCCCTAGATCTGGGTCTGTGGCTGTGACAGATGTGATGTACGCTCCTGGAGAGTTATTTTCTAAGATAACAACTTCGTATCTGTTTGTCTGGAAGCGGGGTGGGTTGTCATTTTCATCACTGATTTGGACAGTAAAGTGTTTTACTGTGGAGAGACTTGGCGTTCCCTTGTCCTCTGCTATTACAGTCAAGCTGTATTCAGATCTCTTTTCTCTATCCAGAGTGGCATTAGTCAAGATTAAATAATTATTTTCATAAGTCTTTTGGAGTTTAAAGTGGCCATGCCCATGGAGCTTGCAAACTATCTCTCCATTCACTCCAGCGTCCTTGTCTTGCACTCTGACTAGGGCCACAAAGGTGTCCAGGGGTGACCCTTCGGAAATGTAAGCGATCTCTTCTTTCTCTGGGGACATCAAGTTTAAGTTAATCTCAGGTCTGTTGTCATTCACGTCCACAATTTTAATTATAATTTTGCAGTGAGCTGGAATGGAATTTGGCCCCAAGTCTTGAGCCTGAGCGTCGATTTCATAGGACTTGGTTGTTTCATAGTCCACTTGCTTCAGGAGGGTCAGATGTCCTTTTTCTGGGTCTATTTTAAAAGTCTCTGTAATTTTGGCAGACACATGACTGCTAAAAGAGTACACGACTTTACCATTAGCGCCCTCATCTGGATCAGTAGCATTGAGGTCTATGAGCAAAGTCCCAACTGGTGAATTTTCTAAGAGTTGAATTATATATGATGGCTGCTCAAAAACAGGGCTGTTGTCATTGGAGTCGGAGATGCTTATTTTAAGGATGGAGGAGCCAGACCTCTGAGGCACCCCTTTATCTGAGGCAGTGAGCTGGAGTTCGTAACTTGATTTCAACTCCCGGTCCAGTTCTCTGACCACAATGAGCTCTGCATACTTGGCCCCATCCGTCCTCGTCCTCACTTCAATGCTAAAAAAGTCATTTGCAGAAAGGGAGTAAGTGTGAAGGGAATTGTCCCCTACATCAGGATCAAAAGCGCTGTCCAAAGGGATCCGGGTTCCTACAGCTGCACTCTCTGAGATCTCAATAGGGATAAGTGCTCTGGAAAACTGCGGGGAGTTGTCATTAATATCCAGCACTTCAACTTCAATGTGGAAAAGCTGCAGATGTTCCGTGGGCAGAGTGATCACATCAAACTCTATGGAGCAGTTTAAGTTTTTCTGGCAGAGTTGTTCCCGGTCAATTTTAGCTCCTATGCTGATCTCTCCGTTATCCTCGCGGACTACAAGCAAGGGAGAATTCCCCCTCTGCATGGCTCGAAAGCGGACCGAGGAAGGGTTAGGCATCTTTAATAAAACATCAGCTACATCCTCCGATAGTCTTGCAATTACTGATCCAATTCTCTGCTCCTCATATATCCTGTATTTCAGATTCTTGCCCAGCACAGCCTTATTGAAAGATACTATCATCAGTGCAAAGATGAATATAAAGTGCATTTTACTGCCGATCTGGTGCATTTGTAAGTTTTCACAATTCATTCTGCCAAGCAAGTTAAAAAGCAATTATTTCAATTTCCTCCAGTACTTTAAAGCCAGCACACATTTGGTCCTTAAAAAGCTTGAAAATGTCTTTTATAATCAAGCGAGTATCAATATCTTACTAGATCAGAAAACTTTTTCATACACACCGTGCCAGGACATCCAGGTACAGTCTGTACGCAATCCAAGCTTGCTCATTTGACTCCCCGCTCCGCTTCCAGCCGAGCTCGGCCGCGTCAGCGCCGTCCTCCTCGGCAGCGAGTATCCATGCAGTGCCGGGTGCCGGCGGGATGCGCGGCGGCTCCTTGCAGGGAGCTCCTCTCTCCCTGCTCGGCGGCAGACTAAACAGCCACGGYTGCTGACTCGGGTCTAAAAATCTGTGCAACTTCACTTCAACTCAGACAAAGCTCCGGCCCGGCATGTGTTGAATCCCTTCCAGCCAATCAGCCCGCCGCGCGAGCCAAGGACGGTGAAGTCACGGCGAAGGCTGCAGGAGGGGCAGCTCCTCCCGGCGCTCGCYGTCCGCGCGCGGGCGGGCGCGGGAGCCGCCACAAAGAGGGGACACGATGCGGAGGGACGCTTGGAAGCGGGGAGGGGGGCTGCACTCCATCCTGCCCCCTCCTGAGGCAAAGAAACGCCCCGCCGCTCTGCTCATTTACGTATATTCAGATTCCCTTTCTACCCGAAATCTTTGCAGTGCGTTTCTTAGGAAATGAGCTGGAGATGATGTAACTCTAATTGTGCCTTTTCTTGTTGCTTATTTCCCTGTTACTTGCTTCTCCTCAGTATCCGTGTTTCTGAATGGAGCACAAATCTCTTCATCTTATCTTTAAAGTCAGTAACATTTTGCACACTTCTGCCCTTAATATGGCTTCCTTTGGCACAGATTTTGTACTCCATGCAGCTGGATTTGCTCAAAGTTGGGTCCTGAGTGTGTGTGTGTGCACGCACATTTCCTTGCTTTTTTATTTGTTGCTCCCCTAGTTCTTCTTCAGATCCTTTTCATCCTAGCTTAAAAAGCAGCTCATGCTTCATCATGACAATTTGTGTACTAAATACACCTTCTACGTGCCAAGTGTTGTAAAGAGCCCGCAAGACAAAGTACTCTAAAAGTGACAAATTCATTGCATATCTTCTATTGCTGAAAACTGTTTGCACACCTACACTGCAGAACACTTGCACACACACACACACAC
>PTEX01000116.1:332506-370167 GCA_003342815.1 Eudromia elegans | reverse complement strand
AAAAAAAAAGAAAAATCTTGTGGCCACTTCAGTAATGTATTTTGTGTACACCAGACCATTGGTCTACACCAGGAGTAGACCATTACAGGAGCTTCATGCTGCATCCAGGTCACAGCAACTGATATGTTCTTGCCATTATGTAAACTTATTAGTGATGTGATTTCTGTTTCCCCTTTCCTTTAGTGAGTGTGTGTTTTACCACTGTAGCTCCAGTTTTGCTGTGGCTTCATTCTTCTTTACCTTATTTTTCTGCTAACTTTATCTGCTTGCGTACCGGCATTTCAAGCAATCCTGCCATCACTCCGTTTCACTGTTTTGTACTTTTTTCTCCTCTCCTATGCCCCCGCCATGTCCAGAAATGTAAAARGTAAATCTCTGATTTTTCCAATTTACTTACTCTCAGCAGAGCTCAGCCAAAGTCACTAAGAAGGTTCTTGTTGAAAAAGAAAGCAGAGGAGGCTCAGCGTGAACTCTCCTTCTTTTTAAGCATTCAAAAGCATTTTATAAGCCATTGTCTCTTTTTTCAGAAACCAGCGCCGTGTGGCAAATTGTGCAGAATAGAAATGCCTATAATGAATGTATTTAGTACTGGGTCACGCTGATGAACATTCTGCCCCCATGAATAATACTGTTTTACAAGTTTGCAGCCCTTTCAAATTGCTGATCCCCAAACCCTATAGGCAAACTCGAAAAGCTAACACAAGCAACTGGGACTTTAGAAACCCATAGCCATCTGGCCTAAATCGCTAACAATCCAAACCAATAATTATATCAATTCAGGCTTTAGTGAACCCCTTTGCAAACACCAAAAGAGCAAAGAAAGGAATTAGTGGCCATTCTAAGTTCTGGTGGAGGGAATTCAAAGATCATCTAATTCCATTAGTTCATGGRCAGGTTTTTTTGCAGCTTTGATAAGTACTCCTAAAATATTTTTTCCAAAACAYCAATGTAAATTCTTTTCTGACAATAACTGGGGAAATAGGTTCAATTAAACATTGTTCTTAGTGTCAATATAAAGTACTTTGTTGAGAAACGAAATCATGCCCCCCCTATACAGTGCGTACATGAGATAAATAATTCATATAAAAATAATTTCAGTGCAGAAATATTTTATATATATATATTTCAATGAAAATACACTCGGATACACCATACTTCCTTTATAAACTTTTGTTCCTCTTTCCAAATAGTAACTTCTCTCTTAAAGGAAGTGTCTCTCAGAGCCATACTACATGGATTAAGAGATGGCACGATACCTATACATAGGAATTACAGTGCCCTTTTTTTTGCTTATTTGAGCAGCTCACCAGCCAGGTTACTTGTAGTCCAGTCCCTCATGTCCCCACTGCCTGCAGCTAACCCTTGACACTTACAATGAARATAAAGACATCATTAGCACAATAGTCCTTATCTTGAATTCTCAACTGAGGTAAGGATAAGCTTTAATTTTCTTTTCATCAGACAGTCCTCTGCACGGAAGCGGGAAGCGATGAGGGACACATCTCGGGGCTGTTGGTCGAGCTGCAGCGATACTGAAGTGCAGCCGTGGCTAAGAGCCGTGATGCTCCCCTCGGGTGCCTAGGGAGAGAGTTCTGTGCCGGTGCCCCGTGGGCGCCCGCCCACCTTTGACATGGCAGACGCCCCTCACAAAGGACAGGGAGGCTTCCACGTGCGGCGGGCCGGCGCTGCGGGCCGCGCATTGTGAGCGGAGCGCTGCCGCCCGCCCGCCCGCAGCAGCCCAGCGGGCTCCGGCCCCTGCCCACACCGGCCGGCGGGTGCCTGGTGCCTGCTCGCCGYGCGGCTCTGCCGACGGGCGCCCGAGGAAGGGGACGAGCTGACGCCAAAGAGCATCTCCACTTCCCTGTCATCCTACTGCTTCGGGAACAACAGCTGTGCAGATGATTAATTAATATTTCACTTAACTGAACATAGCTTCATTTCTGTGGTCAGCATACGTCAGAGTGTCTCTTGCATCTCAAAGGAGTTTTATGGCACTCTAAAGCCTGTAAAATACTTCCTTCTAAAAGTTACTGATCCCTTATGTGCATAGAATATGCTCAAAGCATCGAAGACACAGAGAATTTTAGTTTAAAAAAACTATTTTGAGAAATAATCCTCCACCAGGGACAATGGAAAAAGAAAATCATCTTAACAATGACAGGAGCACAGTGAYATTCAGGCAGTGGCACTAGCTTTTTTTCCTTTTTCTTCCTCCAAAATGAAGTTTCATTCACTTTCAGTCTGATTTATTGCCTTATGTTGCATCATGTTAGAAAATGTCATATGCACTATGCTCCAGCGCACAAGACATAGCAAGATAAAATGTGATTTGACACCTGTGTAATGAATGTGAAAGACATGTCTTCCCAAGTCAGAAGTATATTTTAAAAGCACATTTCCATCATAATGAAGGACAGAGCATGGCTGCTCTCACTCTCCCTCTTCTTTCTCTCTCCCTCTCCTTTCTCTTCCTTCTCCCATCATTTCTTTTCTCCCTGCTTCCCTCCCTCTCTTTCTGTAACCAGCTTCGCTCTCCCAGCATAAGGCTAATGCCAGAGCTCTCCTAGTCTTTACATTTTGCCCTTACAGCGTGAGTGCCGCATAAGCAAGAGTGCCCACGCAGGCAAAGGCGTGTTGCCACTTCATGTCCACTCACAGAGCCTCGGACAAGTGGATGGGAGGGCAACATGCCAGTCTGATTTTTGGGGGTAGACAACCATGCTGCAGAAATCATCACAAACTGATGTGTTATTTATCCAGTCAACTGACTGCCTCACTGGTCACCCTTCTGCCTGATACCATTGCCTCAGCAATGAGGCACTGCAGAGGCTGGATTACTTTAAGAGCCTACTGGATTGTCAGATGCTATCCATGGATTATCCCAACCCATCAAACAGGCCTGTCTGTATGTCACAGTCTGCTTAATAAGCTGAAATACCTTGACTAGTGTGAATATTCTTTATCTGGAAATAATAAGCAGATGCCTCAGTCAGGCATCAGTTACCTGGTTYGCCTGAAGGGGCAGAAAAGTGATCATCTAAATGGGATCCATGGATCCTGATGGGCAAATCAGGAAGGCAAAACATCCACTTCACATTATCAACCCTCACCTCCCCAGATCTGTATCCTAGTTAGTGTGMTGCTGCTCCACACCCTTGTTGCTAGTCCCTGCTCCAGTCACAGCACTGCCCTGCTATGCAGTATCCTGTGAGACGGGTCTCAAAGACCAACCTCTGCCACAGCTGAGACGGCCGGGGAGAAATCTGCAGAGGTGATATTTGTGTCAGGAAAAAAATGTCTTCCTGACCCCGGCCAAAGATCAACCAAAGCCCTAGAACAGAAGGTCAGACACACAGAAGTAGGGAGAAACAGAAATTTAGTTCAGTCTCCTGGTCTATACCTTCCACTTTCTCAAGTGGCTTAAAAAAAACCCTACTAATCATTCATTAAAATACATCAAAGCACAGAATGCTATACAGCTGCCAATGGGTGAAAAAACTTTTGACAAGTGAGTTCAATATTAGATGTTACATTATCATCAATCACTGTGGCAAAGGGCAGGGGAGCAGATTTTCTGCTATGTGAGTAAATTTTCATGGCAGTTTTGCAATGCAGCATAGTATATATAAATAGCAAGTTAAACTTCTAYATGTTTCATGCATGGTAAGTACTGTGCCTATATATTTAGTCTCCTTCTGGACCAATAAAACATTTATCTCTCAAAGTTTTACCAAGCACAAAGAGAAAAATATTTGGGACTCAAAATTTACTAAATCTCTATATAAAAACAAATACTGTAATATATCATTGGATGTTTTTGAATTATTTTGAGGAATAGTTTTAAGATGGCATGGAATATGATGAGAATTCCATTGCTTGCATATCTTAAATCTATTTGTCATTTTGCATAGTTATTTTTTGTAAAATGTAAAGCAGAACTATCTCTATTTGATAGCTTTTAACCCCAAATTGCCTTTGAAAGCAGTACATGCACTTCAGCAAAACTCGGAGYATTATATATGCTTCGTATATTACTGAAAGGTACCTATAAGAATATCACATGTTCTTTGCCAGGGCACCTAAGGAAAAAAGGCTGAAATTATGTGGCCACCCTCCTCTTTCATAAAGAATCTAAGTAAAACCCATAGTGTGTGCTACTGTGTACAACCAATACAACTGCTCATACTGCCCTACTGCATAATTTCTTCCTTCTGTCCATCTATATTACTGCAATTACACATAGCAAGAAGAGCCAGACGCTTTAGGTGACMGTGGCTATTACCTTTGGCCCATGCAAAGCAGAACTCGCAGCCTRGAAATCCTCTCGGCCACCTCCTGTTTCCAAACCACACATCCACCTTGGGACTGCAGTCGTCTCCAGCATGTCTCAGAGATGYCGTGGATCATCTCCTCCATAGGAAAAGTCTACGCTGTTTGCCTTTGGTACCTTACCCATCTTCAGCCATTACAYCGATGTGCTTGCACTGGCCTTCCCACATCTGGCTTTATCCCAGACGTCAATATAGTTCAACGGAAATTGAAATACTTGACATCATTAAATTGTAAGAGCTTTCTGTATACTACTGTATGCTACTGACATCATAATATGGTAAACATCTTGCTCTAATACACTTCAAAATACCAAAGCTAACAATGGTATTTTCAGAATGACTCTTTAGAAAAATAAGGAGCATTTACAATACTTTTTYCCCCCCTCATGGCAGTGGGGTCTTTGTAAAGGAAGGGGTTGAAGCTTGGTGCAGATATGAATTTACTCACACCTGTATGAAATACATGGTCAAGCTCCCAGCTCAACCCAAGATTTTCAARGAAATATAACCTTCTCTATTTTGTTCAAAAAAAAGCCACATAATTACTGTTTTGAGTGTCTTCAGACCAAAGTATGTGTTTAATCTTCCACTGCCAGCCCAAGCAAACTGTTCCAGAAACGCTCATCCGCACTTACTGCCAGCAGCTAAGAGCGCCCAGCGAAGACTCCGCACGCCGAAAGCTCCCGCGAGCAGGACGGGCCCACGGCCTCTGCAGAGCAGGGCTCAGCTGGGCACGGCCACGATAAYGGCAGGGACACCCTTAGCCTCTTAAATCCTTTCTCCATTCGTTCCTCTGAGCTTAGGGCTGCTGGGAGCCAGCTCAGTCCTTGGAAGGATTTTGAGTGGCTTCAGGGTCTTTGTAAATTATGTTSAATTGTGTGAGCCCCACAGGAATGCAAAGCTGGACATAGAGTCTTAAGGCGCTGAAGGACACTTCAACAGACTTCTCCAGAAATAGATGTTCCTAAGAAAGCATTTGCAGGGAGTATCTGAGCTTATTTCTCCTGCTTTTTAGGCCTGTAATTACAAATTACTGTAATTGAGGGGACCTGTGTGTTGATGGCCGCCTCCTCTTCAAAACCTCAGCACAATTCACATCCAGACTGCTTTGTGAATCAGGACAAAATATGTTGTTTATTTAATTTTACAATAAATATTTATACAGTGCTACATTTGGTATCTGCATTCTTTATTCCTAATTTTTCTGTGAAAAAAAAAAAATGCTCCCTGCTTCAATGTCATGGGAAAACATGTGGAAATGTAAACCTGCTGTAGGAAGCAGGCACAGTGGGAGYTGTAATGGGAAAAAAGGCAGGCATGGTTTATCAACAGAATATGTAACATATACTGAACATCCGGCTTCCCAAGTAAGTTGTTAACAGAGCTCGATACAAATGTTCCTCTTTAAAGAATCAGATGTTCCTCCCTTTTTTCAATAGCAGCAGTATGGTAAAACTGGTGCCATAAAGTCATTGCAAGAGACGGCAAACAACTCTGTTATCATAATAGGCTTTTTTTCCCCCTCCTTCTTTTCTAAACAATGGCTCTAGCAGGTGGCATGTGGCTGAGACCGGCTCTATCACCATCTCCAGGGTGCCAAGCCATCCCTCCAAGCTTCTGTGGGAGGAATTTGTTGGTGGGATTTGGATTGTAAAGGCACGTGAGCATCTGCCGCCTGCTCGCTCTCATTTCCATGCGCACAATYAGCCCCTGCCGCTCTCAGCCCGGCGGCCAGAGCCGGCGACTCGGTTCTCCTGCCCCTCCGACCAGGCTCATTGCCATTCATCCCAACTCTCCGCTCCCACCGGCACCAGCTCCAGCCTTTGGCTTCTCTTTGGCCYGGAGAGCAGCGTACGGGAGCAAGAGGAAGCGGATGGAATGGCTACTGCCCACCTAAGGGCGATTTCCCTGCAAGCAACACCGCAGACACATCGGCAGAGTGCACAGCAGTGGCTCTTCTCCCTGGTCTGTATGTCACTTTCCCCTAAAAATAACATTCTGCAGTTTGACGATATCACACGCTTCCTGTAAGCACCTTGTAGGCTTCCTCGGTGAGTCAGAAAAAGCTACAAACACAGTGTTGTTGCTGCTCTTCCACAGCACCAACCACTTGCCAAGTTCCCCAAAACTTTCCATTTTCTTTCTTGTTTTTTTTTTCGAGTTGTGTGCAGAGAAAAAGAACATTTTCCACCTTATTTCAGTTAATTTGGAAAACAGATTTAAAAGTTTTTTTTTTTTTCCACTGTGGAGTGTCTTGGGAAGTAGGAATGAATCGATATCTTCCTCCGTCAGCCGCAGCCTAAACAAAATGCTATCACGTGTCTGCAGATAAAGACTACACATTCCTCTAAGTGTCTTAACTCCCCCCAAACTGCAATTATTCTCATTTTCTTTCACTAAATACTGCATATTTCTGCTTTCTGACCCTATGTATTTTTATTTCTGTAGAGGATTCTTTGCCCATGAATGGAAAATTGCAGAAGTCACACACTTTTTAAAATAAATCACTCAACTAAAAGCACAGAGAGGGGAAGGAGCAAGAGCTTAAACCAACTCATCGCCTCGGTAAAGTCAAGGATGCTTGTCCCTGAACAAAAAAAACCATAAGTGCTTCAAGGCCTGAATCTGTGGTTATCTTGCAGTTTTTGAATGTTGCCTATATGCTGGTTTGTGACCTTCCCGTACAATATTAGTGAGCTTCCCAAAATGATGATGGCCACAGCGCTCACCTCAGGCCCCGTGCAGGGCTGTAGTTTCACAAGCCTGGAGTGAAGAGGATAGGAGGGGCGAGGCTCTCACCCGCTGATGTCCAGAGAGAGCCAAGGGACTTGTGCTCTTTATGAACTGCCCCAATTCCTGCAGCTTTGTCATGGAAATGGGCACCCTGAAAGAACAGTCCATTATGTCAAATTACAAATTATATTATAGGGTTCTAAGTAATTGTTTGCTTACTGTTGTCATGCACATGTGGTTTATTGAGGGTTGATGTAATCATTTTGGCAAATTTCCACTGGCTAGAATCAGAGCAGACCAGACGGGGTTAACTCCTGAATGGGCTGCGGAAGGGGCTCGCAGCGTGCAGCCACTGCAGGGGGAAACACTGGCACGGGCACCCATCAGAGTTAGTTTGTGCAGACCCATTGCAGGGGTATCACATTATGCCTTAAYGGCGTGAAGTGTGTTGTATACATATTTGTGTGCTCAGTAAATTCATTAAAACCCCACTAGTTCAAATAAAATAGTTCTCATGTGTCAGTAYTGCAACCTCTACCACTCTGGGGACTGGCAAAAAAAGATGTAAAATGCATAGGCAGCATATAAACTATGTGTGTTTTCTGTCTTCCTACAGATACTTAAATAATACTTTCATCTATCAGAAAGSTTTTTTGTTCCAGTCAGATGCTAATTCACACACATATGCAAGGCTATTCCAAAGCAACCTTACCTCTGTGGAATGCATTCCCTCACCAGGCTGCTGCAACACGGGTACACCCACTTTTTTTCCCTAATATTTTGGTCTAAAACATCTATGTCAGATCCTGGAACAGTTGAGTATGCTGTAAATGAGGCAGCTGGCATTTCTTCAGCATAACTTCACTAATGCGGCACTGGGTAGTAATACTAAAGTGACTGGAACTGAAACATGATCCTGTAAACTGACGCACTTGCTTTCCAAATACAAATGACAGATCTTCACTGACCTCTATAGCTGTGGGGACCTTTCATTGAAATACTTTCTAAGGGTCGTAAGTATGAATACATATATAGGCACACATAAAATTTTTATAGAAACAAAAAGTTAAGTAGAAAAACTATGAAATGAATTACTTTAAGCACTGCAATTTCCAAACATTTAGAAATGTTGTTCTTGTCTGTCTTTCCTTAGGCCATCCCTGCTATTAAGATATTGGACTTTACTTTGTCCTTACAAAGTCTTATAACACAAAATGAAAGCCATTAAGCCAATGCAGAATAAATCAAGTGTGTAGTATGGTATATGGGTAATTTCCATTAAAGAAATTCAATATATAGATACAGGGAAAATGTGGTAAAAATAAATGTCCGAGTTTAAGTGGACTTGGCATATAGGCTATGGTCATTAAGAGTTACACAAGTTAAGCTCCATGGCAATGCTTTTTATTTTTGGTAGGAATTATTCTCCTAGCCCTACTGCATGGCTTAAACAATAATTTTACATATAGTTTATACAGCATAGCTCAAAGCTTTTGTTCAAGTACCTGGGTAAGAAATGGTTCAACTGTTAACAGTAAAAATCCTTCACAATCTGTCACTTGAATTCTAAAAGCTACAGAATCAAGTGATAAATGTACAWGCATGTATTAAGAAAACATCAGTGTTTTGACAGGTTTCATGTTTTTAGTTGTTAGTTTTGTTTTATGATCACTTTGGATATAGTACCTGAACTGGTTTTCCACCTATTAGTAATATGGAACCTGTCATATGTGCCATGAAATTTAATAGCATAAACAGAAACAGAACAAAACAAACAGGCATGGAGACCTTTCTCAGCTTGGAGACATATCAGCTGTTGAGACACTTCACCATAAGATTATTTTACACTGGCTGCCAATCACATCAGTTCATTTAGGCCAAATGAACTGATGCCAAAAAGTAATCACCTTTTCCCAAGCTGCCTTTAACTCTGGCACTTGTTTATAGTTCATAAAGATCAGCTCAGCCTTATTGTTCTTCTGATGACCACAGGAAGAAAGAAGCTCCTTAGGTATCTAAGGGCCTGAACGAGTYAGTGGTTTAATTTCAGTGAAAGCCTGTTTCTATTAATTCAGATCAAGTTTAAAGAAAACTCCAAGCTCACGTGGATGTCTCTGCGGCCAAGAGTATTTAAAGCATTTGATTTTGGAAGTTATTGTTTATATATCCTTTTAAGTAAATTCTGTCTATATCTATATTCGATTTCCAAAATCCACTCAGGTCAAATAACACTTGCTCTATTAATAACTCAACATTAAACAAATCCGTAGTAACTCGTGAACCCATACTTCAAGCATTATTCTCATAATTGCACTTGTGTACATCAGTATCTGACAGCTCAAGATGGTGTAATTTGTTTGCACCAGGTGGGAGCTTGCACTCTTCCTTACCATCTCTTCCTTACTGTTCAGTTACCCAACGTGAGAGGAAAACGAGCATGGTGCCTGTGGATTTAAGTAATATCTGCATTATACATATCACCTGGTTCAACTGCCTGTGTAAAGACCATCTCCTGAAATGTGCTGCCACGGGGCCAAACTCTGCTGTCACCAGTGAGTTCACGTGGGACACAAGCCTCTCTCTTAAGAGGTTTAAAAGAATGAGACGTGCACTCTTTCTGTGTATGATGTGGGCCACATTCTTGGCACATTTGCCATGACCTGATATAACTGGAGGGAACTCTGTTTTTCATGAAGGGATTATTTTCCCTTAAAACCTGAAATAGATGCTTGCACTGTAACAACAACAAGAATACATCTGTCACAGAAAGAAAAAGAAATCTATAAAAGTCTTAGCCATGTGGGAATGAGGCCAAAAYGACTGACTTCTGTTCTCAACTGTGATATAGCTGTAGAGACTTATGATTCATACATTTATAAAGTAAGAAGGGGACTTCATAGACATTTGCCTTTGAAAATGATTAGTTCTATCTTCGTTTCTTTTCAAATTACTGGCTTTAATTTATGGCGCTCCCAAATCACATTAGAGAAAYGGAAAACTATTTTTCATAATCTTCCATAATGGGCGAATTGTGAAATGAGTTTCATGGAAGCTGAGCACCCTGGAGATAGCAGCTTGGCTATTATATGTGTACACATAGCGAGAGAGCGAGCACGCTTCTGCGACATCTTAGCATTGCCATAATTATTTTGTAGGGCAAGCAACCTACTGTAAAAGCTATTTTCAAAATTCAGTAATTTTATCACTTTTGGACTTTTATATACATGTGTTTCTCCTAAAATTCGAAAGCTATGAAAGCTTGGCGTATTTTAAATCAAATGCATGTAGTATGTATTTAAAATAAGAATCATAACTACTCCAAGGAAGAAAATGGAATAAGAWGAAAGTCAGACTTGAACTATATAAATTTTAATATATGAATCATAACAAAGTCAGCTTGAYTTTGCTAGCAGACCAGGGCTATATAACTTTCCTCATCCTTCCAAACAAAAAGCTCCCATTATAATTTACTTTTTACTAAAACACAAGACCARTTACTAATTTATTGCAATTTTCAGATCTAAAGACTTAAGTTCCAGTTCATATAGACACACTGTGATGTGGCATATACCATTTTTAAGGCTGACTTTGTATTATTGAGGCAAAATTGCTCCCACAGCAATTGCTCAGTGAGGAACCACAAGCACTGAATTTTATTGATGACAATAGCAAGCGCAAAAGCAATGATGAGCATTTTGTGTACGAATACCTGAGGAAGAGCAAGGCTTCCCTTGCTGTCCTGAAACCTGGCAACCCCTGAGAAGGAGTTTATAAATTAACTTTCATCACATACACATTCCTCATAACATCAATTCAAAGGTGTGTAATCTCCACAAACCAGCTYGGATTAAAAAAGAAATAATAATAAAAGTGGATGACAAGCAAGGGAGAGAAAGAGAGAGAGACATACACTGATATTTTCAAGATAGCACTATTATTATTCAGAGATATAATGGAATGGGGATTTAAAGTATAGCACACACAGTCATGCAATTAAAATGAGATTGGCAGGAAAAAAAAGCATCTTATAAATAAAGAAGTAGTAGAAAACAATTTTTGCCTACAAAAGTGACAAAGCCAAAATCTCAGGTCAAAGAAAGTTAGTAAAATTTTTAGAGAGGACAGCAGCATTACACTGAAGAACATCAAAAGACTCTACTAGAGCTTGAATATCTGGCCATGAGCAGAACCACGGAACTGAGGAAGGTAACTAGGAAAAGGGAAGAGACTGATTTAATTTGAAGAAGAGCACACAGGGAAGCAGAAAGACGTAGATAAAGTTCTGCAGTAATAAGCAATGTTTAGTTATGGAAATAAGTGCACAAGAAACACAGAGACAATGAACGATGCAGGAAAAGGAGAGATGCCCTCATGCCTCCTGGCTTCTTGGCCCCTTTTTGACTCTGCTTAATCAAAACCAGAAACTCATATAAAATGGGTCATGTGCAAACAGGACACAATGGAGGTTAATGTAATAATAATTCTGCTTAACTGYAGTAGATAAGAACAGGAGTTCTCTTTTGTCTCAAATCCACATCTGTTAAGCTACAGCTGTAAAGATACATCTCAGTCCTAAGCATTTTCCTTGATGGGCCTTATTTATGTATGCTACAGCACCTCTATAGTTAAATCCCTAGATATTAAAAAGCCATGTGAAAAGTCTACATATGAGTACTGTCAATGAGATTTCAGGCTTTTTTCTTTTTATCACAGTTATCACCCTATTTCACCTTGATGCCTTAGTTTCTATATATTTTGCTTTCTCAGATGAGCTGCTTCTGCTGCTTCTCTGCTACTGGTTGTGATTAGATTTCTCAACTTAAATGTAGTTTAGATATAGGGGTTTTTTTGTTCTCTCTCTCTCTATATATACACACATATATCTGTGGACTTTAAAAATTACACAAGTTCTTGATCGTTTCATCATGTTCTGGGTATTTGATTGTGAATTGGTTTCTACAAAAAGGTTTCTGTTCAGAGTGGTGCCGTACTTGTGACTCCCCCTGGTAATCAAGTCTTTGCAAAGGAGAGGAGATCCTCCGGTAAAATGGGTAATTTCTGTGGAGCACTGTATCAAGTCCCAACTTTTGATCTTCATATCATATTTCACAGGAAGCCAGGAAGGAATAGCACTAGAGTGCTATTTTGTCTACCATCTTTGCAATGACACAGAGAATTTGCTGTGCTCTACATTCAGGGTACCTTTTCGGGGCTGTTGACAGGCAAATATGGTCCTCAAAGTATCAACAAAAAGCAACTTGACAAAGGCACTGAGAAAGGATGTCATTTTTCATGATCAGGCACCGAGTAGCAGGGTTGCTCTGCTGATGCGCACTAGCTTGTGCTCAGAGCCAGCACACGTGGGTCCTATTAAATCTCATGCAAGTTTTGAACGAGAAGCAGGAAAGAGCAAGATTTGAGGAGAGAAACATTTGGAACAAGCCCGCAAGTCAAGAAAATGTTTGTCTGGGAAGGTCTTTGTTTTGCTCGTTACTTTTAAGAGGAAAGAAAGTCAGGAAGTGTAAAGGTTTTGGACATTTACCTAGTCCAAATACATTTTGTTCAAAACATGAGAGTCTTCTTCAAAAGATTAAATAGTCAATGTTATTGAAKGTCAGATCTATTTAAATGAATGTATTATCATATTTTTTCGTAAAGATCTGCCTGAGATATAAGAATTATTTATGGAAACATCAAGGTTTGCCTTTTACTTTCATAGCTGTATAGGGAAATACATATAGAGACTATCCAAATATAAAATCTTTATTTCACATGGGAGATTGTGCCTCACCTGAGAAAGGCAGAGTAAAGTCATGAAATTAAGATACTCATGTAAATACAGCTGTGTTGAGCCTCTCTCCTACTGATGAAAAAAAATGCTGTAAAAACCAACACATTTGCTCAAAAGGAAAAAAGTATACCCGATGAACCAGCATTTAAAAAACATACATCATTAAACTAGTCCTGGATCACTGCATTTTTGAGAAGCAGAAAATCAGGGAACCAACTTTAATTAGAGAAAGTTTAGATCAGAACTGAAACAAGTGCCACAGTGGAAACAGCCTTGATGCCAAAATGCCTCAGAAGCTCCCTGCAACTGAACGAGCACAAGAGGCAGCCAGGGAGAAAAGGAGGACTTTTAGTGCCACGACAGCACCAGCCAGCTCCTATTTTTCTCAGTTTACACATGGGCTAAACCTGCCAATGGACTGTTGCTTTATAAAACTCATGCTGCAGAGGAAAAAAAAAAAATCACAAAATGCCAGTACCTTTATCTCATGTTTTTTACTTTGAGTGATCCACTTGTGAAATCTCATATTATTTAAGTACCAGTTCAGCCTTAGTAGCTCAATTATAATAACTAGTTTCCTTTAAATTAAAACAAGAGACTATGAMAATTAGTTTTCTTTCATTTATAAAAATGAAAGAAATATACTTTTGAAAAAYCAATTATTTATACTCTAGATCAATTCATATTTTTTTTTTCATTATCATGTTACAAAAATAACTTCCATAGTACAGCTGAATTTTCTTTACAGYATCCAGGTACTGGCAGCCTTGCAGATGTGCTTCTATTAAGAAATCATTCTTCTCCTAGTTAAATTTTTGTAAAACCTAATAGCATATGACCCCRTTTCCCTATAGACGCAGATGCATTTATCCCCAAGGGATAAGCTTGCTGAAAGAAATGCATCCTGTCCACCTCCTTGTCAAAAATATGAAATCATTAAGACTTCATTTCCATGACTGGTACAGCCCTGCCAAGTATCCATTTGGGTTTTGGTGGTGACAAGGCATTCTAACAACTCTCCCTATTGYACAGATATAAGTACCCCACACGCACAGAAGTCACATATGTATTTTGTTACTATAGCTTTCAAACGCAACTTTTCAATGACGTCTTATTGACTAGTAAGAGAGGTGTCTGACCTGAAAATCCACTTTGTTCCTGTGTGGATGAGATGAATGGCAGATTAAAAAGTGGTAATTTCCTTCGAAAAACCACACAGCAAAATAAGAACTTCTTGGGCGTTTAAATACCTTTATTTTCCTTCCTAAAAAACAAAGAGAGAAAAAAAAAAAAGAAAAAGATAAAAGAGAGCTTATGAGACATTTAAAAAATATAGTAGATGTATATAAATATATAGGGGGGAGTATTCTTTTGCTTTTGGGACATTGTAGTGTTATTTCATAAAGGCCTGCTGGAAAAAGCACCCATTTTATATTCAGCTTGGGTTTAGCTTGTTGGAGAAGAATCACATGCTCTGACACCTCGCAGGAATCCCTCCTGGGTTCCTCATTGCTTTGGTACTCTGGAAGTGCTAGGACAAATGCGTGAGCTCTAGAAACATGTTAAACATGTCCTAGGTCATGGAGAAGGATGTGCTTATACAGGCACCACTAGGTGGGAAAGGAATATTGGCCTAACTCTGCAAATCAAAACAATTACTCAATTTACTGCTATTTAAATTGCATCACTGCTTTTACACTGAGTAAAATAATGGAAAYGGTATATAAAGTCTAGCTTGCAAATGGCTCATCTCAGCCTGGAAAATCAATGCTGGGTTTATAAATACATACGCACATTCTGCATCTATTTTATAATACATCATGGTAAACAGCAGTTCAGGAGATRTAAGTATCCTTGAGAAAATACCTTAATACTATGGGAAATTACAGAGCCAAAAGCAAATCTGGGTATGAATTCAAAGCCTTTGCAGGCTGGTAGAAGTGCTGAAGGGTGAAACTTGGATAAGACCTCGAACACCCAAGCCTCAACACAGGGCGAGTTGTTTGTGTCACTGGGCTGATGGGTTTTGCTGGATTCATGGGCAGGGATTTTGGCTCCCCACTTGTCCTGGCCTTCCTGGCACTGRCTGTGAAGTGGCAGCATGAAGGGCAGGAGCCAGATCCCCTCGCTGTGGCCCTCCAGCTCACGGGGCTGCTCTCCTGTTGCATCCAGCAAAGGCAAAAGGACTAGTAGAAAAAAGCACGGGAGAAAAAGAGAGGGAGTGGGCAGGGGAACAGCTCTCAGATAGTGTATTTGACTTATCTCAGCGGAGTGTGCACTGTAGGAAAAAAAACATGTCACTGCTCTAAAACTGTCTTTTCTAATTCAGTGCATCCATGTATTGTTATAAATCAGTTTCCCAGTCACTGAAAGATACAGAGACAAGAGAACAACTTTGACTGTTAGCTATCAACTCAGATAATGTAAACTCTCTTTCAGCATTAGGCTGCCACTGCATGAAGAGAGGCTAAAAATATAAATTWACATCTGCATGTGCTGCTTAGGAAAGGGCTCCTTCTCCCCATGTGCCTACAGGCTTAGAAGYCAGGCATTTACACTCCTCTCAGTTCTCCTTTGAGCTTAAAAAGCACCTGGAAATCAGTGTTTTAGAGTGTAGCCATTTTGTGTTCTATATTATTTAACCATAATTTTATAATTGCCTGATTGGCAAAGCTGTTGGACAGTGAAGCGTCCCAGTCACCCTGGTAGGTTAATTGGCAGGATTTTGTCATAGGTTAACATAGAAGCATATTCATAATGCTATGTAACTTACCTGGCATATCATATTTCACAACAAAGTTCTTTGAAATACACACACACATATACACATACATTTTGGCAGGACCACTAGTAATTTTACTATAAATCTATGTTCCAATGGTCTAAAGAGTGAGGCTCTCTATAAGAAATAGAAAGGTAGATGAAATCTGTAAATTACCTTATTGGGATGCTGTCCTTATCCCAAGGTCAAATGTTATAAACCTAGGAGATTTTGAGTGAKCAGAGTGAATTAGTTTGTTGACTCTGATAAAAGCTTCCCCCTCCCATAGACCTGACCRCAGCAGCCAGCCTGCACATTCTTATCTCTCTGTATAAAGGGTTATTAGCAAGTGGGAACATATATATGGTCCCCTACCCTAAGGCTGTCACTATAAACAAGGCAGTACTGCCCACAAGCTGGCATGAAAACAACAGATACTGTCCTCACATCAGCATCTCTGCGCTTGACAACAAAGAAATCCGCTTTTCCACGTGAYGAGGTCTCAAGGCAGGCAGTTTATTTATATAACTCTGGCTTTCCAGTCTCCTTCATAAGGAATGAAGCCTTCTAAACACAATCTTTTGACCTCTAGCAGGCTAGTGATTTACAGAACCACAAAGAGAACATGATATAATTAAAGAGTTTCAAGGTGCCATTTAAAGTAGTTTTTACAGTTTAGCTGTGCTCCTAATAATACACTCACAAGTCCAAGTTCCATTTTCTGAATAAAGAAATACTTATTTTACATTTTAAAATGAAGAATTTACTCTTGTTATAAATACTCTAACCTGTGGAAAAGAATTTACAAAATAGAGCTGCAGTTTTGTAATATCTTGTAGCAAAACAATACACAGCAAGGGCAGGGTGAGGGAAGAGAGCRAGGCCGCATGAGCAATCTCTGCAACTCTGATGGGGAGAGAGAATGACATCCTTGATGGAAAAGCACTCTAACAATGTAAACTAAAAGGATGATGTACCTAACCAGTCTAGTGTAATGGACATGATTTTTACTTGGACAGATAAGATGTTATTTAGATTCTGCCATGAAATGTAAATCTTCATTTTCTTTGTAGGTTTAAGTAAGGAGATTTTCCACTCAGCAAAGCAGCACAGTTGAGCACGTTAAAGGGACAGCACTGGATGCTGTCCTCCCTCTTGTGTGGTTGTGTTTCAGACAGCTGGTTATAATAAATTTAACTCTAGCTGTCTAGAATGCAGAAATATTTTTTCTTGCAATTGCTTAGGGATAAAACCTGGCCTCTTCTCTTCTTTATTTGCTTTTAGTTTTGGAACAGGGAGGCGAGTGACAGATCTTCTAGAGTCCAGTCTCCRTGTGCTGGGAGCCTGTGGGTGTGTGTGTGCAGGAGGGTGCAAGAAAAGGAGGTTAAGATGGAAACAGCAAAGAGTCAGAGTATGTAATTTATTGCATGGAAACGTCAAGCTATTTTTTCTACATGTTTAACAGTCTCATCCAAAGTTCTTTAAGGTCTGGGCTTGCCTGACTTGAGTGTTATTCAGCTCAGCCTAAAGAAGAGTGTCTCTACATAATAATGGTTGACAAAGGATTTCTTTCACTTGCCCTTTTTTCCATTCCACAGAAGATGTTATTTAGATTCTGTCAGGAAATGCAAGGTTTCACTTTTTCATGTAGTAAAGTAACTAGATTTTCTACTCATTGCATCACTTTGTGAGTAACAATCCTGGACATTTCCAGGACATGTTTTCTCCTTCAGCTGTCAAAATATTTAATGCTTTGAATGTTCACAATTAGGCACTTCCRTTGAAAGCACTGCATTTTGTTTCTGCAGTTTGAGAAGGAACGATACCTTGGTCCCAGTGGGTCCTGCCTGCACGAGGGGATCTCCACAAGCTCCGGGGACAAAGTGCCGCCCTATTCAGGGAACTCCAAGCCCCAAGTGCAGCAGGAAGCTCCGGCTATCAGCTCACCTTCCTCTGCTGGCCATGCGGAATGAATTATCGCTTTCAAGCTCCAGCCGTGCACTTTGGGAACAGGGGATAGGAGCAAATGAAGAAAGGAAGGAATTCCACGGCAGCTGGAAAGCAGCAGTGGGTGCATTCCTGCGGCTTAGCAGCGCCTGAGCCCAAAACAAGAGCAGCTCCAGGAAAGCAAGGAGCTCGGGCAGAGCTGTGGGCACCTCTAGGATTTGYCCTGTGGGAGAAGCACCCAGGCACAACGGGACAGGAAAAGCAGGAGCTGTGCCAGGCCTCCAGCAGCCTGGGAATGTCAGGAGGCGAGTAGATGGGGTCCCGGGAACGACGGTCAAGCCCAGGGAGCGGGCAGGGGCAGGAGCTGGGCCAAGGCTGCAGGGGACTCAATTAGCAGGCGCCGAGCGCAAGGAGAGAGAGGAGAGCAGCAGGACGGAGGAAGGAGGGGCCTGAAGGGAAGCTGTAACCTCGTCCTTTGCTTTGCTGATGATTTGGGCT
This sequence comes from Eudromia elegans, assembly GCA_003342815.1. Lineage (NCBI taxonomy): Eukaryota > Metazoa > Chordata > Aves > Tinamiformes > Tinamidae > Eudromia > Eudromia elegans. The sequence goes on along the minus strand of PTEX01000116.1, from coordinate 352,106 downwards.
TGAAGCAGCAGCCTGATGCTGGGCGATGCTTACCCAACCCAAAAGCAGACCGCAGTCAGCAGAGTGAAAACCAACCTAACAACACGATAACATTTCTGCATTCTCACTCGAGCCAGCCAGGACATTTTACACTAACCATAGCCTTGGCAAGATACACTTCCACCTAAATAAGATATTTACTAAAACATGTTTCTCTCAACTGGCTGTCTGGCCAGTTTTAGCAGCAGAAAGAACATCTGCTTCTACCCTGCCCTGCTTCTCAAAACACTTGAGATTTTGTTTTTATTTTACTTGCTTACCAAAAGCAAATCACAAGTCTTAGAACTTTTCACAAACACGAATTCCCACCAGAAGACCAATCCAAACCCAGCTGCTGGATTATAAACATTAACTTTCAAAGCACTGAACTTTATTCTACTCTCTTTTCTCCATTCAGGGACTGGGAAAGGCGGAACTAAGAAGGTGCAGTGAATCTGTGGGTAAACTTGTCATGGAAAGCAGTAGGGAAAACAAGCCAAAGGCCTGCAAAGCAGCGGTGAGTAAACTTGGAGATGACTTCAAAACAGAGATTGATTACACTTGCATAAGAGCTCCTGTAATTCATTTTTATATTGATTTATCAGTACATCATATTCATTTGGCTATCATGAACCTCATCTCCCTAAACGCGTGCTCATATTTTAGCAGTACTTTTTCATTTGAAATGCATCTGCCAAAGCTGAAAATCAATTAACTCCCCAAGAAGGATAAGAGAACAAAACTATGGCTCTTGCTCTTTTATGTGATTTGTGGGGTTGGTAGCAGTTTTATTTTTAGATCTAATTCTCTTTTTATGTTAAGCATTTCATTGCTATACCTGCAATCATTCACTGCTTTGGTTGTTGATTTGCTGATAATATTCAGTGAGGAAGTGTATTCTTGACAGGATAGGTATAAAACCACCAGCATTGSTTTTCTTTTTACCTTCAAATACTGCACTCTTTATTCAGAACACACTAGCATGACTCACAGGAGGATACATCTGTAAACCATTAAGAGGGCTTTGTGCTAAGACCTGAAATTAAGTTATATAGAATCAGTAGGATTTACTTTCCTCAAATATTTCATAAACAAACAGGAATTGATCAGGTTCCTTAGCAGGGGCAAATGAAATAATTGCATTGTGCAGTAACTTCCCACGTAAACCAAAAGAGAATAGATTGAGATTTCAGAAGGGCYCGCACAACCTGTGCAATTTCAGCTCTCAAAGGCAAGAGTGTTGAAAGGCAAAGCTGTTCAAATGCCCAGCAATCAGAGTGATTCTTGCACAAAACTCAAATGCACACAGATGCCTACTTTTCACTACACTGAAAYTAACGAGTTAGTCACCTGGATACAACTCAAACATCAGCCCAGCTGAATCTCCAGATATTTAATACCTTTTAAAAATTCTTGGCCTGTCAACCTCATCACTTCTGAAAAGAAAAGTTGTACTCCTAAATCATGCAYATGCTTTCGTAAAGTTTACATACTTTAAGAAAATCAAATTAATTTCTTTCTGCATAATATAATGAGTAGAAGATTGAAAGCAGATGTTACAGGGTATTAGTCCACTGTGAAGTACTGAGGCAGAACACCAGTCCTCCCCATGGATTACAAATCTCTGAATCTAAGGACAAAGTCAGGTTGACAAATGTAAATGAGAAGCTAGGAATAGAAAAGACTGCATAGGAATAATGTATGACTGAAAATAAGAGACATAAAATGTATTTAAGAGAAGGGGAAGGCATATCTCCAGATTATCTTGGGGTGAAGTAAAGCAAGTGAGATTTCAATCATTTTGACCACAGCTGGAATACTGGGTTTCACTTTTTTAAAYCAGAAAAGAAGGTTCAGTTCTCTCCAGTATCTCTATCTGAAGATAARCTCTATTATTAATAAAAGAACAGAATACATCCTTCCTAAAGACAGACTAGTTTATTCCAAGCAGATGTGTTATTAGATTTGACACTTTCCCATATTACAGCAAATTTTGGAGCTCTTATTATGGGAAAATGTAAAAGCAGAAGTAAGCAGTATGTGGGTGGGGGTAGGGAGRAAAGGGATAAGAGGCATTTGTGAGGAACTGCTCTTTTTATGTAGTTTATTCATCAATATTTTTGTTTAGGTTGGGTTTTTCCATTTGTATTTGAACARTCAGCTGGTCAGCCATTTTCTCTCTTGAAAGCTCATATATAAAGAACCCATAAGGGTGAAAGAAAACCTTGAAAAACTTAGATAAAAAGAGATATAAGCTGAATTTAGTAAAAATAGCAAGGGAGTTTTCAAACAAGAGTCACATTTCAGTAACTGCTGCTTGCCATTTTTAACATCTCAATTTTTAACTTTYAAACATTATTGAAGTCTAAATCCTGGTCTGAAGAATTTTAATGCAAGAGCTTTAATGCAAACATCACATTATGATCAGATTTTGTTAAGAATTGTCACCACTTTTCTCYTACAGCTGAAACACCTGAGGCTGAACGGCCCCATGTAATGGAGAAAAATGTAGGTAAAAGGGAAAAAAAAAAAAAGCCAGGAAATAGTCAAGGACAACTTGACTATTGCCACAAGATGACAGGAAGAAAGGCTGAACGTAGCCATCCTTCAAGCTTCACAGTGAATACCAACGACGTGTTCCACGCAGCAGAGGCAGCTTGCAATGGCACGAACAGCGGAAGAATGCTCGAGCCGGGACACGAGCCAGGGATGGAAGAGCAGCCCGGACTCCCCCATCAGCATGCCTGCACATCCTCCTCCCCAGCTYCCCTCACCACGCTCGGAAATCCTGGAGAGGGAGAAGCAAGCCATCAGSGGCGAAATTAATAAGGCCATTATGAGCAGAGGTAGGATGGTGGTGACACGGAAAGTTGTATGACTTTCCAGGGAAAGCTAAAGGTCACATCCTGCAGAATGCGAAGGTGAAATGTTAAAAGGGCTTGTGATAATGCTACAGCAGACAGGCAATTAAAAGCAAAGTTTATAAGGCTTTATAAACGCAAGRAGGTTATAGGCAGGACTAAGGAGAGAAGAGCACAAGGGCTTTCTTAATCCRTTCTACATTGAAAGTACTGCAAGTGCCCAAACAGAGCTAGTAATTTAGATCAAATATTTTAGAGAAAAAGTAACCAAAAACCAAGYGGATAGTGCAGACCTATGCACTCAGTAACATTAAAGGAGAAATATCGATAAGAAATGAGATACTTGCACGTAATTTAAAGCTATTTGAAACTGCTGAAGGCAGCATGGATTCAGGAAATAAATTGCTCCTTCAGTGGCATGCATTTGGCCAGAGGGAAGAAGAATTGAGTTAGCCTGTGGGTAAAAGCAGAAGAGAATTTTAAGGAGACTTTGAATTATGCCTCATCTACAGTAGGGCTTCTCATCAACTTTTGAAGCTCACAAATCATTCCAGTCCAGGCCAGGATAATTTCTTGGTAGATAAATGAAGTATTCAGTGGGAATTTGTTTTTGAAGCCAGCTAGGACATTCTACAGTTCAGCCAGTGCTTCATCCTTACCAAAGACTTCAAATTTCATTTTACATCTATTATGGAGCCATGGACATTACCTGAAATTGTATGATCAAACATAAAGTCAGTAAAATATAGCCAGTGCTGGGCTTTTCAAAGAATCATGATAGACAACGTGAAACACTGTCCTGCGATGAGGTAACTTTCACATTTTTTGATGAAATTCAGTGTTTGAAGAACTTTCAGCCACTGCTGGGCTGACAAGGCTTCCGTAAGTCTAGCACAGTTCCCATTGCTTTGAGGGACTTTGTGACTAAAATCCCTGCAACCTCTCTTTTTTTTTTTTTTTTTTTTTTGTTCAGTTTCTTAAGAAAAGGGAAAGAAACTCAATGGGGGATAAGAAAGACATAAAATACTTACTATATGGAGGTTGATATATATAGATATAGAGTAATAAAATAATAAATAATATAATAAATAATAAATGATAAAATAAATAAATAATAAATGAAACAAGGACAAATACAACAGAAAATCACTGCAGAAGCTCCACCTCAAACCCAGTCAGCAGAATCAATTTCTTCATGTCTGCTGCTATTTGGACTCACTCTTCTTTTAAATGTTGTATATCTCTCTCAGCTCGTTTGACATCYATATTACCAGTCCCATACAGGAAACTCATGTCCCCACTACTCTCCCTCCTTCTGGACTTCCYGAAAAATGAAACACTGTGCATACAGCAGTTACTGAATTAGCTGAACTAACATGTTATGTTTAGAAAGAAGTGCTAGGTTTTGATCAGAGAAGAGATTGTTCTAAGTGGTATAGCTTTCAATCACACTGCACGAGGTGTATATTTCCAAACTGCCTCTGTGTCTTTTACATGAAACAAGTATACAAGTAATGCCAAAAAAAAAGTTAATCCAYTTTGTAATTTTGACTGACCTGGCCTTGCTTTCGGTAACTGTGAGGTCAGGGAAGTCCATTGCTGATGCAGACTCTGCTTTTGGACAGATTTGCAGTTGGCCATAGCTGCCAGTATGTAGTTTTGGCACAGTCAAGTCCCAAAGCTTCCTCAGGACRTAYGGAGCCGTACGCAGGGAGAYCATTCAAATCACCTGGATCCTGCAYTAGCAGAAYAGATAGCAGTGGGCATGAGTCCTAGCTAGAATTAGCAGGCAAACATTTTTGTACATGGTATATTTGTACAAGCCAAACAACTTYTTTGCTTAAATAAAAACTTTAGTTCACTTTACCTTTGCAGAGTCTTTTTTTTTCCTTCTTCTTTTTCCCTTTTTTAACCAAAATGTCTCTATTTCAATCATGAAGCAGTTATAAAAATGAGAGGGATGCTGGATTGCAGGTCATAGCTTTTCAGCTCAGCAGTAGCTAGATCAGAATACTTGCCCAAACAAAAATTATAGGCTCAATAATTTTCCTAATGCTCCTGTTAAAATTCAGCACATGGATAGAAACTGAGGAAAAGACACAAACTGCCTCTGCTGAGGGTGCTACAACTACAATCTGCCCAGCTGATAATTCATTCTTTCTCATGAATAGCATAAACATCTATGGGTTACCCAGCCGTTCTGATTTCTTCATCCAGATTTTGAAAGTGTCCTCGGAACAAATAGAAACCCTTGCCTTTTCTTCTTTTTTTTTTTTCTTTTCTTTCCTTTCAATGCTAAGTACATTAGGTCTTAAGCACTAGCTTAATAGAATTTAATTGTTTGTTTTCTCAGAACACTCCATCTCTTGGGAGCCAGAGACTTTCCTTGTTAAAACTATTTGCATGACTTTAGTAGATGAACTTCAGAGGAGCTGGGATTAATAAAACACCCTCATAACAGTGAGTTTATAGAAATCCCAGAAACAATTTTATTTAAAAGAAGCATTGTGTTTCTGAAGATAAGAGATCGGTTGTGCCTTTCCTAGAGTTAGGTGTCATGTTTTTGTCTATAAAATATGGAAATTGCTTTCAGGTCTGGAGCTGAAAATAATACCTGGGTGATATATTCAAGGGAATGTCTCTACTTGCATCCCAGCTAGTAATCATGTTTATAAGACTGTCATTATTGCTCCTGGTTTGAGCCGTGTTAATATAGATGTATTCTACAACAGAAAAGTACAACACAACATTTTCAAGTCTTGCAAACTAAACCAGCACCCGCGCCTCAGTATGAGGAGCGGGAAAGTGAGCAATGAAAAGACAGCGAGCTGCTTCTCATTAACTATTGTAAGATGTCAGCAAGATTAAGGTGTCAGGGTATAGAAAGATGAAGAAGAAAAGAATTACTTAGCAAATAGGCATAAATGAATATAAAATGTGAATAGAGGGTTCTAGCTCCTTCTAAGGGTAAAAATAGGCCAGTAGACTTTACATTGTGCTATAATCAACTCATCCACTCGATCTTGACCTTCATCCTTATAGGTGAGACTAGGGGGAGCAAAACGTTACCGTATAGCCAATGCTGGGAACTTTCAGAACCATCATTTCTGAATAGAAATGAATATTCAGAGGGCCCCTCTGACATAATGAGGGTTAAATCCTACACAGTGTTTTGCAGGCACATGCGAGTGGGGTCTGTCTAGGCCCTAAGCAAGCCTGAGTTCAGGRTCCTGCGAGCTGATGGGGAGCTCTGTGGCCTGAGCCTGCTTTTTAGCACATGGTGAGGAAAAGAGGAGTATTACACCACAGCTGCAGTCACACACGGTGGACAGGGYAATGCTGACATCTCGCATCTCTGCATACATAGAAGTCACCTCCCTTCACATTATTTCACAAGTGACTCCTGGAAACCACTTCAGGCATTGCCAGCTGATACCAGCTAACTGCCTGGAATCCTGGTRACTGCGTGGAGAGAGAAAATACCCTGACTTTGATAGCGAGGGCCACGGCACTTTGCTACCGACATTTACAGAAGTTTGCTTTTTGCTATGCTTCCATTCATTCATTTATTTGGGTTAGAAACGTCTCTCCACTTCTCCACTGTGCTGTAAACTTTCGCTCTATTTCCTCTGTGCTCTCCTTGAGAGATGTATTATGGAGCGTTCAGCAGTGGGGAACACGAGGCTTTTGCCACYGCTCCTCTAAAACTCATCTCGCCAGTCACACACAAGCTGAAATGGGTCCGTTTGCACTGGCCTGGACATTAAGCTCTTTGCTCTCCCATGGGCCCTGTTAAATAATTTAAGAGGGGTGGGAGTGGGAAACAAATCATGTGACTATTAATTCCAGTTTTCTTGTTCGGATGCCAGTACATCAAGTACAGATCTCCAGGGGCCTGCACAGTTTATCATGTTACCTCAAGGAATACTAGTTTGTGAATTACGTCTGGCCAGTTTAGCGTCTCCGCCTGGTCACATTAATCTATTTGATCAGTGCCTAATCACCGATCTCTGTGGGTCCGTTTTTCATCTTGCAGAAAGCAGCTGTCTCACTCCGTGCCCAGTGCCTGGCACGCTGGCCCCGAGTGCTCAGAGGGTCCCTAAGGCCGCACGAGTGGCAGCAGGAGCAGCCACGGAGGCACCAGCTCCTCACCCCATCGAGCTGCTCTGCAGAGGCCACGTGGGGCCCAAGAGGACGTGCAGTGCCGTGGCCAGCAGATCTCGGCAGGTCAGCAGCTCACACCAAGGCACCATGAACACCTCGACACTGCAAAGCTTTAACTTACCACAGACTATCTATTGATCCATGGGAGCTTCAATAGCCACCCGAGGGTCTTCTGCATTCTTACAGCGAGCAAAGTGCCAAACAAGCACAACGCCGGGAGTCTGTGCCCATAAACCTTATAAGCCACGTGGCAGACCCATGTTTGAAAACCTGCTTCCGTGTACCTGTCCGCACGGTGTTCAGGTGCCTTCGCTGTTCACAGGATCTGTAGATTGGGAATTAAGATGGGGAATTTCAGCATATGCCATTGAAAATTAAATCCGTACAAAAGTTTCACACTGTGTTTCCAAATGTGATTTGTAATCCTGCCACAGGATTAGATTTGAATTTTTTGCTACTAAAAATAAAAATGCTTCAATATGCTTATTTTTAAGCTAGTAAGTATTAAACTTTAGTGAAAATATATTAAAAAAAAAGAAAATTATAAGTACAAGTGAATAATTTTCATAAATGTGTATAATACAAAAATGCATTTCTACTGCAAAAACTGGTAATCGTGGACTGGAAACAAATCATTATCTTTTTTAAGTTGCCTCTGATTTTTTTTTTAACTTACTCACCAACATACGGAGAAGCTGAACAACAACAACAATCCTCAATTCCCATCAGAAATCAGTCCAAATTCATAAATATATTCCCATCGCTACGAATTCCCTAAAACCTTTGAAAAACTGATAAGATCTTGAAAGAGAAACTTATTATGGACCAAGACTTGCAGTTAGCCAACAGACTTCCAAAGCCATGTCGTAAYTCTAAGGAACGTGTCAGGATTTACTTTTTCCTTATATGGAAGCAGTAAGGGGTATATGTTAAAAATAGCAATATATTTATACTTTGTAGAAGGATGGCTCTTTAGGACGCTGTATGATGAGTTACATATGTCCACTGCGCTGGTAAGAGTGCTTCACAATTACAGCAGCTCTGGAGAATCTTTACAGGAGGGACCAAAGGGGAAGGAAAGTTGTCCAAAGGAGAGCAGCTGCAAACAGCTTAATTTTTCAAAAGCTCCTACGTGACCCTGATTCCCACCAGAGCAGAGCGTTTGTTAATAATGCAATAAAAGCCAATRCTGGCTGATTATTAGTCTGTTACGGAGACTGCTACGTTGCTCAAAATAGGAAAGAAGAAAAAAATAGGGAAAAAAGAAAGTGGAAGCTTAATTCCACTTCCTAGTAACTGTATGTTAAAACCTAGTGTTATTTGTCCTTATAGGGACTCTTCCCAATGGCYAGAGAAATACATCCTGAAATAGGAGACTGAAACAGTGAAACAGAGGAGCTAATATTTCCAAAGAAAAACTTGCTTGCTTAGACATGGCAAGTAGCTTCTGGACATTGTGAGCAGACCTAGGCTATCAGTAAAAGCTGTCTTTCTCCTTATCRTAGGGATGGATGTTCCTTTGGGTATGCTAACAACTTAGCAAAATTCAGTCTATTTCCAGGTGAGGGAATGCCTGAAACACCTATAAGAAAGACCCTGAAATATTGATTAGTCTCCCCTTCGGGGGAAAGAACTGTGAAGAACTAAGATGTGAACTGAAACCAGTATTTCATTGCCTGAAGGTCAACTGTGTTAAAAATGAGGCAGAACTAAGTTCAAAGGAATAACCCTCCAGACAGAGTGTAGCCCACCAYGGCTGTAAACTTCCAGCTGCCCTAAAAGAGCTTTTTCCAGGAGCTTAGCTGCAAAARTTTATTTCCCCAAGCCACCAGCAAGCTCTACAGCCCTTTCTACGGACACTTCTGCATGTCTTGCAGAAAGATAAGACAGGGCTTTAGAGACAGAAATGACAAAGGACAATTCAGGAGTGGGAGAGTATTTCAAGCTGTATATCTTTGCTTAGAAGTCAGAGAAAGGAAATACCTTCTACCTAAATGGGGCAACAATGACCGCTGTGTTAGCGCCCGGCTCTATTAAAGCCACCGTGGTGACAGCAGGCCTGTGACAGAGGAGAGTGAGGGAAATGGTGAGGAGTAACTCCGGTATGAAGGACTGCTATTTGTCACTGCTTGGGCCCTTTGCCTCTGCCGGTGATAGGCTGGTGGAGAAAATATTGCTGTCAATACTTGCTGTCAGTGCCCATGACCACTGCAGCCAATAGCAGAATAAACTGAGAAAGTTTCAGGAAATTGCATTATAGTCTACCTTTTTTTCTGTCTTCTTTCTTTGTTTTTTGCCTTGAGGGAGTTCCTTCAGAGATCAGGTACACCAAAAATAGGAGACTGCTGAAGACAAATCTCCTGAAGGGATGACTCAATCCCAAATTCCACGTACCCCTAGTAAACAACTCTGCAAAAAGGAAATTCCTGCCTTTATATGGATGGCCTCATCTTTGAGAGGCAGCAGTCATCAATGCCATCAGCAGGAGCATCCTGCACAAATCGAGCTGCCTCAAACACTCACTCATCGTGCAGGGCCCAAACTGCAGAAACCAGCTAGATCACATTAGAGGTGCCYGCACTCAATAATCCCAGGTGTTAGCACCGTTCCAGCCCAAGAACAGCTAGAAACACTGTTTATAGATACTTGTTATCTATCAGCCGTATTAAACTGAAAAAAAAAAAAAAAAAAAGATAATAATCAGCCATACTGCAACAAAATGAAGCTTTTTTTTGGTTCAGGTGTCTCAGAGGAGGAATCCGTACTGTTCTGAAAGAACAACATCTTCTGAGTAATCMTAAACAAACAAGTAGATCTTGCACCTATCACATTGTGTGGAGAAAGCTGCACAGCCCAAGACCATCATATGGCTGAGTAGCGTCTGATAGGTAGAATTAAGACAACATTTTGCAGAGCCTATTTAAGTTTCATAGACAAAATCTAAAATCTGATTTATCTCAGAATTTACTGAAGGGAACAGACATCTCAGTAGAGCAATTGCAGTGTGACTGTACTAACGCAGGAAGAATTAAAAGAAACATAAAAGAGCTAGAGAGAGGGCTGTTTCATGGTCGCCGTATCATTAAAAAAAAAAAAAAAAAAAAAAAAGAAAAAAACAATGGACAGAAAGACTAGGAGAAAATGCAAGATGTGTTTTTGGAGTTAGGCTCATTTTTCAAAATAGGTTGAAAATGAAGGGGTCAGATGGTCATTTTTTTCCTTAGATTTTCTGTTTAAATATTTAAATGACAAGTTGATGGAGGGGAAAGGCAGAGAGGGTCACTACTGGGAAGAACACTCTATGCTGTAAAACATCTGCTTAAAGAGGAACTTTCTAAACTAAGAGTGGCTCACACTTACCTAAGCGTCATCAGGRTTATGTTACCACTATCCCAGACATGATGCTGTGATTTGTTTAGAAAACTTTCAGATGGAAGTACCAAAATGTGATTATAAATAACAACAAGAACTTTGAATTTGTGATGCCCTTATCATTAAGAGAGACCAACATTCCTCCTTTCCAAGGTTGTTCCTATGGCCAGAGTAATAAAAAGCAAATACATTTGTCTTATGGTATGTGCAAAGACCTTTTGCTATGAGACTATGAGATTAAGGTCATCCAATGTTAAAAAGACAAAAAATGCCAAACATGCAATATTAGAATCACAGAATCATTTTGGTCAGAAAAGACCTTCAAGATCATTGAGTCCAAGCACAAACCCTCAACACCATGCCTGTTAAACCATGTCCCTAATTAGCTGAGCAACTAACCTTGTGGTCATACCCACGGACTAGCTTTGGCCCACCTCTGTAAGGCAGCAGGCAGGACAACTGATCATGCTGCCAGCTGAGCTGCTCTGCTTGGCATTGTAATTCTTTTGGGGACAAGCCCATATCTGTACAGCCCCGAGCATCATGATTTGTGCTGAAATAATATAGAATATATTAAATAATACATTTTTGTACATATAAATAATATATTGCAGTGGTAATGAGTTCCTAACTGAAGTTCTAAGTCAAAAATGTGAAAAGTAATAAAATGGATTGGAGTGCGACCAATAATAATCATTACAGATAGATCTGAAAGCATCAAAATGTAAATGGTAGTACTGTTTCTGGAGAAAAATTCARAAATAGGCTATTTTCTGTGTTAATCTCACTAGTTGATTAATGTTGGCTCTATCCATCAGATGATATAAATTGAGCATGCTTGTCAATTTGTCTTCTTAACAGCTCCAGAGCAGCTGCAACTTTGATATGACAATTGTGACATCCATTTCTTAGGCAGAAGTTGTGGTGATGAGTACTAACTGTTTTCAAGTGTGGTCATTAATTCAATTAAAAAAAAAAAAATTATAAAAAGCACGCAGAGTTACTACTTTGTTTCCTCCTTTCAAAATTGCAACTGGGCCAGTAACRCTAATACAAAGTTAATTTAGTCAAGATACTTGAGAACCACTTGGCTCTGTTTCTAAATTCCTCCCTTTGTCCTTTGCAAAGCTCTTTGAAGTGTTTCTCTGCGAGGTGGATGTTGTAATGAGCCTTTTTCTAAGAGGATCAAAGTAGCAGAGCTGCCCAAAGCAGCATCAAAGATACACAACAGAGTCCTCTAATGAGCAAGAGGGACATGACTGTCTCTTCCCCCAAATAAAAACCCTAAAACAGGATTTGGATTAAATATTTAAAATGGAAAATTATTTTATTTAGCCTGGAATTTGCTAGCAGAAGGAAAAAGAAAACCTCGCAGAAGAGATTTCTCCAGCTGACTCTGCCAGAAGTTAATACTATGACAATTTGTTTGATGCTTCACCATCACTTAGTGCAGCGCAGGTTCCTGGCGCCCAAGTCAGAGGTGGCAGGCGCGGGCAGGATCGCGGCAGCCCTGCACTCGAGCAGATTCCATTCCCAGGGATATGAAAATAGAAAGCAAACATACGGCAGGAAGCTGCGGCGAGCGCTGCAGAGAGGAGAGCGCCTGCATGAGAAATAGGGGGGAAGGGTGGGAGAAATAAAAGGAGTGGGAGGCAGGACTGGTCATGTAAATTATGTGCCAGGAAATGAATTCCTTATAACATTTCTTGCCAGAAGCTAGATTCTAGTAAATGCAAGTCGTCTTTTTTTTTTACTCCGTTCTTTCGTTCTTTCCACAGTTCCTCTGAGGGTCAGGGAGGAAGAAGCAGGGACAGGAAAAGGGTCTATTTAATGTTTATTTAGTTGTTGTGTGACTAAAATGCTATATGATCCAGTTTTAACATTGGAAGGCATGTGACCCCATAAAAGTGATGAACAGAATAATATCCTGCTTCTCATTACCCAGAGCTTTTCAACTTTCTTTATTTGGCCACAGAGATCCCTCAATATGTTCTAGGGCTGAAATACCAGCAGAAATGTGTTTCTGTTCAAAGGCTGRATGTACTTACTGCACTGAGTTCAGTAATAAAATGGGGGGCTCATTTTGTTTAATTTGATAACTATCTGTACAAATATTGGCTCTACTTAGGTTTGTGTTTGCTTAAGGAATCACCTACTGCATTYGTCAAGGCTGCAGAAATCTATGCCCCTGACCTGGGCTTAGCTTAGGGATAAAACAAGACGGTTTGTGTTTAGGGTTAAACCTGTATGTAGGGTTTTTGTTTGTTTTCTTCTTCAATGGGGGTTTAGTAGAAACGATCTGATAGAAAATTGAAAAGAAAATACTTAGTAAAAGACCTTTGGCGGCTGAGCAAAGTRCACTCCTAACTCATGAGGAATCAATGATATGTGATGTAGAGAGCAGATTGACTAATGAAACTGGACATAAAGTAATTATATAGTACATTAACAGGTATTGAGCATTACACAAAAAAAAMCCCCAGACCTATTATTTTCCTTCCATAAGTGCACAGTTTGGGGTCTCATATATCCTTGCATATGCTAGGCCATGGACAAACAATATCATCTTCCAGGAAGAAATGAAGAATTCTGTGTGTAAAACCAGTGGATATCGCAGTAAGAAAGAAATGCAGAACTTTGCTTTCTTAATGAACTGCACTGATCTGTTAAAAGAGTATTTATTATGAAAAAATAAAACAGTTAGAAATGAGTCTTTTAAATTAAGTTACTAGGGACTTTAATAGAAATAGATGCTGAGAATCCAAATGTTTGGAATGAAGGAGCTCTTTGACTCAAAGGCACAGTTTCTACTTTTTCTAAGATAAAAATTAGAGTTGTTTTTCAAGGGACGTTATATTAACAAATRTAAATATCCACAAATATCTGTATCACAGTGAAATTACTAAAAATCACTAGATCTTCAGTGCATTGAAAAATTAACTAACTTCCTTTATTTCTATTTCTCTATCAGGATTTGGATACCTAACAATAACTCAGGGAATTTTGGCCTTTGTTGCTTCACTGACATATTACATCACCTGAAGTTGCCTACTGTAAAAATATCATACATGCATGCATGCCATAATGCTTACATTGTGGGTTCACCACTTCTGAATTTCTCAAAAGATTTCATGCTTCAGGTGAAAATAGAAATTGTTAACTTCYTTTTGCTGCTTTGATGTTTCCATTTCTGGTTCAACAGCTTTAACACTAAAATAATGTGTAAAAGAAAGTCTTTACAATTTCAAGGAGMTAATATATAAGAGCAAAATGAAATGGAAATCTAGATTTTGCACTCACTTGGACCGTTGAAGGCTAATTTCCACAAAAAACATCAAATGTGGCTCTGATTCATAGAAATTCCTATGCAGAAGAGACACCAGACCTATATCTTTCAGCCTACTTTCCATGCTGGGAAATACACATGATTTAAAGTGACTGTCCAGAAATAACCCTTCTCAAAGTCAGTTCTATACAGTGCCTATTAACTTAAAAACAAGTGAAAATCCATTTCTCAGAATGACTTATCTTCTGAGTGTTAAATTATTTTTGAACACCATATTTTCTACTGATTTCTTCTGTTTCAGTACTGGGAAAAACTTACAATCCTCAGTTCTGCCAATGTCCTAACTCAGTAATAACAGTATTTACATAATAATGTTGTAATTTCTACATGAGTAGAAACCCACCCTCAGGTTCTTTTGAGCACTCAGCTTGTGTTATAAAATCTATTTTTATCATGAGCCCAGACAAAATACCTTGAAAAATGGAGCCACTGGATTCAATTGGGAAGCAGAGTTTTATCCAGCCTTTACAAACAATACTCACCCAACAGTGCTAGTTTAAATATTTTATACTCTACTTGCAAGCTGTCTACATCTTGCTGTTGGAAATTTGGGGTATGAAATGCAAAGGTGGTTTCAGTGATAACCATTTGAGCAGCAATGCTGAGTTCTGACAAGGATCCTCTCACATTACTCTCCCAGGAAGCTACTGCAGTACTTCAGTTAGTGCACATCTAAGCTATTTGCTGCAGTCTGGCTGATTTAATGCCGCTAAAGTGAAGACTATAACACGTAGTAATAGGTGCAACAAACTGCTCTATAAAATTTTCCATGCAATATAAGCCAACTTGCAACTTCCTAATGAATATTTCTCTACATATAAGTTTTCAGTACCATTAGTCATCACTTTCAAGGATTCCTCTGAAACTAGGAGCTGCCTAGCCCCTTTTGAGCAACTATTGTCCGTGCCTGCAGTCACCTTTCTCTGAAACGTACCTTATGCTAGGCAAGACATAAAACCAGTTCCAATAGTCAAAAATGTAACAAATATTTATTCACCTGGTGCCTGCAGGACAGCCCAGTCACAGTGATGGTTGTCAGTCACTTCCCCTGAAAGGAGCATAACAGAGTAATTACCACACGTTGTAAACGTATCAGTTTATATTTAAAAATAAAAAATGCATATCTTTTTACAAATATCCCATGCATGAAAAATCTCACTGCCTTTAAAGTTATTGTCAGGACATAATTCTTATAAATCACCTAATCATGATACTTGAATGAATTTTATATAATCCTGTCTTCATTGTCCAATCTGTATACGAATGATGAAGCAATTGCAAAACTGCATTTTGGCAGGTCTATGCTAGCCAGAATGTGAAACAAGATTAGAGTAGAACAGTTCTTGCCTGATGTCTTGTCAAGTATTTTCCAAAACTCTGTGTTCAATGAAAATTAAAATGGATTACAGGCTCTTAGGTAGTGACAAGCATTAGTTCAGACCTCCTGGCTTCAAGGACTCTCCGTAGCTGCAGTACCTAACGCATGTTACCTTCAGTACTTTAGCAACCCCAAAAATGAGGCCAAACCACCCATTTGCAAGTATTATTGCCATACGTTTGCACCAGCAGCTCACAAGGCGGCCATATTAGAAGTGACACAGGGGCCACCGGGATATTTTTTTCCCTTGATATATTCTACTTACCTTTGAAGCACCGGCTATTTGGCCCCCTCTCCTCTGCCTTTAAGAACAGGGAATTTTTACCTGGTAGCTCAAATTTAATATTAAAGCAGCAATTATCAGAAACAAAGAAATCTCTCATAAGAATTTGTCAGCTGTTGTCATACTTGTGATCTAAACTGAATCATGAAATAACTTGCTTGACCTTGTTAAAAACATTTCATTTCACTTGTGAGTGTAAGTTGTTTACTGTACAATACTGTATAAACAGTTTACATAGAATATTTCAAGGTGCTAACTATCTTGGCTCTCTTCAATTAAACCCATGAACACTTAATTTTAAGACTGTTTGATCACACCTGGCATTCTTGACAGGTCTAAGCTCCTAGCTCATAGCTATAAAATTTTAAATAAATTGTATACCTGTCAATTTGAACAGCATGAACTATACTAGTTTTGAACTTTTAACAAAGATCTACTGTTAAAGTTAAATTCTATGATTCGATATAAATCATTTTAAGTGGTTTATATTATGTGTTTTATTCACTATCTTACTTTACATACTACATGGTCTGATTTAAATACACAATAAGAACTGTATTGCACAGTAGTTGGTATTTACACATTCAAATTTATAATCTAGAGGTAAACAGTACCAGCAGGTTAAGGATTAGACAAACTCATGGTCAACAGGTCATCAAAGATACTTGAAGGACTAGAAAGGAATGTTCTCTCTCCCCAAACAGTTCTGGGTGCTGGGAGTCAAGACCGGACTGCTGAAAGCACCCAGGCTCACAGCCCTTTCCTGTGCCTCTGGGATAGATGGGCCACTGGTATGGCCCACCAGAGCATGTCTTCCCTTCTCAAATTAAAAAAAGAYAAGCAGAAAGAAAATATATTCAGCTCTGTGCTCCTTTGTTGGAAACTTGTCTTTCTCTTCCTACTGTAATAATAGCTACAGAAGAAGAACATTAAATAAAATATGCTTGTGACTCAAAATGATTTATAATGCAAGGTCAGAATTTAGCCCAAACGCTGCTTTTTTTTTTCTTTTTAAAAGCAGCRGCATATGTTAAGGGGATTAGTAACTGCAGTGCCTTTTCACTTGACAAAATGATTAYTCCTAGTGTGGACAAACAAAGTAAAAAATGCAACAAGAAACAAGCAACACAATAGTTCTTTTGTGATCGCCACCAGCTCTCAAAAATATTATTTTCCTTCCCGTCCTCCATTTGCATATTTATTTGTAGAAGGCAAAACATAACTATAAGGATCATTTAAATTCTGAAAGATATGAAACTTGGATGACTCAATGGAAAATTCTCAAAAATAATCTCGATGAAGTGGTTTTATTCATCTCATTCTACTTTTCTCAAGGGCTGACATATGCATAAAAGGGGAACATGATCCTTTGCACATGTTCTCCATGAGGACTCCATCACAAACATTAACTTAAAACAAGCTTTGCTGACTCTTGCTCAAAGGCATTGCTGAATCCCAGCCAAAAGAATTCAGACTGGCATTTCTCCATCTGCTACAATCAGTGAGCAGGGTAAAAGGACAACCCTCTTTCACTGCACCCAGTATTACAGGGTTTCAATGGACCTACATGATCTGTCCCAACCCTTGYACTGTGCAGCGTGGGACAAATTTTAAAGCTGACCTTCCTTTCCTGTGCTGACCATCCCCAGGGATGCAGAAGAGGGCTTGACAGCTGGGACTGCATTGCTAGACCCTGCCAACACAGTGAGATCCTCCTGCCCCCATAGTATGTGACGCTTGTGTCAGTTCCTCACAGAAGAAATGGGTGTATTCCATACATGATATGTCCTCYGTATGTGTGAAAGTGCCTTAATTTCCTGCTGCAGTGAGTGGAAATCACAGGGTGGTGGCATAAGCCCCATCAACTGAGGGCACAGAAACTTTTCAGTGAGGACAGCAGCTCTACTGGAGTTGTCTTTCTCAAGCTGAGAGGCCTCACAAACCCCTTTCCACAAAGTCATCGGGTTTTGCTCTAGTGCCATCTCGGCTGCTGTTAGTTTCTCCATGGGTTATACTTCCCACGTCTATTTTCCTTGTTTGTCAGTTCTACCCTATGGTCCTAAACTTCAACAGAGAAGAAAAAAGAAAAAAAGGAACACTATTCCAAAAACTGTTAWAATCACCAAGTTTCCCAATGATCATTACTACTTTGAGCTGCTAAACACAACCAATTGCAGCAATAAATGACAAACCGCTTTGTCCATTTTAGGGAACAGAAAATTCAACCTCAGTTTACCTCAGTTTAGCAGTCTTTTTCAACAAGAAAATTCATAACTCACTGAATAAAAAGTAACCACTCAACAAAAGATCACCTTGGSTCAAACAAAGCAAAGAGTTGATTTTTGAGAAAAATAGTATTTTGAGTYAGCTCAACAACTTCAATAGCCATGTGGGTTTCTCACAGCGTCTCTCTGGAAGTGCAGACTGGATTTTTCCCCTTTGAGCTATTCTGCCCTGTCTGGTGCATCTCCCAAATGTTTTAACATCTTCTCTGCACTTAAACCTCAAGAGTGAACTATGGGAGTAAGTATGTATGTGGTGCCCTCCTCACAAGATAAATGGAGGAAAGAGAGTGCCTCGCTCACTAGAAGTGATAAAAATTTTATAAGGAAAAAAAAAAGAACAATTATACCATTATAAAAAGCTCATTTAGCATATAGTAGTGCTTTTGACAGTAGTCGGTAGAAGAGGCCAGGAGAAACAAGAAAATTAGGGGCTATTTGCTTCTACTAACATTGCTCCAGCTTCCAAGAATATGCCATTTCCAGGACTTCCTAAGCAAGAGGCTGCATGCAAACCACTATGTGTAATAGCTACTTTATCTTTCCTGAAGTGAATATTTTAGTTCGTTTTTAAACGCATTTATGCTTTTGGCCTTCAGARCTTTCTGCGGCAATGCGTGTTTCAACTTAATTATGCATTGTATGAAACAAGGACATTCCTCGATTCAGTTTAAAACTTTTATTTTGAATTGGTATCAGGTGGCTTCCAGTTCTTYCACACTGAGAAATAGCAAGTAATGACTCCCTCCCTACCATGTGGTTCATCGTTTCTCCAACTTGCACCGTGCCCCTTCCCACTGCCTCTCTCCCATTTCTTCTCYCTCCGAGTTTAAACATTTCCTGTGTTTGACAACCCTTCTCTTCCGTGTCCCTAGAATTACATTTCCCAGGAGCCTCCTGAAACACTTTAGGGGACAAGAAATAGTGCCAAATTAATTTAAAACAGGAAATGTTTCAAAAATTTCCAGATTGCACTTTTTAAGGCCCCTGGGGACACGGGGCAGGCTCTCCTGTGTCGCCACAGCTCCTCTCACCGCGCTCGCTCGCCCCTTCAGTGCTGAAAATAAATCACGTCCACATGGGGCCGTCACGCGCTCGCCCTGCCCTCCTCCCTCACGCCGGGCTCCGTGGGGCCACTCGCAGCGGGCCATATGGCAGGGGAGGGAGGCGCAGGGGCTGCCCTCGCCTCCGTGCCAGAGAGCAGTCGAAACCCTACCGGTCCATGGGGTGCACAGCAGCACCCCAAACGCGACCAGGCCACCTCGCGCAGTGCCCGTCGGAACACGGGCGCTCATGTGCGAGCACCGACCATCTTGAGCACGGCGGGCCTGGAAAATGGTGCTGCCTCTGCTTGGGCAGGCTGGTCACACGAGTAAACCCGAACTGCGATCCTGCTGCCTTCCCTGGAAGGCCTCAGCAATCACAAAACTCCGCGTCCCTGGGGTTATTTAAAAGAACCTGGGCAAGCTTCCAAGTGCTGGTATATGTGACCTTTACAAAGTATTCAACAATAACAGTCCCTCGCGAAATAAATCAATGAGCATGTGTAGAGTAACTCTGCAGTGGCATGAAGGTTTCAAGGCGGAATCGTATCAACACAGTCGAATCGTGGCCCCACAATCAGCCTGGAAGATTTCACTCACTGCACAGCATACATAATTACATAGAATATGTTTACAGCATCTCACTGCAAGTTTTCTCTTCTGGAATGCTCTTACTGCAAAGCTATTGAACAGCATTATATACATATGCATATGTTAAAGCCCCTGTTTAGGAGCCTGTAATGATCCACAGACAACTGAAAAAGAATTAGCTTAAAAATAAACCACAATGAATTCACAAGTGTAAAAATCGCACTTGAAAGGGTTTGGATGGCCTCTTTTTTTTTTTTTTTTT
>PTEX01000116.1:303433-332404 GCA_003342815.1 Eudromia elegans | reverse complement strand
GCAAGAAAAAAGCACACAACATTGGCTAGACCTAATAAAACCCAAATGCCATCAGGTTTTATACACCCTAGCAGCCAGCCCTTAAGCTCTCATCTGCCAGCGTGACTCGCKCTGCGGTCCCCGCTCCGCTGCTCCGCTCGGAGGGAGCAGAACGCCGGGAACAAAGCGGCTATTCAGGCTGGCCCATTCATCGCAGCCACATCTGTTTACATGGCCTGTGCCCACTTCTCAAAGGGCTCGTCCTCCCACCTCCAGTTTATCTCACATGGCCTTGAATGGCTGGGGGTCTGGAAGCTTTTCTTCTGSAAATCTGCAGTTTCAAATTTATTTTATGAGACCAAAGCTGAAAGACAGGCTAACAATAACATTTGCATGTTGCTATAGCCTGGCTTGAATTTTATTGAAATCTGAGAAGAACTCTAAAGTTGTTCCAAACTACCCAGTTTCGAAGTTGGTCYTACACAGAATATTGCACACTTGTGGGGTTCAATTTTGCACTTAGCACTTCAAATGTACACATTTCCAAGGATTTTTTTCCTTTACAAATAATATTATGATTCAAATATTTTTCATAGAACAATGACAACACCCACAGAAAGAATAAAAAGTATTTTTTTTCCCAAAAAAAGTGTTTCTGCCTTACACACTATCATATTTCAAGTCCACGGCTTTACACTCTGCACTACACTGAACAGGTTAAGCATTATCTTTGCCCTCCTTTTGTTTAAGTATAGTGGCTTGGTGTATATATGAGTGAGTATAGAACAGGTAAATTCCTTTTATTTTCCTTCTCRTTTGCACAAAGTAAGAGAGATGGTCCTTGACTCTACAAAACACGCAGGGTGGTTAAATAAGGAAGGTCTGACAGTGTGCCCTMGGCCTGTCCGAATTACCAGTGTGTGCCCACTCCACTTGAGCAACTGCAACCAAATGTTACATAAATCACCATGAAATAAAGAAATGAGGCCGTGCACAGCATACAGGTATATATCGACCAGTGTTTGACTTAAATCTCAACTGTGTCCTTTGCTTTTGCTGTTGTAGCTGTGTATTACAGCTAGGGACTAAGTCTCATTAGCTGAGGTTTATCAATCAGGAGCAGAATTATTGTATTAGGAGAGACCAAAACCACGGTGTGAACTCACAAGCAACTTGAATCCACTCTGAATATACGGAGTCCCTACAAGCGTTATGGCCTTACCACAACTACTATTGAAGGTAAACTCCTGAATCTGTTAGATAYCAAGAAGTTTTGCCAGTGATTTCAGCAAGACCAATATGTTACCTTGAAAGTCCAAAATATACCAAAGAAACTTGGATATAACATTAAGMGTTTCTCTGAACATAAAAGAAAAAGAATAAATATTTTAGCATCTRTAATCATGAATTGTACTGCATCTGCCTGCAAATAAGAGCATCAGAAGGCAAGTAACCAARCAAAAGTAAAAAAGTGGAGTTTTATCAAAGCTGCGTAAAATTAGGTCATTATACCGAACTGTCTTTTTTTTCTTCAGCACTTATCTTGCATAGAGGCTAACACATTACTTTTATTGAAGACAGAAAAGAATTTGAATTTATAGCTAAGAGTCAAGGGTCTGACTAAACTGAAATTCCAATCTGCACTCACATTTTTGAAATTAAAATAACACTACACAAGATTAAACATCAGAGTATTAAGCATTAGATTAACATACAGGCCTCCATGGCTTTTCTGTCTTAGCTCTTTTTTCCTCCCTATTTTTCTTTTTTTTAATAATCATGCAATCAATTTAAACGTTAGAATGGTTTTAATTTTTTGTCATGCTCTTGAAACAGTGCAAGTCGTTGGCCCTCTATCTACTAAAAARCACTGCACATGAAATCTTCCAAACACATTTTTTCCACCATTTCCTCACGTGATGACTGAAAATGCTTTCAGTAGTATGTGGTCTAGCAAGTCTTCTTACAAGATTTTCTTTTTACCAGCAGCCACAATCACACTTTCATGGTATGTGTACGTGTATGAAAACACTAAGGCAAAAAGCTGACCTCAAGAAAGCATTTCTGATTAAGCTGYTTACTGAAAATGAAGAATCAGATCTGCTATGTCCACTCACAGATGTGTTATGTTTTACATAGAGCCCCTTTCTTCTAATGACTTTAAACAAATATGCGACTTTTTAAACGGGCAAAGCTTTGATTTCAGATTCTTGCATTTTGTACTGTGCAAAATGATYATAAACATAATGATGTGTTTTAAAAGAGCCTAGAAATAAATTTTCAGTCCAACATAAAATTTCATTTAACCTCARTAAATGTGTCCTTTTATCGACAAAGAAATATTCACACAGCTCTAACACATAATTGTTTTCACAGAGATAATACTATTAGATAGCAACACCTTTACCATGCTGTCTGTTATAAAGATGCTTTATGCTGTGTCTGGCTGGGTGTTTATGTTACTTACTTGGATGTTTGAACCTGTTGCTTAAGGGGACCGAACAGCAGAGGAAGSTGAAAGACATAGCACTGCTAATCCCTTGAGCCATCTGGTCACTTGAGGCCATGCTTTACAATATGCTTATATTGAAAACCTATTCCTTTCATCCAGTTCCTTTGCAAGCATCAATTTGCAATTGGCGCCTTTTTTTTTTTTTTTTTTTTTTTTTTTTTTTTTTTTTTTTTTGCTATAGTAGGACTTCTTGCAGTTTATCACGGTGAGAATCTTTTGTCTTTTGATGCCACAGTAGATACATGCACTGAAAAGAGATTTATGTTTATTCATTTCCTCTCCATCTCTACAACTTGCAGTGCTTTATAAAAAATACTGATACCTTTTTACAAAATTGAATAGGAAACAAGGACAACTTTGTCCTTAGCAAAGAGGAAAATTACTAATTCCRGAACTATTTCTGTATAATCTGGTAGTTTTATTAGATGACACAAATGCCAAAATATCTGCATTACGCGGGATTGGAAGAAACAGTTCCTAGATCCCGCTTAACAATATTGGTAACAGAGAGGTAGCATTTGCCTGTTCAATTATCTAAGAGCCAATCTACATCTACATCTAACCTGAACACCATAAGCCTCCCAAATCTGTAAAGTTGCCTCCATACCAGATAGCATACTACACATTAAGCCTGTCCAAAAGGCTAGTAACTTGCTAGAGCATACAGGAATTTCTGATATATTGACACGTGCAGTTCTGTATAAAGTCAGATCAATTGCATCTCTGCCATGAAGCAGCAGCGAGTCTGCACMGCTGTTTGATTTCATTAGCTTCCCTACACACTTGACAAAATTCCTGTCCAGGACTTCGTGGCTAGCCTTCAAAAATATGCAGTCTTTTCCACTATTTCTCATTCAATGCATTRCATTATTTTTTATATTGTGCTCCCTGTGCTAGCTACAAAGTAATTTTATCATAAATGTGCTGGTTCTGTGCACTCAAAGTGAAATTATTTTCTGCTGCATACCCCTTCCATATGTTAATTACTTCTTTGCAGCACTTCTCCATTTAGATAGCCCTTCTTGGATAGCCCTCCTTTGAAAAAAGGGCTTCACTGTAATATCTCTTTTTGAATAGGARAATGAAGAGAGTGCATGGTAAGCCACGACACAGGTAGAAAGAGGCAACTCAAACATCTGAGAAATCAGCAGAGTTTGGAAGACTCTGGAAGTTACAAGTTGAGTCATGGATAGAAGCGAGCTGGGCAGCACAGGACAATGGTCTTTTAGGCACCCTTCTGCCTTTACCCATTGCTTCAGTTTCAGGSTGCTGCAGCTCAGGTACTGCAGCGTTGGAAAGGTGCAATCACACAGCACCCACTGTCCAGCACGCACACGTGATACAAAACCCTGGTCTGAAGACCCCTGCCTCAGTCTTTCAGGTGCAAGACAGCTAATACATTAAATTTGATCTCTCAGAACAAAAAAATTAGACCATTTTTTGGCATGAAATTGAAAACAAAGGATATCATATGATTAAAAATGAAAAATGGCAAGTTAAAACGCACAGACCTTTGCCAATCCACGCTGTAAACACCATACGCTWGTCTGTCTCACCCTCCTTTTGCCAAACTGTCACCTGTAAACAAAGAGGAGAACATCCTACTGATTGGGCAACAATAGAATATTGTAACATATTTGGTGGAAGTAACAGTCTGAAACAAGTTTATTTTGTGTATGTTGTTATATATTCCTGCAAACTAGAAATTTTTATAGCTATAGTTGCAAAATCCACCAATGAAGATGGCACATCAAGCTAGGAAGGCTGCAAGAGTGATTAGACASTGTTCTATAAAGATTTTAGGCTCTGATATTTAATGGCATCAGCAATCCTAAATTATTACTCAGGATCCACTATTATGTCTGACCTCAGCACCTAAACAGGACCTACTCAACTGGAATCCTCTAGTACATCCAGCTTGAGTACATGCTAAGTCCTGTTCAAGTTTCTACTGCAGACAACAGGAAAATAAATTCCCACTAAATTAGGGCAAAATAGCAAATCCCATCTGAAGAAGAGGATTGCTTCTGGATCAGACAACAAATTACTCCCATTTCTACTAATATAGCTGCTGTCAGGATAACTGTGCTCTACAGAAAGGTGTCTTTACATCATGAAACACCAAACTCTGCCATCATCTCAATTATCAATTGCAAAAATTGACTAACCTCCCTGAAAAGTTAGAGGATAATGAACAATATATTTTCACCATCAGTGTTTCAAGGCGCCAAGAGCAAAATGTATTAACCTAAATGAGACTGAACACTGCATAACCTAAAACAGCCAAGAAATCAAAAAATGCCCACTTTATAAAGCAACATGAGTCACTAACTGACATGAGCTGAGGGAAAAAAAAAAGGGAGGGGGGCACAAAAAAACCTTCTCTTGTTGGCTGGTTATTCGGTTGTTGATTGTGCTGACCTGTTCTCTGAAGCATCTGGAACTGGCCATTACCARAGATCTAACAGAGGACCAGATGGTCGGTTGGTTTGACTCATTACAATGCTATGACTGCTGAAATGTAAAAGCTCTTCACAGAACCAGAAG
Organism: Eudromia elegans; assembly: GCA_003342815.1. Taxonomy (NCBI): domain Eukaryota; kingdom Metazoa; phylum Chordata; class Aves; order Tinamiformes; family Tinamidae; genus Eudromia; species Eudromia elegans. The sequence goes on along the minus strand of PTEX01000116.1, from coordinate 327,366 downwards.
GAGACCATTTACCTCTCTGAATGCCTGATCTCTTCAGAAAAACAAAACCCCAAAAAACCTTGCCATTCCTCTGTGAATCCCAGGAAACGGCTATCCAACTTATCACCGTGACACTTTTGCCCTGAAGAAGTCAACGTATAGGAAAGCTTTTCTCACAGAGGAGGATCTGGCCTTAGCAAGGCTTTGCAACTTATATTATCACAAAATACTGCACTCGGGAAGATCCAGGGTACAGAAGCTGAGGCAGGAAGCATCCCTCCAAATTAAAAGCACTGCATCTGATCTGAGGGGAGGGTAAAGTTGGCATCTTAGAGGCTGGCAATATGAAGAGCATCAAAAAGAGATGAAAATGCAACACTTTTTTTTTTTTTTGGTTGTTGTTGACTTTCCAGATTGGTCAAATGCTTTCCATACATGAACTCATAATTTTAACTCTCCTTCTTAAGAAAAGGGGACTTGGCAGAAGTAGGGGAGKAGAAATGAAGCAAAGGAGCCTCATGCCTGGGCTCACTTTGTGGTAGTCTGCCTGCAGAATCTCCTCCTCTGTTCTTTTTGGAAGTGCCCCCATTAAGGCACTTCCAAAGGAGCCTGGTACAAAAGCACTACCGATCTTAGCAGTAGACTGGGACCATTCTGGCTTCTGCACATAGAAGCTTGAACATTTTTTTCTTTTTTTGAGATTTTTTTTTTATCCCCTTTTTAACTGCTATATTTTAGGTACTGTTTTCTAAATTTCTGTTCTAAAACACCAACATTGTAAAGTATTTGGAAAAGGAGATTGATTGAGGCCCATTTTTAGTTATCATGTAGCCAGAGAATATACATCTGGAAAGATGCTTAGGGAATTAMAAACAAATATAGGCTTTTCTTCCCTGGGTTCAGACACAGGATGTGTGTTTTCCTTATCATCATGGTGATTTATGAGGAAAGGTTATTGTGCAATGATATAAACCTTCAATATGCCAAACCTGCATAACAAAATGGGGTAACTCATTTTTCCAGCAAAAGACAAGATCTTGCTACCCTTGTCCTTCCCTTATTTCCATACTACTACTTCCCTTACTAACCCTAAATATTCCGAGGCCATTTTGTGCCTAACCATCCCCACCAAAATAAGAAAAACTTGTGTACTGGCTTTGTACGTGKTGAGGTTTTTAGAAAGAGCTATATGCTAAATATAAATCATGAACAGCATTTATCTTTAATAWAAGGAAACACACTGAAAAAAATCACACCTTGTCATATCCACAAGCAAAGTGAAATGTACTGTCACATTTGCCAYTAACGCTGATACCTCAAATTCAGAATAATCAACACTAAGCAACACTAAGCGGAAAGTACAAAGTTTTCAGCAGTTTTTTCTATTTACTTTTTTTAAACTTGCTCTGCAAGAAAAGCTCTTCTGAGCAGCAAARATGTTATTTAAAAGGCAGGCCATGAGAAGGGAAGTGTAGGCTTGCCAGCCCTGTTGGAAAGGCACAGTGGCAGGGCTGGGGCCAGCGCCAACAGTGCCACTTTTCATCCTCTTTTCTTCAAACACCAGGGGGTAAATATTCACTCTAAGACACTGGAGATGAACATTCAAATCCCATTATGGAGTTTTGTGGGCATAAAGTCTCATGTGCTGAAATACAAATTTAGGTGCCCAGTCTGCCATGTGACCCAAGAAATAACTTAATAGAAAACACAGCAAAGAGGATTTGTTTTGAGAATATCCATGCAGCTTCTCTCTCTCTCCTGTTTGTTCATTTAATAGATGGATCTCATTTCCAGAGTGCAGTTTTCAAGCCTAACCAGGACCAGCTTGTAGAGCTCAAGGTGGAGGCAAATGATGGAGACAATGAAATATGAAATAATAGATCTTAAAAATAGCGAGTACTCTGAATGGTAATGTTATCAAACTATTCATGGTGGATTTTCTCACTGCATCATGTTTCACTTTTGGAAAGGATGAGAAGAGGAAAGACTGAGTTTAAAAAAAGGTCACATAGGAAAGCTCTCAAGAAAAACTCCTACTGAATTGTAGATTTATTATTGTGGATTCTCCACTGAAATAGGGGATGGATACAGCGAATAATACAATACCTGGCACACTGGTGACAAGGCAGAAGCCTGTTTAGGAAAGCTGTGGGCAGATATGGGTTTTTCAGTACCTAAAAATAAAATCCCAAGAACTGTAGCTGGACACGACAAAACACACAAATGTATTGTCATATCCTTGAGATGGAAAACTGAGACAGTGCAAAGGAAAGAAAAAATGAAAGAAAATAAAAGATAACACCATCTTTTCCTGTCAGACTCTGAAAAGGAGACGTAATTCTGCTTTTTCATTTGGGTCTGAATGGCAATTGGTCTCTAGCAAGTGGTCTGAGTGACAATCTATTTAACTAGTGATCCTGGTTTTTGCATTACATATGGAATGGGGAACCGACAGGAATTTCTGCATTTCCCATTCTGTTATCGGTTCCCAGGCTGCCCACCCTTTTGACCCTGACAAGGCTCCTTTGTCAGCTTAACAGAATACCTAGGAGGGTACTTGGCACCTTCCCAGGGACTAAGAGACAATATTTTAAGAGAAAATGACCTGTGGAGATTATTCCTTCACCCAAACAACCTGAGGAGTATTTCTTTCCCACTTATGTAACAGGTATTTATATTTTTAACAAGATTTGTTTATTTTCACTGAGAATATCAGTTTCTTTGCAAGTATTGCAAGGTTTGCCACATTCTTGTAAAAATCATCTTCTGGTAAAATTATCATAATGAGATATAATCAAAAAACACTGGTTATTGACTCATATTCCATAATCCTACCTGCTCTGTGCTTTGGAGGGCTGCAAGYGAATACAGCTCTTCTGTTTGTGTCATTAGCAAGAAAAATATCCACTCAAATTGAGTTAGAAAGCAACCTCAGATATCTTGATTGCCAGATTTATCTGTCAGTGCTTACTTAAGGAAAAAAATCTCTGCTCTTAACCAGTTTCTCTCCGATACCTGGGGCTATGTTCTTCCCCATAAGCTGTGAGGAAGCTGCTGCTCGAGCCCTCCTCAGCCTGCCCTTAATGCGTGGCACTAATTCTCAGATATGTGCTGAGGAAAATGCAAAGGAGCAAACTTTCAAACTGAGGTAGAGAGGCTCCTACTTGACAAAAGAAGCTTCCAGAGACCCAGAAGGATTTTTTTTTTCCATTTTCAATGCAAAAAAATGCATCTTATTCAGTAATGGAACCTGAGTACMTAAAGTCTCAGGTACAGAAAATGTATTTTAACGTGTCCCGTTTTCCATGTGACCTAATATCTCCCTAAGAAGAGAGCAGTTGCGTAGAGAGATCTTGGAATCTTCCACTTGACCTCCCTTTTCCTTGCTTGCATCCTTTTGGAAAACGTCATATTATTTGGACTGTGCCTTTCAGAGGCAGTCAGTCAGTCAGATCATCTAGCGAAAACCAGAGCAATAAGAGGAGAGGAAGCCAACCGAAGTTACAAAAATACAGCTGATATTATATCATCAAACTGCCTTCGTGTGGATTCTCACAGTCAGGGTAATGCATTCAGAAAGAATAAGAGAGTTGTACATCAAATTYTTTTAAAACAGACTTCTGTTTTAATTATTAAAGCAGTGCTATCATACAGAATGTCTATAGGGAATTGCTTAATTTTACGCTTTTTCTTTGGTTTGGGGACCATGTTATAAAATATAAATATGTTATTTTATTTCTTGAGAGTGCCTTCTGAAGGACCCTCACATTTCACATCTATTTCATTCTGGCCTCTTTTCTCTGTGTTTTTCTTCATGGTAGTAAGGCTGTCAGGGAGAGGAAATATTATTTTATGTTTCTAGGGCAGCTTTTCTTGCTCTCCCTTCCTCAGAAATGCACCAAAAGCTGCTAGAAGAGATCTATCCTGTTGAGTTCTCACAGGTAGAGACATAAATAAGCAGCAAAAAAATAAAATATTCCCTACCCTAATTTAGGGAGAGGGAGGGAGAAGGGAGAATACAACAACAACCAGAGATTTATAACACTGCATGCAATTTCCAGTTAAACTTTCTAATGGGATACTTCTGCCAGTGGCAGTATTTTCTATGCAGCCTTTCAGAACGAGGACATTTACAAGCGCTTATGCAAGGAATCAGCRTTCCTAGCTTCTCTATTTTATCACAATTTTAAAACAGAATTTACACCACAGAAGTAAGACAATGATGAAACAGAACTGTGTAGTTTTGGCTGCTTAAAACAGTGTTTTCCTTTCACCCATCTACAGCACTTCTTSCAGATTTGGTCAAAAGCTATTAGGCTGAGATCATAAAGTTACTAATAAGAGTTACTCTGCCATCACGTAGGGGCTGAAGCCCCACTTTCAAAAGGGATCTGTGACATGCCCAGACTATAGAATAAAACTAGGATAATTGACACTGGGGCCGAAGCATCTGGGTTAGCTTAGCAGCAGATGTTCACAGTCACTTTCTAAAGCCATCCTCATGCTTCTGTGCTCTGGCGTTGCACTCCTGAGGACACGTCACTAAATTTCTGAGGACACCTCCCGCGTGTTGTAAAGCTCAGCTGCTCTCCGCTCAGTCCCCAATCTGTCCTCCTGCACACATGGCAGGGAAGCCAGGATCTGCGGAACATTGCCAGAGGATTATCCTAGAGGGTACTTGCTATTCTAACACGCCTGAGAGACACATTTGGGGAAAGCCCAGAGAGGAGCAGCGTCAAGGGCAGCCAGTCAGACTTGCCAATGTTRGTACTTGTGTTACTTGCTGACACGCTGCCTGGTGTACGAGCGGAAATGGGGAAGCCAGACAAAAGGAGTCCTTGGTMACACTGTGGTAAATCCGTATCCCTCAGGATTTCTTGGCCAAAGGAGCCAGCTGCCTAATTTTCTGAAACAGTGTCGACAATTAAGCCTCTCTCAAATTKAGGGTGGATAGAAGCACTATTTATTCATCTATGCAAGAAAACAGTGTTGAGGGAACATGAGAAGGTTAAAAATGAGGAACTAGAGCTAATTGACTCTAGATTTTTGCTTCACACCAGCAATAGAGRCAGATGTGTTTTTCCTTCTTACTCACCACTGTTTCTATATATATTTCACTGTAGTAATTTAATAGCACCTCACTCCTGATAATCCAAGTGATGTAGCAAGGACAGGAAATCTACTCACATTATAGTGGTTTCAGATGCTTCCCTTGCTGACATCTCGTTTCTTCTGTGTTACTGCTATAAGGGAGATCATGAAGACAACGACGTTCATACAGTAAAAATGCAATTTCTGAAATGTATTGCTCATAAAACTATCCCAAAGGGAATCACAATTCAARATCTAGAAATGCCTTCAAGGCAGTGACAGTAAATGGGGACAACAGATGAGAGGGCAGGGTACCAAAGTGTTATGATTATTGGAAGGAGGAAATGTACCACAGGACTCTGCAGAAATGTGTGGTTTATAGAAACAAGCAAATTTCCTTTGAAAGTCACCAGTGATGGGGTCTGTCAGCTCTCAAATGAAGCCAGCTGCCGCTGATTAGAGAGGCCTGCAGCTAGCCAGGAGCCCCTGCTCCGAGAGCTGCGCGCAGAGCCTCTGAGGCATCACATGCATTGCAAAAGCCAGGGAGACAAGGGAAAAAAGAAAAGAAAAAAAAGATGTAAACTCAGAAAAGATGTGCTTGAGAAACCATATTCTTCTTCAAAGGGATTTGGCCATGGGCTTGATACACAGGTCCTGCACGTGACAGGGCAGATAGGTTTCAACGGCACGCTGTTTAGAGGAAAAAGGAAATACGCAGTTACATACAAGTTACTTGCTAGACTGCACATTTCAGTAAGCGCAGCAAGGAGAACCCCCTTGGGTGACTGCATAMTGTAACTTTGCAAGTCCGTCGCTGGATTCATTACTTTACACAGCGTTCAGCAAAAATGAAATAGCCTCTGTCAGCACAGAAGACAGTATGATTTTATAACAAACTTGCTTCAAAACAATGTATTTATTGGGATTTCTGAGCCCACTAACTCTGCTGTGCCCAGAACAATGTCCCTGGAGCTGAGCATGGCACTAGGGACATGGGYTGAGACAAGCCAGACCTCACTAGTCCGAACATTCTGGAAATGCTCACAGGAGAAATTTGGATAAAGAGCATACGTGAGAGTTTTTCGTCTCAGGGGAAGACTACTAATACCAGCAACTAGGTAACTTTGTTTCTCAGTGCTGCAAAAGACTGGCATAGAAAATTTCCAGGTTTCCTGGGAATATAAATATGTAGGATTTAGTAATAAACTGAATTTTACAAGCTGTGTTCCGAACTCTTTAGATAAGGTTCTGCATTCACATTTCTCTATGTGAAAGAGGAAATCATCTGCTTGTAAATTAATCACAGTTTAAAAGATGGGAAACAGGTTAAATAAATATTCAGTTTTTCACARAAAGATAAAACATTCTTCTGCCAAAATTCCACAGGGATCTCTTCTGAGATCATGCTGTTCAACACAGACATAAACTAGCCAAAAAGTCAGTAATGGCAAAAAAAGTTATTTTTTCCCCAATACAAAACCATTCCAAGCAGTCATTCTGAAAGCTTGCTGTAGAAGAGTCTCATGATTTTAAGTGGCTCAATAATAGACTAACCTACAATATTCACTATTAATATATGCAAAAAAATTTCAGTTTCATCATAATACATATACTAGGCCAAACAAAAGCAACAACTCTAATTATACACGTGGAGGGATGGACTCTACAATACAGAAACCACATCCTGGAGCCATGGTAACCAGTTTTCTGCAAGGAGAATCCAAAGCTGGGTGGTGCTTATACCGTATAATAATGCCATATGACCATAATAATGGATATTAAGATTAGGAAGTGGAAGTGAAAACAAGCAGAGAACGCCATCCTGCCCTTGTTTGCTGAATTCTATGTTCATTCCAGCTTACACATTTCATAAGWAGTATCTTAAAACATAAGAAAAGCACCTAGGAGGGACAACAAGGCACATTCTTCTCACATGCAAGAGCCTAAATAAATTCTTCACCTTGAAAGACCTGGGAAGTCTTTCCACACGACGAAAGAGGAATAAGCAATCAGGTAATATATTTCAAATAACCACTAGGCACTTGTGCGTAATTCATAGCTAAATGACGGCACCTACTGTCATAGGAAGTTGGGTAGGCCAAACTAAAAATGGATTCATAAAGAAACTATACAAATTCAGAGGGAATAAGGAAAATGATGGTTATTAAACAAAATGGTCTGAATGCAACTGCTCAAGAAATTTCTGTAGTGAGATCTAAATTTGGTTACAACTGTGAAGTGCCACTGACTAGACTTTCTCCTACATCAAATGCACAGACACCTAGAAGTCTTTTAAACTAAAAAGATTAAAGTTCATGTGGAAAAAATAGAATATGCAACTTCTTAAACATGGAAAATTCACAGTTGCCAAGYAAAATGGAGTAGAGATAAAAAGTTTATCTACAACAGTTTATTTCTGTCCATTTGCTCTTCAAGATAGAGCCTTGTTTGTAGACTTGGTATTAATTAACTCAATGACTTTCTAGTTTCCAGGAAATTGCACAGCCCTTCCAAGTCCCTGAATTTCATCACCTCCAAAGTCTGAAGYGAAATACTTGGTTTTGCTGAGCTGCAACTGTGACTTTCTTGCAATTTTTTTTCTTCCTATAAGAGGATCTATTTGTCCCTCTCAACATTTCCTCAGATTCTTCGCTTGAAGAAAAGGCTGCTAAATCCCTCCTCTTACCGGCCCACTCATCTCACCTCAGAAATCCATCCTGCGGCTGCTCGAGGGGCAGGAAGGCTCTCCCATTCCTGCTTTTTGAGGCTTCCTCCTCATCCATTCACCCCATTAAAACCAGAGCAACAAACAAACAAATAGCCCAAAGCTAAAAATAAACCTGTAAAGACACRCAGCGTGTCACAGTGTGTGGCAAGGAATCAGCTGGACAGCTGTACCAGGGCGGGGAGCAACCTTTTCCTCTTAGCTTAGAGAAACTAATTGGATTGAATWTAAAACTTTCCAAGTTTGATTCAGTCTTTTGTAACAGGTAGCTTAGAGTGAAGCCTGGCTGCAGAAGAGACTGTCAAAATCCAAGTCCTTATCTCTTCCAAATGGACACAATATCACATGGCAGTTGCCACACAGTCACGCTTGGTCCTTAGCCAAGGTTTCTATCATCCTATGATGCGCTGCTAAGCTGTCGTCACTCCACTTAGCCATTCGTGCCTCTGAGCACTGCTACACTAGATTATATGTTACACCGGTGAAGCGCTTTAGGTCCTGTAGGATATCCAATGTGCCATAGGAAAACATTTAATGAATGTATTTAAAACGAACTTAGTTATGCCAGGGAAGATGAACACGGGCTCTGCTGCTCAGCCCACTCTAGTCAGCTGTGTAGGAAGCATTAGCTGCTGAAAATTCGTCGCCATTGCTATGGCAACCCTTATTCTCCCGCAGCCTCTCTCACAGGCACACAGAAACGSGTTCCCTTTCCAGGGGAGCCACACACCCCTGCCGAGACCCACGGCTCTGCTCCCCTAAGGAAACGCAAGCCGAACTGCCGCTGCTCTCAGCCCGGCTCGGGAGCCCCTACCAGCTTGCTCAGCGGAACTGGTCGTGTAGCTCTTTACGGGACCSATCGCGGAGCGCCGGCTCTCGCGGCCACACGCGCCCTCCTCGTTGGTTAAGCCCCATCACAGACTGAGAGGTGACCCTGGCAAACACAGCACCGYGTTCAGGTGCCTCCCGCATCTTCCTTTGCTCGCTTTCATCAAACGTAATTCCCCTTCATAGGTTGGGGAGAGGTAGCAGAGGGGGAACATCCACCAAGCGCCACCTTCATGAGCCAAGCAAGGCGCAGTGGAAAGGGGGAGCAGCGAGGATGCCCAACGGCGGCCCTGCCTCTCTCCCAAGTGCTCGCCACATCCACAGGTGGCACAACAGGCTACGTCCTTGAAATGCTGGGATATTTGCTAGGTGTGAATCCTTCTGTAGGAGTGCTTCAGGGTCCCCGGCACTGGCCCATGGCTAAATATAACAAACTGCAGACTGGCTCTTTACAAGCAAGCAGATGGTTTCCCTAACTGCCAGGTCTGTAGCTCAGCTGGGATCTGCCCCAAGCTGAGCTCTTGATAGCTGATGGTAAAGCACAAGCCAGAACGTTTCTGCAAACCAAAATCTGCCTCGGTTACACCTGTGCCATTGCATCAAGTGCTATGGAATGAACAGATGTCATAAAACTCCTGTCTACTCTCATGCAGTTATTTTCTGAAATAGCATCTTCTTGATCATTTCAGATACATAGAAAAGGGCCTGTGAGAACTGTTATCCTAAGTAATTCCTACATTAATGAAGAAAAACCCTCAAGTTATATTGTAAATGGTGAAACAAGCTGTTTAAAAAGAGATCATACAAATCGTTTTCAGAGACCGATAAAGCTAAACAGCTTTCTCCAGATCAGATTTTCATGCAGATGAAAAACTATTGCAACCAGAGGTCTTACTTGTCCTGGAGAATGAACAATCCTTTCCCAAGCCGAGTTTGCCTGTACAGTTTATTTCATTTTTCTGTTTGTTTTGTTCACAATCATCTGAAAATGACCTAGCTTTAATAATGGGAAAACATTGCATGAAAAATGTGTTTTCTCTTTCAAATGTTTTCATTATTGGCTATTCTATGACCTAAAAAAAAAAATCTTCACAAACATGTTTTCAGAAGGATTAGCTACCGCAGTAACCACTTCAGTAGGAATTTGCTTTAGAAGAAGAAAGGGAGTGGGGGCATGGGGGGAGAAGAAAGGCGGAAGGAAGGCCCCAGGACTATTAATTCAATAAATGACAAATGTGTCCCTTCACACCTTGCTAAATATAAGCATATTTGAAAAAGTGAGCTTCTTTTTCCCCTTAATGTTTTAAAATCTCAATTGCTGCAGTTCTACTCCCCAGAGATCATGGCCACCTATGTCCCCTGCCCCATGCTGCCTTCCCGCTTACTCTCACAGGCTGAGCCACAACGAGTACCCGCTATCTTGGCTGCTAGGTACTCCTTCAGCATCCTGCCACACGCAACCATAGGGACCCCGGGCAAGCCCCGGGCCGCGCTGCAGGTAGCGAGTTCATAAGTTGGTGCCACAGAAGCCTGAGGCCACCGTGGCCAGCAAGCCACAAGGAGCCACACTCGCCTCCCTCGTGCTAGAGCTAGGAAACAAGTCACAGCAAGAGAAACACGGAGATAGCATGATGAAGGTTCGGCACCACCCTTGCCTGGGGCCAAATGTCTTTCCAGACACCCTGCTTTCCCACTGAGGATCACATAATCAATCCTCTTCAACACATCATTGTAAATACCCATCACTTTCTCACCCTCACCTCACCCGCTCTAGTCCCGTCTTCTGGCGCCCTACATACAGCCCACTGATTAACGGCCTCGACTAGTGCAAACCATAAGGAAAAACACACAAACTCGCTCACCAGAGAACTTGCTTTGAACAGCATACTTGGTTACACAAACCATGGTGGTCTGAGCCCCACCAATGCTGCACAAACCCCTTCTCAAATGAATGCACCCATGCAGAGCTGGAGAAGTTAAAGCRGGCAGGGAGCGGGCACTAGGCTTATGCCAGGAGGATGAATAAATTGTATCGGTCACAGGAGAGACCATCTCCCACTTGGAGCAAGTGATCTGATTCCCATTTCCAAGGAAGGTGCCCTGACTTTCGAGTGAACAGACCTGCTCACATTACCCCAGTTCCCTTAGAGCGGCCTAAGGAGTCTGTTCCAGCACAGTGTTGGGCTGCTCAGATTTATTGGGGACGCAAGAACAGGCAGCCAGACTCAAGGCAGGAAATAGCCTCACTCAGTCTGGAGTTTCCTCTCTACAGCTCCACAAAGTGTGTTTTTTGGCATGCACACTGGAAAAAAATATTTTCCATTAATAGTTTGGACTAGTGTGCTAGTCCAGTGCATCGCCTTCCAAGATGTGCAAGATCCAAAACATGTTTAATTTAGTCTAAATAGGGCCCCCATGAGCTACATTACTTCCTGGATATTTGTATACGTATGTAATTTTGCAGAGACAGGTACAGACATATGGTTTACATTTTCCTTTAATTATTTTTTTTTTAGAGATTCAGCACTGCAACTGATCAGAAAAACATTGATGGAACTATGTTCTACTGGGAAATGCAAGCGTCTTCAAATGGCAAYGAGTATTAAATTCATCACAAATATCTGCATCAAAACGTTCATTCTGTCCCAGCGTGGTATCAGACATGTTCTGTGATACTTGTGGCTGGTGAAACACTTGCAAACAAGTCAGAAGCTGCAAATTATTCTCAGAAGTTATTCAGTAAGCAAGTGTGAATGAAGATATTCCACAGCTCTGAAGTGATGGCAAATCACTTCTGAGCGGAAGGAGAGGTGAAAATCTTGACTAATTGTTATCTCAGACTATGAACTCTGGCTAGAGGAATGCACTGAAATTTGTATGTTTCTCTCTCTCTTTTTGTTAGCTGGATATTGCCATAAGATGTATTTTCCTTTTCATAGCTTTAGCCAACCAGGTCTCACAGTATGCTTTTAGACTGCACATGAATCACAGCGTGAAATAATCTGTTACCTTTCTTTAACAGACCATTATTTGCAGTCTTCTGGGCCAGCTTTGAATCAGATCTGCTACTCTTGGCAAACTGAAATGTTAATATCCCTTTGATATTCAGCTGTGTTTTTGCCAGGCTAGATGAAATAACTTATACTGGAAGCCTTGATAGCGGCTGCCTGTCAGACATGCACAAAAAACAGGGAGGAAAGATAAAAAAAAAAAAGCATGGCTTGAAAAATTTCAACTAACCGTCATTTCTGAAGAGAAAAAATAAAAAACTAAATATTGTGCAGCTGAGCATATTATCTAATRAAAACACAGTACATCTTTAAAATAATGAAAAGAAAAAAACTCAGGTTCTTAGTTCTTAGTCTGTTAAATCTTACTTCTACTGAACTTTGCCATTTTTCTACTTTCTGAAGTAAAGCAGAAAAGAAWGAGTTGAAATATGTTAGCGATTTTTATGATCAATAAGTGGCAGTAAGTCTAGTCGCTTCCTTGCTAAAATATGGACACTCTTTGCTGGCTGGACTGAGTTTCTTAGAAGAGGACGAACCATTTCCAAGGAAAGACAATGAATAATCCTTTCAATGTCTGAGTAAGAAAGAAAATGATAATGTCTGTAATGAAGTTATATGTGTATCTTGTGCACTATACATATGTTTGCATATAAAGTTATATAACTTAATAATGTAACTTTTTTTTACCATGTTTTCATTTTATAGGTAAGAATCAAGCAGAACTGAATCATTGAGAACCTGTATATTTTTTCTGATATAGTTAGATTGAAATTTTTCTTTATGGAAAAAAAGTGTAGCCTTCTGTTTTTGTTTTTTTTTTTTAAACAAGATGAGAAACAAAACACTTTTTGGTCCCCAAGAAAACAGAAGCCTGGTTGCCTGGAATCTCCTCTACAAAAGATTTTGCATTAATAACAACAATGAAATGACATAAGTGCTCAACTGTTATCTTATCTTTCTAGTMTGGTTGTATTAAGCTCACAAATTCCAAACACAGTATCCCACAGTTTACATGCAGACAAATGGTCCTTAATGTACCTATATGAGCTTTAAAATTTCAACTATTTTTCCTTCTATCTATCCTTTTGGTATCAGCAGAAATTGTTTTAAACAAAAAGGTTTCCTTGACTTCTTGGTTATATTGCRAACTTATAAGGTGGGGAGATTTGCCTTTCAGGGGAAATGGTGGAATTCAAAGTGCAACAGCTGTATGGGTTGCAGCTACATCACAGTACCCAAGCAACTTGACTTGCAATCTCAGAGTAATCACATCATGCAAACCAGGTCTCTTTCCGTATTCTCAGCTAAACTTCAGCCTTCCAGTTTAGTCCTGAAGGGTGAAATTACATWTGGCTAAATGGTAGCAAAATGGCATGAAACATGTAATCTATTGCTTAGCGTTTGCATTAATTGGGCTGTAGTAAGGCCTTAGCATCAAGTGGCTTGGAAGTCTGCAGAAGCKTTGCTCTGTTAGCATCTCCTAGCAGTCCTACATGAGCCAGCTGTAAATGATAAAAAGGCATCAAATAGCTGAGAGCAGGAAAAATCTTCAGGACTTTATTTAGTTCTTTCTCCAAACAAAACTTTATCAAAATTACAGCCCTCTTTTTATTTGATTCTTCAAGATCTTTCTTCCTGTATTAAAAAAAAATTCCACATCTGACCATATGAACAACTGTAAATGCCCTTCAACCCAGCCTGTTTCTGAAAACACAGTTAAGTTCTAAAAATGTATTTATAAACAATATTTTCATATATACTCTAGAGATTTAGAACTGAATGCTTTGTTTAGAATCAAATGCTGGGAGGTCAGTCTCTCTACTTTCAAGATGCAAATAAGGAACACATGGAAAGGATGTAAAATAATTCCTGCATTGTTTGAAGTAAAAGATTAAATACTGCTGCGTACCACATAGGAATAACTGTTAAGTGGTGAAGCAAGAAGAATAAAGCTAGCTGAACTAACAGTTGGTTTGGATAAGGCTCCAAATAATTTGATGCTCATTAAAAGATTACCCAAATATGTCTGAACTTCCTGATGTCCTTTTGCCCCCTTTATGTCAGTCTTTCTTCTCTCATTCAACTGGACCTGTCCATCTCAGCTCTTCCTCGCTGATCATATTTCAATGAATAATGTTAATAGGCTTTCTGACTCTTCTCAAATCACACAGTCTATAGTGAAAACATATGACTTTGCCATCTTTTGTTTAATTTAGAGATTACAATGTCATGAGTAGGGAAATGCAGTTTACTCTTCCTTGTCTCTATTTGTGCTGAGTGTCTTTACAGAAAATGCCATGCCTGATACTTTCAGAACTATGACATCTACATCTTGTAACTATCGTATAGTTAGAAATGCAAGTATTTAAACTAAAACACAGTAGAGGAATTTTAACATTCAAGTGTCTGTTTGTGTTTTGAGTTTCAAATCTATCCAATTCTATCCAATTGAAAGTCTATTTGAATTTAAAATTCACTGATGAATTATTGTGCTGCTGAATCAAGACCATGGTATGCAGATTTTCAATAAAAAAAGCAGTGCTCCATTTTTTTTCTTCCTATTTCAATACCTCCTTTTTTCCTTTTCAGATAGCTAAGTTTTCCAATTTACAAGCGTAGCACTACGGATTCCTTTTTTATCACCCAGAACAGCAGCGTCCAAGGACCAGATTTTTGGTTTTTTAAAGCCATTGCACATTTTTAAGTCCTCAAGTCACAATGTTTCCCTCATTCCTTGAATTCTGCACACTCTTCTTAAGGGATTAGTACAACTCTCTAGCTATATGGTGCAACATAATTTCAGCTATTTTTATAACTGCTTAATTTCCTATACTGAAAAGTCAAATGTGCATGGATTCAGTGATATGCAATCAGTGCAGAGATTGACTTTTACTATTCTGTAAGACTCATTATTCTCCCAGATAATTCTACCATTCCGCTAGGATTCTCATGAAACCATTCAGTCCAATGTTGGGCATCGTCCCATTAGAATTTTATATCATTGTTTTAAATTAAATACAATAATCAACTAGGCAAAATATGCACTGTAAAAGGCAAAAAGAATGCATATGAGCTCACAAGTTTTCCCAACTCCATGAACATTCCATTCAGCGTGAATATATCAACATATGTGCAGAAAGCCTACAAAGGAGTAGTAGCAGGGAGAATATAAAAGGAGTAAAATTAGTGGGAAATAGCAGAAATGTATCCAAACGACCTCATCCCTCTAAACAGATTACTTATCRTGAGAGTCCCGGATAAGCTGAATTAGTGGTCACTCCTGCAGAAACAGGAAGGCTTACCTCAGGACTCTGAGCACTGCTGTCAGAAGGCGCACATCATCCTATAGCATCAGTCCAACTTTCTAATCTCTCCTAACCTATGTAAGTTCACCTATTTTTTGTAGCAACTTTATGTGCTGCTCCTAAGAAACAAACGCAGAAATCCTTCAATATTAACATCAGTCCCTGTTAGCTCCCTGCTGGTATTGTCACATGACTTTACGTGCTTAAAATATATAGATAAGACATTTTCTAATTACACAAGTCACATAAAGCAACCCATAATTATCATATAATTGCCTTTATTTTTAATTTCTTTCATTGACATTCACTAATTGGTATTGTGTTGTTGTAATACAGAGTCCTGGTAATGGCTTGTAACAGATAACACTTACTCTCTTTAAGACATTTTACCTGGAAACAGTCTCATACTGTTTCAAGCACAGTTTAAAGAAAGGGGAAAAAATGCTTCTTTCCACAAGTTGTTAGTAGCTGTTCAGATGTTGCAGTTAGTATCGGTTAATGCTGTGGAAGGAAATGTTTAAACATCTTCTTCATTTCAGCTTTCTAAAGGCAGCAATTCAAAGTAGAAAAGCAAAAGAAAGAAGGAAAGCAGTAGAACAGCTGAAGACAAGAAGAAAAGGAGAGGGAAAGTAATGGAAAGGGATAAGAGAATGGAGGAAGAAAAATATAAAACTGAACAGGAAGTCTTTCAATGCAAAGTCAGCCAAAGCCTCTGAGAACACAACAACGAATTATAAATCTCTAACAGAAAAAAATCAAGAAAATGAACCACCCTCCCAAATTAATAGGGAAAACACTTGGAATGAGAAAGAGGTAAGGAAAATCCATTAGATCTGGCATCAAACCATAAAGATTGTCAAAAATATTGGACATCTAAAACATTTCAACACTCAATGACTTATTTTCACTCGCCTGCTCCTGCCCATGGAACTAATCCATGTGAAAAACTACTTCATCAGAGCAGTTTCTTTCTTAAGCCTCTTTCCTTTTCTTCTTGCTCTGCCTTAATTATCAATAGTAGGTAAGATACACTAAGAAACATTACCAGTGTTTCAGCATCATCCTGAAACCCTTATTCCTTCCATTTAGTTCTTAGAAACTTTCACAGAAGTTGGGTTATCAGATCTATATAGAAAATATCAAATTCTTAGATACTAGAAAATGGAAATATGGTATTTTCTTTCTGAAAGAATAGGGCTGAGGGTTAAGTACCATCATTTACTTCAGATACATTTTTCTGACAAGTCAGACCTCTGAAACAGTCATCACTTCTGACTGTAACTAAGAGGCAGTTGTGAAGACATTCAAAGCCTTTCAAAAGTCAGGCATTCCCTTTCAGTCATCAAGTMAGCTTAAGCAGCACTTTGGTCTGGATAGATACTTCTGTCCATTGACCTCTTGGAATAAGACAGCTCCCAGTTCCTCTCTGAAATATGTTTGAAATGTGAATTACTCACTGAAGAAAAGCATATACAGACTTACAACTGAAGCAGCACTTATGAGTCTGAAAGGCCTTTTCACAAGCATGAAACATGCTAAAGGAAATACATTCTTGGTTAGGTCTATTAACAAGGCTTATACAAAGAAACCTGATTTTTTTTTTAAAACAGAGTAGTCTTGGCAGCACCACAAAGGGAAAAGAATCCATTTTTTTTTTTCCTCTATATCTATCACAACCATCACAAGTTTCCTATACAGCCATAACTGGTAGCTCAACTCAAACCTAAAGACCAGGGTGTGTATCAAACGTAGAAAAGTAGCAGTCAAAAAGCCAGAAACAGGGAAAACGTATTAACACATTGACAAACCTGTTGCCCTCAGCTAGTTAATTAAACTCAGCTAATTTCACTCTCCTGTCTGGTTCTGGAGGGAGCTTACTCAGAGTTAAACAGCCTTCTCTGGAAACCACTGCAGCACACACTCAGACACACATTATTTTCACGATGTGCTAAAGCCTTGTGCAGTATTTCATTTGGAGACACTAACACTGTGCACTTTGAGTGCTTAGTTTTAGTTTTGCTCTTTCACAGTTTGCTCTTTCTCAAGAGCCAACGCTACTTCTAGTTTTTCTGTCCATCTTGCAGCTCCTGCTGCCCCTCGCAGCTTCAAACCACTCCAGAGGACAATTAGTGCAAACCCTACCTTACTGCCAAAGCAGCACACTTAGGCACTCATAGAGCTAGCCACACTCAGGAAGTGTGGAAATGAAGTTTGAAGGTGCTTTGAACTGGGAAGTGTTGAGCAGYTCCTGAGCCGCATGTGGGTGGTGAGAGATTAGTTCATGAGGCTGTCTGTTCTCAGCACAGCACGATCTAAGCAGTGCCAATTTTATTGCAGGCCCCTAGGAATTAATGCAAGGAAAACTGAAATGATAACGAAAGTCACTTTTCCTCCTTTAATGACTTGAACTTTTTGACAGTGAACTATAATCCTTCACAAAATCTCAGACCTGTACTTCCACACCACAGGAGTGTGCTTGTCAGAGTTAGTTAGCTGTCAAAGCACAGGCTGGTCAAAGGGAAGAGGGAAAAAAAGAGCTGAGCTGAGGCATGTTATTTGAGAAGTGCCCTGGTTTCCACCTTTGTTTCTGCTGAAGTTGTTTACAGAGTTGTGCTACAGCTCTGCTGAGGGGAAAAACAGCTGAGTTTTCAACACGCAATCCATACAATTACAATTTCTTCTCGTATTTCATGTCCTTGATTAAAAAATTGTCTTGTCAGAAAATAAAACACCCTAAAACATTATTCTTCTCTGCTGCAAATGTATAGTGCTTAAACCATGTCAGCAGTTCAGTAATGAGATTTCAAGTCAGCACTTGTAGAGCCCCTGGTACACAATTCACTGCTGGATAGAGAGAAAGACTCCTTAGAGAGGTTACTTTCTGTGCAGGCATCCTGAACCCATTGGCACTTCACTGAGAGCTTTGAATTGATTTCCTTGGACCAAACAGTGGGTTCTGTGTCACAAACGTACAACAGATATACAGCATATGTGTTCACATCATCCCTCTGAGTTATCTTAACCCTTAAGCTCCTCAGGGCAAGTGGAAGTGAAGTTGCATATTAGTTTAATACTTATCCATTGAATCTCTCACTCCACCATCCTCTCCTCTCCCTTTTGAAAGGCAGGAGTCTCTTTAGGAAAGCTTAATCTCTGCATCGCAAGAACTCCAGCAATCCTCTCTGCTTCTTTTATGACATTCACTAGAATATGCTATGTGCTTTCTATTATGTCAGGCATCATATACAGTAGCAGTTAGCTTACTGGATTTGGATTGTAGAAAGGCGTTTCTCACTCCATATGAAAGGAAATCTCCACTGAAATCAGTGGAAGTTTTATGTCAGAAAGTAAAACGAGGCTTGCAGGGATTCAAAGTCCTTGCAAGATGGATACTGCAGGCCTTGGCTTTGAAACCCTTCGCCCCTTTGCATCAAAAATCCACTTGTACATCTAGCTGAGACCAATAATAGTCAACACATGGCACTTAGCTATGTCAAAAGACAGATAATATGACTAAGAAAATAAGTAACTGAGCAAAAGGAGATGCAACCTAAATAGAAAAAAAAAAAAAAAAACTTAAGTGTTTTCTAATGGCACAATTCTGAATAAAGTACTCTCAGCTCAGTACTGAAACCAAAACAATGAAAGCAAAACCAGTCAAACAAAACCAAGGCAAGGAGTGATTGACTTTTTTCAGAAAATATTGGCAAAGTTTAAGTGCCAGTTAAAGTTTAAATCTCGTTTTCATACATCACTTGCTCACCCTATAAACAAAACAAATTATTTTCCATCCCTGATCCCATTTCCAGAGCCTCACAACTACGCACCTTGCCAGGCACAAGCTTCAGGTAAGCCAGGGGCCACCCTACTGCCTGAGGTGCTTCATTTCTGCACCTCCAGGTGAATGAACACTTTCAGATCAGATGCAGTTCTTCCACACAGACCATGAGGGTGCAACAGCAGATCAGAAAGGGACAGCAGAGAGTRACATCAACTGCCCTGAAGGGCACAGTGATAACTTGGAGCATGACCTCCTGGAGGGCCAAATTCTTGGCATTCCTGTAACATTTCACAGGAAGGAGGGGGAGCAGAGAACGGAAGGACGCACTCTGGAGGACACAGACTTCATGGCGGTGGTAACAAATAGCTCTTCTTTCCCCTCTCCACAGGATACTGAAACCAACAAAAGATACTCAGATTTTGAAATGGAAGAACTGGCTTATACATTAGGAGAATCCTTTCAAGAAACGGGGGGCTTTCCTACTGCTTTGAATTGGGCAAAAGAAATGTCTTTATTTATGATAGATTAACTGAGGAAAATGTGAACACCAGAAAGAAATTTACTCCTGCAAATGCCATACAATCCAATCTTGCCTCCCAGCTGAAGTCGGTTGGAATATTGTCACTGGAAGGGGAACCAAATCCTTTTGGAAGAAATTATACTGGTCCTTCTTCCTTAGTAAGAGAAACGYTGCAAATATGCACATTTTGGACGGAAAACAGTTTAGAAATACATAGTTTATACCCCTAGCTGGTCAACTGGAAAGCCTCAGTGTAAGTCTTACTATTCTTAACTAGTATACATTAAACTGGGGATATGTAATTGCAGAATGTATTAAATTCTCTTCAGTGAGATCTTTGACTAACTGCCCTTAGTGGATTCACCACAATATAATTTTATCATCTCAGGTAGTATCTTAGGAAGCAGGTATCTACCTATGCTAATGTTTTGATAATGAATTAATACGTGTGTGGTATTAACAACAAAAGAAAGGCTGGCTGACCATTCTAAGTCTTTAGATAGCTTACTTTCCAAACAAAGGGAAGTGCAATTGATTGCAGTGAAGAATTAGTCAGCAGGGCACATGGAAAAAATATCAGTTTAGGAAAAAAATGAKGAATATTTATAAGAACTGTAAATGGGTAAGGAACTGGCCAAAGGGGTGGTAGGAAAGGGCTGTGTTAAAATCAAAAGCTATGACTATAGGGATGTTTCTGATACAGTTCCTTCAAAGATCACTCTTGCAATCTTTTGTATTATTTTCATTAATCATCTTGACAGAAAAAGCAGGAATAAGCTGATAAATTTCCTGATCATACAAAGACAGGATRCACTGTAAATTCAAGCAAGCTGAAGTATTATACAAGGGGAAAAGGGGATTTGGAGACATGAAGCAAGAGAAAAGGGATGAATTGTTACAATACAAATCATAAGGTCATGTGATTAGGGACCATGTGTAATAGTTCCTGTTTTATATCCTGAGTTTCTCAGATAGAAATAACAACGATACAGATGCATCAGTTGCTCCTCAACAAGTCACCAATGTGGAAAAGCTATAAAAAGGCAAATATATTCTGCTAGATCAAGAAAGATATTTCCACAAAAACAGAGAAGTATTTATGTCATGTTATGTCTACTGGGTCCTTAACTTCAATATTCTACATTTCTTGTCACAAATGTTGAAGGAAGACAAAGTCCTTCTGAAAAATAGACCTATTTCAATGTGTCTTTATATTTAGGGGCTCTGGGATATTAAGGTGGCGAATTTACCTGTGAACAATAACTAAAAGACTTGGTCTTATTTGTAAGTATAAGGCCCRAAACCAGTAAATTGTTCCCTAAAAAAATTCCTTATGCAAGTAAACATCATAAAAGACAAACTTACTATATAGCATACTGTCAGCACAGGACCAAGTTGATATGAATTAATCATTAAGGCTAGGAAAAAGGTAAGTTTTCTAAAATATGAACAATGTGATAATGAAGCAGCACTCCTGTATCAACAGTGGAAGAAAATCGTCAACCTGAACACGGAGTTTGATCAAAGTATGAAAAACACCAATTGCAAGAACAGGAAATTGCATTTGCAATTAAATTTATTTCTTAATGCACCTAAATGCACTTCTACAGCCCTTACTTTTAAACTATACATACATTATTTTACTCTCAAACGCATGTTATTTCCTCATATTCTCCATAATTTAATATTCAGGAATACTAGTGTCAGAAAAGGAAATTAAATAATCCTCTTTTCTCCTTTCATTATGAGAACCATGCAAAATGAATCACAAGAACAATGTTCATAGAGCAACTTCAATACCTAAGAACAACAGAATCCTACACAATAACACCCTTGAATGCAGTTATTGCTAACATATGGAGAAAATAACAGATAGTACTGGTCCCAGTATAAAACAGTATAAGGTCTTGGTCTAGAGGACCTAATGAAAATAATCTTCTTCCATAAATTTTATGCAGTCCTTAAGTTCTTAACAGGATAATGAAAGTCAAATTTTTAAGAAACGATACAAAATTTTCTATATTGCCTGTAATGTCATGCATTTTTTTCTATATCTGTAGCTCAGAAAAATTAATAGGTTGCATTAACACTTCTAGGATATGGYTCTGTGGTTCTTGGCATTGTAGATAATTTAAATCCAATGCATAGACATTAAATCTGAGGCATCCATTACCCTGCATTTTTAATTACTTTCTTGCACATGCTAAAATGAATGAGACTTTAGAGACTATTTAAAATTGGCTATTCCATTTGTAATGTATGATAGAATAATATATTTTAAAAGCATATCTGTATGCCAAGGTCTAGTTAGACACAGGCCATACATTTAAATAACAGGTGCAGTTTCATAAATATCCATGTCTGGCCCACAGCCCAATATCAAAACAGAAGGTTAATAATGAACCTTCTTTTTTAATGTCAGACTTTTTCAGTATGTTTCTCTAGCTCTGAAAGCAACAACAAATAACTGTTATGCCTGAGAACAGCAGACAATAATGTTTTCAGGAATAGATATTTGATTTAACAAAAAAAGGACCAGCTCGTAACATTTTACACTTTCAAGGTTCTGCGAGGTTTAATAATGTTGATAACAAATTCCAACAAATCTAAGTATGCAATGTAAAATATCACTAAATGTGAATGAATGTTTTGAACCTTCAAGAATAAAGTATATAGTGTACTGCTAACCTTTAGTAGGTGGGTGGTCCTAACAAGTTCAACAAGTATTGATGTGCTTGTAGTTAAGCACATGCCTTAAAACTTCACCGAATCTCTGTCTCACTGTGGAATCCACCTATATTTGCTACTTTGGCAAAGGTCAGGAAAATTTTGTTTAAGTCATTTTCAAAAATCACTTTTGATGGAAGTTTAATTTTTTTTTTAATCTCCTGTGTTCCACSTGACAGCATGAATTTAAGTTTGATACATTGTAGAACAGTAAAAATCTCTTACGACCTATACTTATGCTGATCTCCTACACCATGAACTATCATTGCTCGCCAATTATTAAAGTCCTCCTCATGTAACAATGTTTTTTCCTTTTGTTGTAACCAGTATTCTATCAGTGGAGGCTGTTTGAAAACACAAAAATTACAACACTTTGAGCTGCTCATTCAATACTTTTTTCTAAGTATCTTTGGTAAGTGAAATAAATGAATTTACATTGAAATAAATGAATTTTGATGGATAATCAAGCATTCTTTAGGAATGCATTATTATCTGAAGATATTTTCTCCTCCTATTACTGAGACCAGTTTCTTATCTCCACCCTGTTTAATTGTTACACAGTTTGAATTCTGATTACTCAAACATATTTATCTGAAGGAAAAAAAAAAAAAAGGAGCTTCTTAATCATTTCTAGGGCAGCTCATTGTTTCAAAACTTTTTAAATGCAGCACTCCAAAAACCTCTGCAAGAGCCAAGAATTTTCTGTGTTCTGCCAAAATGAGTGTTATGAAAAAGGAGGAAAGAGTAGAAGACTGAGACTCAGCCAAAAGTAATATTATTAAAGAAATCGTTATGGAACTGACTAGCCAGTCGCTCCCTGTTATGGAGACTAGAGCCACGTGAAAGCTCTGGCAGGGATTATTACCTGACCACATGTTGTTTTCTGGTCTAGATCCAAACCCTACTGATGGACATAGGAGCCGCTTTGGGGATTTGAGTGCACTTTGGACCACAATAATAAAAACACTAGTCAGGCAATTTTTAAAGGCATGCTGAATAAAACATTACTTCAGAAATGGATTTAATGACTAAAAATGCTAAATCCTAATCGACCAATCTTATATAAAGACAATAAGAATAGGGTTTGCCATGTCTTTAACATTGCAAACCATTACCATCTAAAATCATGTGAAGAACTAAAGTCCAAGATGAAAAGGTTCCCGAAAACTAGGAAGAGTTGAATCCCAACTGTATTCAGCAAATAGCTGTCATATTTGAAATAGACAGCAGTAAGGGGTGGGAAATCATGATTCATAAAATGCTCAAGGGAACTASTATCATTTTTGAAGGGGACAGAAAACAAGAGTCAGTATTTTAGACGTATTTYCAGTACTCACAGAAACAGAACTACTGAAAAACTTGCAATTGTCAAAATACCAGTTACAAAATTAGCTCAAAGTATAAGTCAGCAAATGATTCTATACTGCAAAGAAACTCTGGATCATACTGGAGGGTAGATGAAATTTCCAAGAGCATTCATCACTACCTTAACTGTGCACACTGCAATCAGTAATAAATACTAATAGCATTTGACGGAAATAAAGCCCATCACCACTAAGATCTGTTGCCGAATACCCTACTCTGAAGAGACAGAAATGAACTAAGAAATATTACTTAAAAAATTACCTTCAGATGAAAAACCACAAGTCTGAAAAAAAATACCCATCTGTATCTTGATGATACTGAGATGTTCTTTGATACCAGATCCAGCAAGGCTTTTGACACCGTCCCTCACAGCATCCTCCTGGACAAGCTCCAGAAGAGTGGATTAGATSAGTAGACAGTGAGGTGGATTAGGAACTGGCTGAATGACAGGGCCCAGAGAGTSGTAATCAGTGGTACCAAGTCCAGCTGGAGGCCTGTGGATAGTGGTGTCCTCCAGGGGTCAGTCCTCGGTCTGGTTCTGTTCAATTTATTCATTAACGACCTAGATGAAGGGATGGAGTGCTCCCTCAGCAAGTTTGCT
>PTEX01000116.1:208132-303293 GCA_003342815.1 Eudromia elegans | reverse complement strand
TGGGGACCGACCTCCTGGAGAGCAGCCCCGCAGAGAGGGACCTGGGCATCATGGTGGACGACAAGTTGACCATGAGGCAGCAGTGTGCCCTCGTGGCCAAGAAGGCCAATAGGATCCTGGGGAGCACTAAGAAGAGCATTTCCAGCAGGTCAAGGGAGGGGATTCTGCCCCTCTACTCAGCCCTGGTGAGGCCGCACCTCGAGCACTGTGTGCAGTTCTGGGCTCCCCAGTGCAGGAGGGACGTGGAGCTGCTAGAGAGAGTCTAGCGCAGGGCTGGGATCAGGGATGATCAGGGATCTGGAACATCTGCCCTATGAGAAAAGGCTGGGCCTCTATGAGAGAGCTAGGCCTGTTCAGCCTGGAGAAGACTGAGAGGGGACCTGATCAGTGTGTATAAATATCTCAAAAGAGGGAGCGAGGAGGATGGGGCTGGCCTCTTCCCAGTGGTGGCCAGCAACAGAACTAGAGGAAATGGCCGCAAATTGAGGCACCAAAAGTTCCACAGGAACTTGTGAAGGARTTTCTTAACAKTGAGGGTGACAGAGCMCTGGAACAGGCTGCCCAGAGAGGTGGTGGAGTCTCCTTCTCTGGAGATCTTCAAAACCCGCCTGGACACCACCCTGTGCCACATGCTCTAGGGGACCCTGCATGTGCAGGGGGGTTGGACTAGATGACCTCTAGAGGTGCCTTCCAACCTCTAGGTGCCTATTGTGTGATTTGATGATTCTATGATCTGAAAAAAGCAAAATGGAAATACTCTTTTTGCATTAGTGATACATTTCTAAACTAATAAACGCACACTGATATCTGATCGTTACAGAGAACTGCGGAAGACTTTCACTTTACTGTATTGCAGTAGAGAAGAGATGACCGAGGGGATGTGAGACACTYGGGTTTGAGACTTCCCTGTGAACTTTGGGCAGCCAGCCAGAAATAGTGCAAGCAAATGATAAAATATTAAGCATTTTAATTGCCTTTAAAACATTTATAATCACATAATTAAAGAAGGATCAATGATAGCTCTCTTGTGTTATATTACAGAGAAAGAACTTTGTCAAAGAAGCATCCTGATTCAGAGATTCCCAGTGAGATACTTGCACTGCTTGCACAAAGGCCTTTTGTGTAATTTTTTTCTTTTTTTGACCAAGTGACTTTTCATACAGTAGCTTCTTTTTGACGCAAAATGCTGCCGTGGGCCTGGTTAAGCAATATAAATTCCCTCTTAAATTCACAAAGCCAGACACTTGCTTTCACAATGGTTCAACTAGGCTGTCTCAAGGCTGGAGGATCTCAGCCCAGCTCCCAAACAAGATTTCTACCCCAGTGAATGACAAGTTGCTGGGACCATTCCTTTCTTCTGACAAGCTGTCKTAATGGAGAGCAAAAGGAGGAAGTCACATCCTGACACAAGAAAATGAAAGCCTTATAGTGTGGTTTTTTTTTTTTTTTTTAATAAAAGGATCTCCCATAATTTAGCTAGTGTTATCTGCTCAAGTTGCATTGTAAGTATCAAGTCCTCTTATTTTACCTGATATAAACAAACYAGCACCTGTGATTCCTCTGGGAAAAGAGTAAAATACTTTTAAAGCATGACTTTTGTTTAAACAGCTGTTCATTTACTTGCAAACATAACCTCTCTGTCCAAATACAAGAATATGGGTATTACAGGCTTCTATAAACTTTGTTTTTCTTCTATTATACTATTCAATCTGGTAAATCATGGTTAAAAACACTCTCACTTTAGCCAATTCCATATGCCACTAATTCTAAGACAGGTGGATACAAATACATGTCTGACCACGAGCGTGTCAGTATTCTGTTTGTCCTACAACGACAAATCAATGGATGGATTTGAGTGAACAGTTCATGATATGACTCTTTCTTTCTGTGAAGCTGCAATAGAYATACTATACAGTAAACAATATGATGTACAGTAAACTCTACATAATTTTTTTAGGTTAGAATTTTCCAACATAGCTTGTACTGGTCTAATGGTACTCTGACTTAAGTCAAAATGCCAATAGTTATTCAGGAATCCCTAAGGTATAAATAGATGCATCGGAAAAAGTAAGATAAACTACATGAAACATGAACAAGAAAATAAGTGATTTCTCAGGGCAAATTATAAAAAATATATAAAAAATATGAATAGAATTATTCATTCTATTTTTTCCAAATTATACTGCTACTCTTTCAAACATCTGATCTACCTAGAGATCTTCTAATGCCTATTTCACCATTACATTATTGCTTCTGACAGACAACCTACCTCACACACCAGAGTAAAAGAACTGACAAATACATTCCTGAAGCCAGGCAGCAAAGGAGCCCAAGTTTGKGAAATGAGTTGCAGAAGACAGACACTCTGGCATCTTGCAAAACCAAATCAGACATTCAGATTAACCACCAAATTAATCCTACATGATCAATCCAGCCTGAAGAGCAGCTCTTCTGAGACAGTTGGGAAATCAGTCACATAAAGCGAAACAGAGTAAAGGATGGACTGATCAGGGAGACCATCAAACTAACTGAATCTTTCTGGGCAAGAATATAATTGTTACCAGCATCCTAYAAGGTCAGGGGAAAGCAGGTCTTCTCATCTCTTCCTTGTTTTCTCCTCTTTTTTCTTCTCTGACCACAGAACACTTGTGTGGAGTTTATCATATAGAGCAAGAAAAGCATTCACCCTTGCCAGCTCTTTCTACAAATGCACTTTTTTTGTTCTGCCTTATAGCTTAAGTTGAAAGACTTACTTGGTGTAGGAAACTAACCTCTTACTTACATGCCTGAGTCTGACCAAGTTTGCAATTATCTGTTATCTTCTCAAACTTCCTGTGTTCGTGGATCCCAATGTATGGATCACGGCCTTAAGACATTCCAAGTACATATGCCTCACAGTTACACATACTCACAGCCACATTGCCACCTCTAAAGAYTTATTGGGCTCTTCTAAGTTAGAAAGTCAGAAGTCTTTGCTTGCTACAGCACCTGTGTTGATAAAGTCCCATCTGTAAAGCTCTCCACAGAGAACATACAGATCTTGGCTGTTTCTGAGGTTTCAAACCATTCATCCTTGTGGGGCCTGAGGTATTATCTGTGGCTCTGGCCAGAAGTAATATGTCTTATCTCTACTTTAATAAAGGCTAAGAAATCACTGCGAAAAGTATGGTCGAGTACAGACTCAAAGATTATGATGCATAAATGTGTTCATTGACTGAGGCATTCTTTTTTTTTTCCCCAAATCTACAATCCAACTATTTGATAAACAGTTGCTAGAGAATTGGGCAGGATGTGCTGCAACTCATCTGTAAAGCAGCCTGTAGATAAGTTCATAAGAAATGAATGAGGGCAGCTGGGCAAAGGAGGCCCTGTCTGGCAAGGGAATAGTTCCTGCACAAGGCCTTTGTGTCACATGCAAGAGAAAACTGGCCTCTGATGGAAACACTCAACCTGCACAGCCCCCAAAAGCTCTAGCCAATTATTAATAATGTATTACTCCCCATAACTTCTGAGTGCCTGACTTCCTCTCCTAAAGCATTCCTCTGTGTTCTCACCTGACTTCTGAAAGGGCAAAGTGAGTCCTGAACAGAAGTGGAATAACATGACTTCATTCTCTAAAGCACAAACCAGGTGCTCCAGGGTGCTGGCTGTTCCAAACTCAGCATCTCATTTGTTACAAGCTAACATAAAACCTCTGGGCACACTGGACCCACATAATTCCTTAAAACGCTAAATGAATTGAGACAGCTTCAGTACATAAAACTGTTTTTTTACTTAAGGTGAACAGATTGAAAAGGTCTGACATTTAGTCCCACGTGACCTTTATCAAGGACAATACACAGCACAGTTTTTGCCTTAATAAATTGCTATAGCCAGGAGTCTTTGACTTTGATAAAGGTCATTCAGGTCCAAAATGCTGGGTGATTTTCTGCTACCTTTATCTGAAATAAAAAAATGACATTCTTATTAGTAAGGTTGTCCTCATTTACAGTGCTCTTTTAAGATATCATTTAGTTCCAGGAGAAACTTTAATATTACCCAATATCAAATACAGTCTTTTGTATTGTGTCTAATTCTGTCAAGCTCTTCTCTCTGATCAAATATGCTGGCCTCTGATCAGGGAAATCATATGAGCTGAGCTTCACTGATGTGAGTAAACAGAAACAAATGGTGAAGTAGAATAACACCACCACAGTGCTTCCCCCTTTGTTAATAACTCATTCATTAAGCAACAGAACTAAACAGAAATGTGAGACACTTGTGTGTGCAGTCRCATTGCAGTTAAGATAATTGGGGCCAGCTGTTATGATCTTCCTTTTCTGGAGTAATGGAACACCGCACAAGCTAACAGCAAGAAGACAGACCCGAGCAAGAAGYCGAAGCATATACATAAACCAACACAACCCCCCCCCACCTTTTTTTTTTTGGAAATCCTTCCCCCTGSTTTGCAGTGCTTACGCAAGACAGGCCACCTTGAATCCATTACATACATGAGGGGCAGAGACAGAGTTTAGTTTATTGTCTGAGGAGGAAAATCCTGTCTGGCAACCATTTCTTTCTTGTACTGCGTAGTATTRCACATTCTTCCCTTCAAAATTCATCTTGAGAGAAACTTGACCACGAGGTTTGCTTACATAGGTTATGGGGCTGTTGCTGTACATAAAGTGTAATACTCATTTGCAGACAGACCATAACCATTGCCTGCTGTGACACAGTAAAGGTTAGTTAATATTCCAAGTCACTCCTCTACCCGCTTTTTGTCCTCACAGCAAGTTATTAAAAAAAAGACATGGAGTCAGTTTTCCTTTCCCGTGGTGGTTAAAGGAAACAGGGGAAGCTGGTGATCCATTACTGTACAAGATATCCAAGCCAACTTTGTTTTGAGAACCACTCAAAAACTCTGTTCGCGTCTTATTTTTATGGTAAGCCTATGAGGACTTACCATAAAAGCTATTCCTCAAATTCTGCAAGTGTTATAATCAGCTGCAAAACATATGGGATTAAAGGAKGCTTTAAATGACACACATACAAATGAAAACCTTTTTTATCTGTCTTTGGGATGTTTGATTTWCCTGTTTTATGGCATCTCCCCACAGTTCAAAATATTCCCACCTTTAGTATGGTCTTTGTTGTGCTGTCATGGTTTGGAAAAGACACTAGTGGAGTCAGGGAAGTAGCATGAAGGTAGCTGCACAGATCCACTAGCTCTAGTGAGAGAAGATACTTTCCAAGCATCTTTTCTAAGTTTCCAAATTTCTACATGCAAATTATATACTATACTAAAAATACAAAGTCCAGAAAGAGCATCTTTAAGAAGAATGTTTTAATCCTTTTTGTTCCTCAAGGAGTTTCATATATTGTATTTATATTACATGAAAACGAGTTTTCACTGGAACAATTTTTTGTTTTTTAATGTGTTACATATGCTTAGAGGCTATATATGAAACAGAGAATCATYTCTTCCTCTAAGCAGAGCTTACCATAAAGTCTTTGGGCTCATCCACTTCTCTAGACATCTTCACCTGCTTCTTTCAAAGAAACTTTGAAGATTCTGGTTCTTTCCATCATCTAGAAAGRGTATGCCGCCCTCTGTATTTATACCCAGAAACTCGGGAAAGCCCAGAACTGAATTCGAACCCTACTTCTGGCTTTGCCATCCTGCTCCTAATGATCCCCTCACCTATCCCATTGCTTCATTTTTCATTTTACTTCTCTGAGATCATTCAGGGAATAAAGATTCACAAGCAAGTTTTGAGGKAAGAAAAGACTTGAACATTAGCAGCTTTGCATAATCCTACAACTGTGCCATGTGCTGGCCCCAGCTGGCCCCTGTGCCATGGGCTCTAGGCGTCTCTGCTGGCACAGTGGGGGGGTTGGACTAGATGATCTCTAGAGGCCCCTTCTAACCTTAAGCATTCTGTGATTCTGTGAACTGGTATAGCTACAGTGGAGGGAAATGAGGAAGTAACAGTTTGAGGAAGATCCTTCCCATCTAAAAGATGAATATACTCACTATCAATTGTAACAATACCAATACAACCTACCCCTCACCCTCAGCTACAACAACAACAAACTTTGCCATATATTCCATAGAACTATTATTACCRTCACAGGGGAACTGCAAAAATAGCATCCCATTTTGCATCTGGCTCCCAACTTGGTTAGTACAGAAATGCACAGCACGTGTGAAACAGAACATGCCTCTCAAAAAGGAGAGGAAGTCAGTCTCATTTTAGGGGCTTGAATTACTGCTCCTCAGCCCAGAGGAAAGGTAGCCCTCAGAGGCACAGCTGACTAAGCCTGTTGCCAAGTTCCAGTGACTAGGGAACAGCTAAAGSCTCTGCAGCTCACCGCTGGGTCTGCGACACATCAGACACGTGGCATTTGCCTGGTTGGTGAACCCTCCCTCACGCAGTATCTATTGACTGATGATTCTTGACCTTCCTAAGAGCAAATGGAGTATTTAAGGCAGCCTGCACAGTGGTTCAAGATAAGCTAAGCTCAGATTCAGTGATACGCTAAGGAAGTCAGCAGAGCAAGTTCTRTGAGGACATGCACACAGACACACACACACACAGTACACATACATGTCTACATGTATAGGTATCCATCAAACTGAAGTGTACATCCTGATTTTCCTATTACAACCAATCTACATGCCTGGTTCTTTCCGGAAACTGCACCAAACAATTAGATGTACAGACAAATTAGGAAGGGAAGGATTATAGCTACATAGAAATGACACCCTAAAAAGAGAACAATAATGTAACAGTAAAATGCTTGAAAGGAAATGAATTTCTGATGAAGTCAGTTTCTCAAAGTCTTTCCTCAGAAAAGAGAGTAACACTTTTAAAACTCTATTAATGATGACCAGCACTACTTGTTAACATTTTGCCCTTGGCACAAAATACAGCTTAATGGTACAAGGGCTCTATAAAATAAGCAACTTGATCTCTTTGGAATTCTCAGGGCTTTTGTTATTTTTTTTCCTGCAGAACCTCGCTGCAAACCATACATCACTTCAGCTCATTCTCACAGGCCTCRGGAGGAAGATGCAGGAAAGCAGCCTGATTTCTCATGAGAAGTTCAACACGGCAAAAATTCCTTTTTTATTTCAGCAACTCCAAAGCCTTTTTGCACCCAGACTGACCTGACAGATGCAACTCTTCTGCTCTCACTCCTTGATTTGTCTCCAAATGCAGTGCTGCATTTGGCTCAGGTTCAGCGCTTTCYGGAGTGCCCGATGGCTTTCCTGGTCGGAGCTATAGAAGAGCCTGGGCCCACGCACATATCAGCACAACAGTGATATCGTGGCTGTTCCTCGGAAGCTGCCAAGATGGGGCAGATGAAGTGACAGCCAGCATTCCCAGCCTGCCAGCTTGAGGACACTGCCCACGGCCAGTTACCATGTGTTTGCCTCCAAACTATGGAGCAGACAGGCCAGAATGATAAGCAGAATTCAGGGGCTTTGATCTCTGTCTCTCAAGAGAGACGGGGAGCTTTGAAGCTTGCAAGCATCACCTGCATTCCCTGGCTTTCCTTTCCAAAGTGAAAGCCGGTGGACTAGCAACAGGATTTTTTTCCATTAACTCTTACAGCGTTTTTGGAAAAATGCAAAATTTGAAAGAAGGCCTCTATTGCTAGGGTGTCTTCAAACAGATTGCTGCTCCATGCGTGCCAGGCTCCCAGGCCCGTGCCAGGCTCCCAGGTCACCTGTGACCTTCCTCCAGCCTCAGCTACAAGGGCAGGTGGGATTCGTAGGCAGTCGGAGCTGGGGCTGCCTCAGGAGCACCCTCGGTGCACACGGCCGCTCGGAGCAAGGTGAGGCAGAGCTCCCATCCCCACCAAGATGCATGAGAGCTGCTCCTACCGGCACTGCCACCCGCCTCGTGTGCTGATAACACGGCATGGTTCACAGCAGCTCTGCCCGTCGCTGCAAGCAGCACGCGCACGCTCTGCTCACCAGTGCACAACCTGAGAGGGTTTGTTAATGGAAAACGCTGCAGTTTGGATAGAGAAAGAGTTTTCGCCTGTAGCAGGCTGTCACCGGATGATGCTCCACTTTAGAGGTCAGTGAATACAGCGGAATGAAGTTAGTTAAAGGTGACCCAGAAAGGAACAGAAAACACACTGCAATTGTGTTCGTTATGGTTTTGTTATGGCATGCAAGAACCACGTGAAAGGGGAGCTACTGTTTTGGAAGGAATGTTTTCTATTATAGCACAAACCTGGGTATTAAATGTGGACGGTCAGACTATTCGCTGCATAATTAAACTGACCTGAATAATCTTAGCAATTTATATAATTAGTCTGTCATCTGGACCTCACACTTGACAGATTGCTTTAAAAGAACCAGGTGTAAAGGGAAGCTACCCTAGTCCTAAAGCTGTAAAAACATGCGCAGATTACACAGAAATATTAAGGTTAAATGAAGATGTAGTTTATATCACATCTTTGGCAGTGGAGCAAGGCCTTTTTACAATAAGGCAGCCTTGCTTGTTGAAAGAGGATTTGATAGCAATTGTAAAATATTCCACTTTAGTTTATTTCTGCATACATAATTTCGCTCTGTGCACTGTCTCCTGAATTTTTTTTTTTTGCTTGGCATCATATTTGGTGGGGCGGAGGTTCGATACTCCTCTGTGACAAATACTATGCATTAAGGAGCTGGTTAGGTCCCAGAAGRCTTATTTTTAACAGCTATTTCTTTCTCCATCAAGAAAAAGGTAAACTTGCAGAGGCTGCAGAACACCAACAAGTAACAGGAAAGACTTAATCACATCAAGCAGCGAGCAGGGAGACAAACAAACTTGTTCCTAAATTGGCTAAGCCACTATCCACACTAACGACTTCAAGCAGTAAATAAAATGCTAATCTAGCTCCTGAAAGCTGCACAAAATCTGCAACCTCTTAACTTAGAGAGACAATGTATTAAACCTAAGGGAAAGACCAAAAGCCAAAGTAGTCCCAAAGTAAAAATCAAATATTCTAGAACCATGTGAATAAATAAAAAGCAAAAAGGAAACTGCAAAAGTCACCCTAAAAATAGGACAAAGACCTTTGACAAACAACTGTGAAAATATGGAAGCACAATAAATCTTCCATGTGCCACATTCTGTGATCTAGCATTCAAAAATAACATTTGGAGAATCATGAATCAATATAAAATATTTCAGAATTGTTGGCTTTCCCCCAGACACTTCCCAGAAGACATATTGTGGGAACATTCTTTGCACAAAGCATTCTAGCTGGGATATGGAATGTGAAATCGTAGTTCCAATATTACTGTAAATACAGTRTGTTAAACAAATAAAGTCTTCCAAGAACACAAGAGCCTAATACTGTAAGCATAGTAAAAGCCATCTGTCCCCACTTGTAGTGAGGTTTAAAAGATGAAACACTCAGAAATTTCTAAAATGGCATCTCCAGWTTGAATGTACAACTGCCATAGTCAGCATTATATGCATTGACTTATATTTAATTTTATGTTTTAGTGCTTTCTTGCTGGGATAAGCCATTTCCCACTCTGCACTGACAAGCACATGAAATGCATCTTTTTAAAAAAAAAAGATCTTTTTTTCCTTCAGCCTGCATTTCCTCTCTCCTACTCACTCCCTATTTTTAAGCTTGTTTTTAATTATTTCTCTCTCTCTAATCTTTTTTTCCTCTTAGCCACCCATTTGTAACATGCAAATCCACTGGAGTGACTGTGAGGAATTTACCAGTAAGGCATTTACTGAGTCTTTAAAAGCAAGCAAAAGGAACAAGTCTGCAGGCTGATGTCAGAAAATACTTGTGCAAATAAATCCTGYTCACAAAAATAGTTTGAAATGCTACAGAATAGGCTTCCAATCCAGCGAGGCAAAAACATATGTTCCTTCTGCCTCTGCCCATCATTTCACGTGAGCGGTTGCCACTTTGGCTTATACTCACTAATACCTTACTCCCCAGGTAGTCCTATAGAGCAGTGTGAGACAACGCAGGCCGTAACCTTCTCAGTATTAGCAAGAGCCACCAAAGCTSCCCCTTTGTCAATCATCTATAATCTCTGCTTTTATGAAAAATAGTTTGAAGAGTTGATATATGTGCTGACARTTTCCAGCCCTGTTGCAGCAGCCCATTCAGCTGTAAAGGGATTTAGTGCTCCAAATGCTGCAACAAATCTTGTAACTGCCCAATTATCACTTGATGGCCACCACTCTCCGGCACCCTAGGGGCCATGTCATTGAAGATAAGCTCTGTTTATGTTAACTTAGTGTCAGGATGTACAGCATATGTCTATGAGGCTGGATGAGTGCCCTTTTGCAGGATGTTCTGTACATTCACATTGTGCAGCCAAGAGCCCTGAAGGTGTTGAAATAGAAGAAAAGGCCTTTCATAGAGCTTAATCCAATTAAAGCACATTAATGAAAGTTAGGATCATCTGTCACATTATCCAGACACATCCTTTCATGCATCATCATCTGATTACAAAGTCTGATTTTCTTTTAAGGCTTTTCATCYTCACCAAGAAAATGTGATGGGAAATTCAACATTTAAAATACTGGAGGCTGCAAATGGATTTGGTTCTTTCCGTGTTTCCCCCACCCGGCTCTCTGAAAGAAATACGTTTATTTTAAAACAGTGGTCTGTCTCTACAGCTGGTACCGACTGGCTCATATCTAATACAACCCAAAGAGCCACCCCAAGTAACACCTTTAAGTTCTACTGGAGGGGATGTAAAAATCAGATGAGTAAATGAAGAAGAAACATAGGAGACTGAAACACCATACACTACAYATGAATAGCTGATTTCAGGCTCTGATGCTTCTGGAACAATACCAARCTACATTTACTCTGATAGCACTGGGTCCACCACCCTATCGTCACTACATTAAACACTTTCAACCTCTGTAAGGGAGAGAGCGACTATCTTTGATCAAGGGGATACATGCCTCCAGGTAACATGCATGCAGCTTGCCTTTCCTTATAACTGATGGGACAAATTTTTTTTCCACTTAGTTTTTAAAGAAATGACAAAATGATGTTGGCTCAGTCCAGTCATGGTTGTCAAGCTCCAGGCACATATGCTGACATTTGTGCAATCTGTACTCTGATATTTGCAAACAAGAAGGCAAGCAGCCAAAACGGATGGGCTTCTTAGACTTAAGAGGCTGAAAGAATTCAGGAATATACACAGGAGGAATTGCTTGTTAGATTTCATGAAGCATCCAGAGCCTACAATGGTAGTCTTTTATTGGGTTCCTTTTTTGATTTTAAATTTTGCTATGTCCTGCAAGCAAGAAAGCAATGCAACATGTGTGACTATTGAGCATGAAAAACATTACTGAGAAGCATTCCCAGTTAAAGGACTGAGCACTCTTCAGAAGACTCAAACTAAAATTCAACAGAACATGTATCATCTTTGTTTTGCTACCTCACAAGCACTAATAGGGATGAAAAGGTATAATGCAATGACTAGGCATAAAGTAGGTAGCGCCATTTGTATCTTCCCCATTTCTCATATGGCAAACTAGGCTACTGCTGTAACCACGACACCACAGCTTGTGTCTGCCGGTGGGACACTGCACAGATCTTCTCAGGCTACTCTCCATTAACCTACTGGGGACAACGACACTGGCTTTAGGTGCAACTAACGCTGATTCAGCAGCCTTATCAGCCCACGGCTTCAACCTCACGCTCTAAGTTTCAAATACACTGTAAGAGATCACAGCCAGAGTAAGTTTACTCCAGCTTTTAGAAATGGACAGTGAACAAATACTTGGCTGGTCTAATTTGACACTCAATGCAAAGTACACTTTTAGGCAACTGGGAATATAGGCAGCATGCTCTATGCATGCTGTCTGTTGGTTTCGTACTGACAGTGGAGATCATTGGCAATTGTACACCAATATCCAATGAAATATTTTCACTCTAAGTTATTATTATTATTCATTCTACAGTGATGAATGTGTGGTTTGTTAATTCCTTCAGGGGTAAGTTAATGGCCTGATGCACAAGAGTTTATTAGCACTGATTTAGCAAGGGTAGATTTGGCTCCATTGCTGGATCCTCAATGCCTCAATGAACTTATATTTCCAGTCTTCAACTTTGGAGAAGTTTGTATCCCAGTAGGTTTTATCCTTTTTACACTTAATCATTGGCCACACTAATGACTGCACAAATGTGAATGTTAAATTGTCGTTTTATGAAAAAAGGGTGCCCTTGTGACTGACTTGTATTTCCATGTGCTCTGCTTCATACCAATAGGAGCAGAAGTAACAGAATATGTGACCCGATTTCCCAGATGTCTGTAAATTTACYTGGCATTGAATTTTAAATCTGACTGAATTCAAAGCTCTTCATATAAAACACAACTGAAGTTAACTTTTATCTCTCTCTTTTTTTTCTTTTTGTCTCTCAGCAGCTGTTCTTCTTTTATTATTTCATGTGTTGTATTCAATATGCAAAGTTTGCTTGTTTGTTAGAGTCCATTACACTTTCTAATGCATCTGTCATATTGCAAAACAGGAAAGTAGCATGAAATTTTTTTTTTTTGCAGTTAAAGGAAGACTTACTTTAAAACAAAAAACAACAACAACAAAAGAAATATGCCTCTAAGCATCCAGAAAGCTTCAACAAAGTTTCTTCAGCTTTATGAAACTTTAAAAGGCAACATTTCAGTGAATTTAGTGCTCATGAATGAGAAAACATGGCGAGTCCCAGGAAATCTACTTAAAAGGATGATTTTGGAGCCAAGACACAAGATGTATAGACCTGCATTCTGTTCTGCATCTATCAACAGCTTCACCGGTTAGCTGCTGAGCCTGTGTCAGTCCTGGAGACGTTTAGAAAAATAGTCTGCATCCTGATCTGAACCACGAGTAGATCCAAGAGGAGTGACTATTTRGGCAGACAGCTGGATTTTCTCTCAACACTTTTTTTTTTTTTTCCCCCCCTTAAGATCTGCTGAAATTGAGTCAAATCAAATTAAAATCATACAACAGAGTCCTGCTTCAGAAGTCTTTTCTACACTACTTCTAGCAGTATAAGCCCCTAGAGCTTTGTTGCTAYGATTTTGTTTTTGAGCAGGCAGATCATGAAGGTTTGGGCTGGGTATTTATTCACTGTGGTCAGGATTACTGGACACTCTAAGTAATCTAGCCAAGCTGGTATGAAACAGCACTCAGGCTAATTTACTGTTCCTCACTGTCAGCAGCAAAAGATCATTGCCAAGGAACTGTGCATTGACACAGGAGCACTTCTGCTACCCAGTCTCTCCATAGCGCACTGCAAAGCACTGCGAGTCTTTCAAAACCACATGTGTTAGGACGTTCACGAGCATCACCATTATACATTCTTAGCAGTAAATAAAATTAAACAATATTGCTGTTGGACATTTAAATAAAATTGATTTGTGTTGCTGATTCGCTAGTGCATAGAATTGCTATGAACAACTGTGATATTTAGCTGCACCAAGTACTTTATACCTTTTTAACATACTCAACTGTGAAATACTTTTCCTATAGTGTTTATAGGGCTAAAAGTTTTTGTTTGTTTGCTTTACAATTGGCTACATCTTATTGGAGAGGAGCAAAATAAGAGGAAAAGATACATTTATTTAAAGCCAGGGAACACGCAAGTCCAACGCCCTCAAAAACATGCTACCACTGCCACTGGAACTCGACCAGAATGCATGAAAACTCAGTTTCAGGAGGCCATCTGCAACGGAAYGGCCAGAATTCCAAAAGGATGCAGTCATCAAAAGTCACATCCCTGACCAATGCTCTGGCAGGTTTGGCTAGTTTCCTCTGATTTCAACAATGTTTCCTTGGGATGATGTTCCCTGCAGGTTCTCTGCCTGTCACTTAAGTCAGAAAGCAGAATGCTCCTAAGTGCTGATCCAGATTCTTTTGCAATTATTTTTTCAAAGATTGGTTCTTCATTTAGTAGCAGAAAGAAAACAGATATAACGCTTGCCTTGGTAAAACAGGATCATCTYCCCCACCTTCCCCCCCGCAACTTCTACAAGTTCAAATATTCCCACTGCTTCCCATATTTATGGGCAAATTTCCCTCAGCTTTTAGGGCACCGCCTGCTTTTACAACACAAACTGAGYCACAAGACTGAGTTACAACGCAGATGTTGGCTGAGCTCATGCAAAGTTGACTGTTGACAATATCTATCTAGCAGCGTTGAGCAATGGGGCTCGAATTCTGGCCCGTCTCCATGGCCTTGTCTCACTCAGTGAACTCCCAACTCTGTTGAAACTGAGGCCGAGCAGTGTAGTAAGTCACAACGCGGAGCCTGAGTCACTGGTTTGCAAAGCGCAGGGGATTCGTGTCTCGAGCCCCAGCCCCAGCGTGTTCCCGGCAGGAACTGCTGCTGAGAAGGCACCAGCTGAGCGGCCTCACATAGACCAAAAGCAATGACACAACCTTTATGTCTAAACATAATGCCCCAAATCCTTTGACATTTCTAGTCACCTATTAAATATAGGTCTGAAACCCTCTAAACAATACCTAGGGATTTAGGAAATAGACATCTAAAAGAGGCTGAGGAAAGGGATGGCTTAAGCTTCACACAATACAGTGTATCCTGATTCTGATAACCCTTACTCTCACAATAAAGAAAATCACATCCATAAGAGATATCTGTAAGATCTGGAAGATCCATGCAATTTCCCCATCCTTAATCCCTGAATATTTAATTACTCATACCAAAACATAACCGGCTTAACAAGCGCCAGGCTAATGGCAGTGCATGGCCTGATACCTCCCTCTAACCACCGCAACGTAGCAGGGYTGGGTTTGTTCACAGCCTCTCCAAGCGACTTCCCAGCTCAGACGTGACTAATACACCTAAGTGCCTGCCCAGCCAGGTCTGGCTCCATGGCTCGGCATGCTGTTGGAGCTACCATACAATAATTATGCACCCCAGACCACATAGCCTTCTGCCCAGATCAAGCTAAAGGGAGATAAGTACTTTGAAGCATCGAAATGCTCGTCTCATTTAATTCTTGTCTGAAGATGCCTGCCCCTACACCAGCCCTGCTCTCCCTCYGTGGATCACAACACAACCCTCAGTTATGGTCCCAGTTATGGTGCTGCTCCCTTCTTTGCTCCTAATTGTGCAAGAACAAGAGCCCTAGCCATCCTTCTCAAAGATACAATATCACCAACAAGCMAAGTACATGGAGATAAATAACCCACACAGCTCATTTTGAAGCCTGTTTAGATTCCTGAAAAGCTGCTGTCAGCTTTTGCTGTACGGGGCAACCATGCAGCTTGCAGTGCATCTCCTGCAACTGATAACGCTAATGACAGTTTCTGCTGTATCTGCTAGTTCTTTATAAAATTAGAGTTATTATCATTGAGGTGTCACTTTGTTTTGGACTGTTGCTCAGTTTAATTTTTTTKACTTCTATTTATGTTTTAAATGCACCAACTCTGTGTCAGAGAACTGGGTAGGAAGCTGCAAATAAAAAKTGAGAATTTTCCTCAAATAGTAGARAGGGGGGAAATGAAGCACATATTTCCAAATGCACACAGGAGAGAAGAAATTCATATATTTGTGTGAAAAGCAGGAAGAGTGTAGGAGAAAGGGCAGTATTTTGGAGTTAGGAAGGGCTAATATCTTATTTCAGGTATGTGTCTGGAAAGTGATCAACAGATGGGAGGTTCACAACAYCTGACATACCAAGAGAAAGTCAATATTTAAGAGGATTTCTTCTGTCTTTCAAAATATTGATTTTTGAAAACAAACAGCCTTTAAGAAACTCACACACACAGACAGAAAATCAAAAGCCAGTTAGGTGAGTTTCTGGATCCTAGTATAGCACACTGCTGTCCTAAGTGGGTCTACCAGCTGCCCCAARGGGAGATTTAAAACAAGGTGGTAGAAATTGAGGAACAGCAGTGCAAGCCATGTCATTGCCATGACACAGTTTAACCTTAAAGTGCCATTTCTATGGGCCATGGGATTTTCCTATAGGAAAATCCAATACAAGGTGCTTGTCAGGGTTACAAGCAGAAAAATGACATTTAATGCTCTCTACCATGGGTTTCGACACAGTCGAAGCAAGCAAGCCATCCTAAACTTGTGCTGAGATCAAAAGTGTCTCTGCCACAAGCACATCCTGCTTCCTGTCCCCGTCACAAGCAGCGAGGCAGCAACTGAGCAGATGCTGCTTCCTTCCTGCAGCCCAGGGTGCCTGCGATTCCTCCCTTTCTCCATCCCTGCTTTACGAGACAGGGAAAACAGAACTGCAAGAYGCTCCTAGGGGGGAAGGGTCCATGTAGCCCTGTCCATAGCCCAGCTGCGCTGGCAGAGCACCCTGGGCCCCACTGATTGCACTCTTATGACCGCACATAAAAATACTTATCTGAGCAAGGCCCAGGAAAAACAGGGTAGGTTTATTTTTACAGAAATGTTTATGTTTCTATATGTACAGTTTCTCAGATATCACTGATCGCATCATCTAAAGAGATATTTTAGAAATTTTTTACAGGATGTAATGCTGAATCTGATACCTCAAGTAACCAAATAATGACCCAAACTCTCCATCCCCTCAAACTCATCAAAATTAGTTCCAACTACAATCAGAATTATCACTGTGTTCTCGAAAAAGCTGGTTCTAACAATTTGTGCTGCTATCTGGGAAATGAATTATAAATATCTCTTAAAATAGAAAACTGGTATTTTAGTTCCATCCTTTTTCCATAGCAACTTTTAAATTGAGCATTGCTTCCACATTTCTGGTCAGCATGGCCAAAAACACCACAGATGAATCACGGTGAATGTTCAAGAGGAAGCAACACTCAACAATGCCTTTCTTTTGGAAGGGGAATTTCTTTCTGTTCCTTTGCTCGATCTGAAGTAGAAGCTCTTTCCAAATGGAAGAAAATAAAATATGTGAATGGAAAATATAACATGAAACTTGGKAGGAAGGAGCCATAACTAGAGATCATCCTTAAAAAAAAAAATCTAAACTCAAAGCTGTAAAAAGWAGTATCATTCACCCCTACACTCTGGCAACAAACCTGGTATCGGATGGAAAATTCTCAGTCTAAACAGATTTCAATATTTGCCGGAAGGGCACATTAAATGAAACCTGTGCCATCCTGCAAAAACTGTAAATTAAATCCTAAAAATTCATGTCCCGAAAGAGTCCTGATAAAAAGCTAGCTTATTTTATACACCTGGAGCTATTCAGAGGTCCTAACTTCCATCTACTCCCTTCAGCCTACTGTTTCTTCTTGACTAAATATTTCTGAAAGCCTAAAGCTAGCTAAGAATTCGTCAAAACTCATGGGGAATTTTGGCCCTCTTAATAAACCCTGAAGGATAACAGTCCTTTCCTTTTCAACTTTTTTTTTTTGCCCACTGGTTTAAGCTACTTTAAGTCTCTAATCAAGGGGTTCAGGATCTCTAAATGGAAAGTAATTATTAAAAAGGGCAAGACTGACACTGCCACTCCTCAAGGTGCCAGTCTTYCATCCCAAAAATAAAAGGAAAGAAATCCTACCTGAATACAGTATACAAGATAACATTAATGCATAGTTCAGTGGAGCAGTAGGTACTACTTGCAAGCCTGCATCCCCAAAAGAATTATATGATGAGGAGTTATGAACTTGAGCCAGCAGAAGTGTTTCCTTTTATTTTACAGCTTGTCTTCTGTGTAGTTACTTTTATTTCAAAGTCTTTCTTTGAAAGCCTATGAGAAACTAATGCAGTTGGTGCAGAACACTTTGCTTCCTGCYTGATTGACTGCACAGGTCACGGTGGCAATCACCTGTTGAGGACTGGATGCTCTGTCACCTCGTCCTGGATAACTGTCAGAATCAGTCTTGGTAAATTGCTTGCTCCCAGGTAAAGTTTGTTACTGGAGATGGCTCTCAAAAATGCCTTGAGTAAGCTGTAAAAACCCACTCCCACTACTGCTGAACAAGCAGTTTGTAAAATACTAGATACAGAATTCCTTTGGATTTCTTTCAGTGTCTCAGCTGCTGGCCATATACAGAGCTACTTACAGTGAAGATACATGATCTATTTCTCTAAGTTTAGATATTAGGCACATTTCCTTTAATAAGTTAACTATTTTAATATWATTGAAAACAACAGAGCATTCAGGTTTATTAACTTCACTGTATGTTTTGCTTTCCCTTTCCACTTCTAATGACCTGGAGCTCCAAACAGGCTCCTGTCCTGGCACCACTGAATATCAATGTCCTGTTAACATTCAAAGTGGACACACTGATGGTTTGGCATCCCTGAATTTTTTGTCCTTCTGTCAAAGTGGTTTTACTCCCACTCAAACTGCTGCAAGAGAGTATGGCCACCAGATATAAGTTTAGAGGAAAAGCAACTAAAGTGTTAAAAAAAAAAGTTTGCTTTGCAAGAAGCTTCTTCTGATAGCAAGTAATCAAAACACATGGAGATTACAGGCTCAGATTTGTTGACACTTTGAGGCATAACGCCACAAACAAATGCTTTTATCCTTAAAATGTTTCACTGCTAAAAATTTACATTTGAAAAGGCTAATTAAGGGACAATATCTTCCCCCACAGAAAATAAGCAACATCTATAAATTCAGTGCATATCCTTTGAAGTAAGCTGAAAAATTTACGCTTACATAAGACTTCATTTTGCTTGTGGAAGGCTGGTATTTCTTGCTCCTTTGAACAAGTTACAGGCTTTCAAACAGACAGAGGCTAGGGAACATTGTCCTGTGAATTATAGAAAAAGAAAATTTGCTTTTTGAGAACAACATATTCTTTATTCTAATTACATTTCCTGTTTGGGGCAAAAAAAGATTAACTCCTA
Source organism: Eudromia elegans (assembly GCA_003342815.1). NCBI lineage: Eukaryota > Metazoa > Chordata > Aves > Tinamiformes > Tinamidae > Eudromia > Eudromia elegans. The sequence goes on along the minus strand of PTEX01000116.1, from coordinate 284,489 downwards.
TGACAATAAACAATCGGAGACTTTTGTAAAACTGTGAAAAGTATTTAGAGGTGAAAAACATAAGGATGTATGTTAGATATTCAGTAACTTGTATGTTTGTAAGTGTCTGTTAGTTTTAGTCTAACAAGAAGTACGAGAGTCTAGGCTCTGAAGGAAGACTCTTATTTCTTCTGTTATCTGGTTACTTGAGTGAAAAAACCTTCCTACCACATCCTCCATGCAGAAGGGCCAAGCTTCTGCACTGACAGAGGTCAACCCCTCAATATGGGACATGGAGGGGACTATAAGGTCAATAGAACTTAGTTCAAAGAGTTGAGGAATCAACAGAAGATAGCAAAAAATCAAAAAGTGTGATAGCACCCCTCCTTCCACACCTTGGTGTGGAGGAGGAAGTGGCAGTATTTTGTTGCTCTAAGAGGACACCAGAGTTCAGACTACCAGAGTCACCARCTGCAGTGACTGTCCATGATCTGCAAAGTCCTTAGGTGCAACAGAATGATGTGATATCCCTCACAATTCATATACTTYCAGTGGACTTTGGATAGTAATGCTTTAAGTCATCTAATCTGTCAGAATTGATTTCATCCCCCTAGAACCTTCACACTTCTCTTACTCTGCCTGTATGCAGCAATACTACCCTGTCATAGCAAATGGCAGTGAAAATTGTATGGAAACTGCAAGGCTCCAGGAGACAGGGTACTCTACATACGGCTGTATGGAAGGTTACAGGACTTAATGAGCAGCCAGAAAGGACACCGAGTGTTAAAAAGGCTCTCATGGCAACTCTGCATGGTTTGTAAACTGGATCTTGCATAAAGCTATCTACTCAGTACTGCCTATCTGGGGTCACCCTCAGGGACTACAGGGCAGACAGAGCCTGAAGCATCTTCAATAAGAGATTCCTCCAAAGGAAAAATCAGTCTGAGCCTGGCGGCGTTACTTTAGAGGACACCCTTTGTAGTCCTTCATCCTGCAATTAACCAACCAAAGGTTCCTTTCCAGTAAACAGCACTATTAGAGTAGCGCCAGCCTTGACAGCATAGTGGAAGTGATCAAAGTGTAACATAGCTAGGAACCTGTTCTGTCAGGTCAGCACATCTGGATGGGAAACATCAGACTTGCAAAAGTGTTTGTGCATGAATGTGTAGCAGACAGCAAAACCCAACAAACCATGAGTTAAAGCTGTAAGGAAAATATAACCCAAGCAAATCTCTTTTTTCTCTCTACATCAAGGTAACTTGTAAGCTAATGAGCTAGAAACAGATGCTTGGTATCTTACTTTCCAAAACAACAGCTCCCTAAAACGATTCTTGAGTTTTGTCATCTTTGGTGTGCTACTCCAAGTCAACCATTTAGAGACAAAAAATAGTTTTGACAGTGGTATTTTGGCTAGAGCTTCCAGCTATACTCTCTCATCTGCAATTAAAAATTATACTTTATATCCCTGTGAGGAAGGGGTTAGCGGGTGGAAAGCACAGAGGACATAACCCCACACTTCTTGGCATGCAACTAGTTAGAATTTTTCATATTTTTATGGCAGYTTTTGATACTGCTTAAAAAACAGGAAATGGAAAAAATGCAAATAAAATAGATGTGTGGGAGTAATCTCATAATATACCCATTTATTCACAGGATCCTCAGTTTGCTGAGAGTTACCAAACTCTTCCAATTATGCTAACACAGATTAGAATCATATTAAGGTGCAATTCCCAACTACAGCTCTCACATTAAGATGCCTTAACAGAAATGCAGGCAGATTGCTCACTGGAAAGAGAGCAAACATGCAGTTGAACACAGGCTGAGAATGTAACTCCTTTACAGCAGCAAGTGGAAATACTTCTTGACAAAATAGTGCTCACAGTACATATTAAATTTCATAACAGGATCTTCTCCRCTCAACTCTCCTCTTTGGTCCTTCATTGTGTAACAGATTGTCAGACCGTAACCACAATGACACCAGAGAGAKAAAAACATTTTATTTGTAATTTGACTTTCCCCCTAGTAATCCTGTCCTTTTCCCTCTAGCATTGCTGTCCCACATTTTCTGAATCCCTGGGGTTCAGCTACACTCCTGAGTATCTCACTTCACACCAGGCATAAGGGGAAGCCACTTCTACCTTCCAGACTTTTGCACTTCCAGCTCTCCAAACAGCCTCACAGCTTGAGTGGTATTAGCTTTGGGTTCTCCTCATGAGCAAAACACCCATCTGCGTTTTCTGAGGGATTTCAGTACCAGTCAGACAACAGTGTTGCTCCCCACCACCAGCCTTGTTTTTCTGAAGTGACAGCTGTTCCTGAGGATCCACTCTGGATCCTGAGCACATGGAGCTCCTGCACGGTGCACTGAAACCCCCATCGCTGCCATGCCACACATTCCCACCACCAGCTGCCAAGTGAGCACATCTATTTAGGCACCTTTCTAACACTCTTTTTTGTGCCTACTCCATGGGGAAGATCAAAGGTCATGAGATGATTCCAAGCATAGTCAGAACCTTAACATTAATCCCAGCTCACAGYGTCAAAAGCTCAAAGATGACGTTGATACCAGAGCACCTGCATATGTTAGCAGGAGAAGGAAAACGCAGGGCAAATGCTGAGAACGCAGGTGTCTGGCAATGAGGAGTATGAGCCGACTCTCTCTTGTGTCCACTCAAGACGACCTGAGGGCAGCACACATCAAACCCGCTGCCTGCGAATGCCAGCTATGGGAACGCACACGGAAACACGGCGCGGCTCCCTCCGGGTCTGCAGCAGCATTCCGCAGCTGAAAGCCAAGCGCACGTCAAGTGGTTCACAGGCAGGCAAAGGGGGGCTGTTACAGTTTTCTCCCTTGAATCAGACCCATTTTGCAGATGGCAAGATAGAGAAGAGCCTCTACAGAGCTCCTGTGGATAGCATCCACAGAATTCAAATGCATGCTAAGTTGAAGCATTAATATTCATAGATCAATGTTACTGCCAAAAGAAATAATTTTTACAACAAATTTAGCTTACTGTATTCTGAGCTGTCAAGTCTCTATAGGTTTTTGAAATGCACAAGCTCCTTTTAAGCTGAAACTGAATCCAGAAAACAAAACCATCTTTTAACTGTAATGAACTTCCACTGTTCTGCCTTTTTTGTTCCTTTTCCAGACATACTAATCCTGTGGATCCAGCTTCTGAATTTCTCTACCTCACCATATACTTTGAAGAGGTGAGTCACTACTAAAGCCATCAGGAGAATATGTTTAGATGGTCCTTTCATATTTTCAAAAGATTTACTCAGATTTTTGGCAGACAGCAAACAGATTATTTTTAGAATATACTTTTTTCCCCCACKGCACTTCATTTTACCAGAGAACCTGAGTTACCTTTTATTTTTATTTATTTATTTATTGGTAGAAATACCTTGAACTTGGCGATCATTTAAGGGAATAGACTTAAAACAGCTTTGGTCTAAGCCAACATGCATTCATTAAATTTTATTTCTACCTAGTGACTTTAGAAGCCGCTTCGTTCTGTCCAGCTCCCACTGTAATTTATTAGCCTGCAGTTCAAACCTGAGCAGAGGATGCTACGAAATAGCACAACGTAAGTCACATGTCAGATTTCCTATATCCCAATTGCCTGATTCTATGCAGTAATATGAGGGCAATCCAGCTCTGAGGCAGMCATTCTTCAGTTTTTCTCTTAGAAAGAGACAGGCTGCAAATCCATATGGGAAGAAGAATAACTGAAAGGGAGCTCTATTGCCTGTTACAGGTGGTACCTGAAACTGAGCTGGAAAAATTWTTCTTGCTTTCTGCCAAAACTTCTTCATCTGCCCAATACACYTCAAAGAGTTATATTGTCCTTAGATAGAAATAGTGCCATAGTATCACAACTGTGGCAAATTGTACTTCAGAGTTATGGATATCTGTGAAAATGCATCTAAATCCCATCCTTGCATATAGGTTCCTTTAGGATTAGATCATGAGAAAGCTCTTCTGTAAGAATATGAATATATTTCAAAGAAAAACTCTGATGTTAGTTTTTCAAACCAAAATAATTGATCTCTCAAAATAACTTAGAGTTCAAACATTTTTGATGGTTATCACAGATTCTGAGGATGAACAATCTTTGCAGAGAGCAGGGCCTTGAAACCGGAGATGCTTTATTCACGTTAATCTCCTGTATCAGACCTATTAGTGTGGGAGGATAAGAATGTGGTTTCGAGTCAAAGCCACCTCAGTAACGCGGCTCCGTTTCATAATTGATCRAGCTGTGAAACGAACCCGGAATGCGCTCATCTATTTTCCTTGCCTGCTCACAAACRCGAGCGATGGGACTCCACGCAAGTTCACTGCCTAATTTGATTTCCAACCAAGTTACAATYCGTAAGAACAAAGGATTCTGGGGCACATCACAGGCATTTTTGCGGCAGAAACTCATACTTTCGCAAATCCACGCGTTGTTTGTTCTGTGAAACAAACATAAGCTGARTAATAGCAGGGTATGTTAATAATACTTTCAAAACAAATCATGAAGAGTTGTAATTAAGCCCCTAAACGTGTGGCCTTGTGTTTGCTCACTGCTTCATATACCACAACCTCCATCAGGAGAATTCAGCTCTCTGAAAGCGTTTAAGAGTCTCCATAAATAACGCACAGCTCTGTTTTTTCCTTGCCAATAGACACTCATATATGTATTTACTCGGAACATGTTTCTACACCTTGCTATTGAGGAGCAAGGTACAGAAGCTTGCTCAGGCTAATGAGGCCCTGCAGATTGCCGTGCTTTGGCGGCTTCCTAAGCCACCTCTAGCAATCAACCCCCGGGTCCACACAGTGCAAGAGCAGCACCATACAGCCACTGCTCAGCTCCCTCGCACCACAAACCACCTCATCCACCAAAAACCTCAGGAAAGTGAGAATTGGCTCATGCAGAAACATCTTCAGTGAATGCAGCTGCACCTGCAAGGTCATATGTGAGCTATAGCACAAGTCCAGGCCCAAAGGCTACAGAGTATGATGCTGATAAATGCACATTATCTATTTTATTTAAGATGACAGTATGWTTTATTTCCTTTAAAATCTGCTGCAATAAAACACACTTTTGTGCTTGCACAGATAGATAAATGAATATGTATGTACATCTATCTACATTATGTTTCCCAGGAATAACATTTTTGCTATTCTTTACTAAGATAACATTGAATGCAAACTAGCATTAATGCTAATTTTTCTGATGAAAGGTTTGACTTTTACATTCCTCATTAAGTTTAAAAGTATTCCTCAGCACACTGCAAACAATTGATATGCTACAGTCTAGGATTACATACAGATCACACAGTATACTTCTGCGCATGTTTCTATGGCCATTTATTACTTTATTGCAAAATCCACTACTTATACAAGATTTTTTTTTTGACAAATACCGGAAAACATATGTAAAGAGAAGACAAGAATGCTCTAACAGGCAAACTTTTAAGAAAACATCCTCCTACCAGCACATGGATTTATCAATTCTCATGAGAAAGCATTGCACAATCTCCTATATGCTCAGCTTTGCTCCTCATATGCTGCACACCTTCACAAGAGTGAGGGCAGTGCAATGATCAAGACACACAAATACACCTCTCGAAACTCTGTTCAGACACTAAGTTGTCCTGGACAAAGAGACTCCACCAATCTCTTCCTGCCAAAGGATAAATGCAAATGGTCCCACAAATGAAACTGTTCAGAGCTAATACAAAGATGGAAGAATTTACGCAGCATCTGCCTAGCACCTAATTTTCCCTTCTTTCCCAAACCTCCAAGAATCCATAATTTCAAATAACATACGAGCTAGAATGACACATCTAACAAGGCCCAAATTCCTAATGCATATAAGCCATGAAAAATAAAAATGATAATTGTGCCCATAGCTAACTGTTAGTCTAAAATTGCAGAGAAAGTCACTGAAGGGATTTTCTTATTAATGGGGCCCACATAGAAGGATTTGCAAGATCAGAAACAGACGTCTTCAGACAGCAGATGTCTAGATCTGAGATACATTCCCAGGAATCTCCTTATACTCGATAGAGATAACTAGGCACTAATATGGAACAGCATTTCTCATCCAAAGGTATGTGAATGAATTCTCATCCAAGTGAATCCAAAGGGATGACTGTGAATTCATCACAAGTCAGATGAATTAGTGTCTGTTACATATAAGCATTGAATGTGCAGACAGCATAGATGGGATAAATCTAAATCCCATCCCATATAACAAAGAAAAGCTGTGATCATGAAAGCCTCACAGCTAAGGGTTCTGCACTAAGCAGAAACAAGGAAATATATTTTTTGAAATATCTTAATTTCCATCCTCCATCCCCCATAAACAGAAAAAAAAATATACTAGTGAAAAGTAGATTTTTCCAACACACTTGGGCTCRGTGAGAAGGCTTCTCATTTTTCCGAGAGCAATCAGCCCAATTAATATTCAAAGGGATTCTAGCTTCTTCCTATTCAGTGATCCAGGCTTTTCCATTTATGGAAAAAAAAAAAGAGTTCATCATCTCATGTAAAAATGTGAAACAAGATGGTCTGGCACACATCTAATTCTGCTTGCACACATTTCTTAACTCTTGCTTCATCAAGCTTCCATTCTTTGTATATATACTCAAGTTGCTACATAAGCAAATCTCACACAAATAATGACTGTCATTAAATTGCTCATTTAAACAGTTGATTCAAGTTAAATATCAGGGTTCTTTAGTCTGCCAGATAAGCAGTTAGGAAGTGTTGCTCTATTATTTGACACGTTTCCCCTTTTTAAATTGCAAAGAATTTCATGATAAACTGCTTTACATTTTAAACTGGATGAGCACAGATATTGAAGTGAAAAAGAAATCCATCTTTGAAATAATCARCAACTCTTATGTTACTTCATTGCTAATGAGCCTTCTTGAATAGAACCTAAGTATTTTCTTGTGTTCTCCATAAGTGGATTGAAAAACCTCACAGCAGGCAAACCATACACCTAATGCAAGATGATCAAGGAGCATGCAAAAGGGAAACAGGTGAACAACAAATATTCTGTTTTAAAGTATCATTGCAAGAGGAATAGAAGCCCCTCATTTTTAACCAAATGAATGGCCATTAAGATCATCCACAAATACCTTCACTGTCTAATGAGCAAAAAGAAGACCCACCACTCATCAGTTGAAAACGCTGAGCTTTTCTCTCCTGCAATATTACCTTGGCATTTGGGCAACTTCATCACGAATGACATGGATGCTGTCAATGATCGTCCATGATCTAATTGCCCCTTATCTGGAATTCATATACTGAGCAGAAGATAACATTTTTCAAGTCAAACACACAGGCCTTGAGCTGMGTAGACACAGAGCCGTCCTTGGCAGGGCTCCCCTGGGGAGCAGGGCTCCAGACAGAATGGATTTAGGTTACTTTGAAGGCAGATTTGGTTGCCGGAGGCTTTTCTCATCAGTTGGGAGGTGCCCAGAGCCTTGACCTCCTGCCAGACACACACAGCCCCACACCTCCCCTCCTCCCTTCTAATTAATCAATCATTACCCAGAGATTCTCTGCCTGATAAAAGGTGCTCAGTGGCAGAAGTGGGGAGGGCAGTGGTATAAGGACAATTCCTGAGCAAATAGTAACTTGGTCTATTAAACAACACTATAATCTATAAGCTTTTGGGATAATAAACTATWAACAGACAGTGCTATGCTTGAAAAATACTAGTTTTAAACCAAAACAGAATGCACCTTGACAGCACCTTTACCCTCCACCTTCTCTGTTGCTGGACTTTCTGGTTGTATAACTGCACTAAGAGCAGTCAAAGAAAGATGACAGTGCTGGAGTGCTAAAGGAGTGCGACACTCAGCCTTCAGGTAAAACATTCCAAGGACTAGTCAGAATCCAAACCTGCCATCATTTAAGCACCAAGGAAAAGATTTTTTGTTTTGGTTTCACCAGTAGAAATTCTTAGAAGCCCTTTAGTATGTATTACCAGTTCCTCTAGAGCAGAGKTAAGTAAAGCCATACTTCAGTGCAGCCCAACTTCCCAAATTTCTTTGCATTGGGATGATACAATCTTTCAAAAGGATTTAGTTAAACCCACTCCCTTTGTTCCCAGCAGCTGGCAACTCAGAATGCTGTGGCTAACRGCTTTATCCTTGGTTGAAGAGAAACTCTATTCCAGGGTATTTATCCCAGAGTTGCAAAATACAGAGTGTGCACTGCCTGACAACTAGCACAACATTTAAGAGGCCCCAAATGTTTTCCATGTTGCAGGAGAACACTAATGATGCGTTGCAGTTTCAAGAAAACCTTTCAATGAAAACTTGGGATGAACCTATAACCCAACAGGCCAACAAAGGCAGCACAACTCAATATCAAGTTTATACATATGAAAAACTGCTAAAACTGCTCAGAAATAAAATAGATGAAACTACTGAAAAGTTGAAACACTTTGATTTCCTATATTGTTTCTTTCAAAGTATTTCTTTTAATGAAGTTCAAACCCTCTATGAAATATAGTCAAAACCATGCTTTTACTCTATTACATGCACAAGCTTAAACAAAAGTCATACTGCTAATATTTGAACACAATTGTGTTAACATTGCATTCAAAAGTGGAGCTGCAAGTCTGTGAATTACTCTGAGGCTAAGGAGAAACAGATCCTGGAAGTTYCCCTTCTTGTGCTAGTAGTGGAGGTTTCAGACTGAGAAAAAAATAGATTAAACAAAACTCATGTTTCTCTTTACCAGGGAAAAACAATCCACTCTGAAACTGAAAAAAATGCAGCATTTTAAATGTGAGAAGTCTTTTATTCTGATTGAATAAAAAGAGTGATTTAATATTAAGGATTAATGTGYGTGTCCCTTTTTTTGGTGTATGACTTAGAGACAGTAGGATTCAAGGCATAACTTTATTGCAGTTAAATGGTAAAATAAATCTTGTTTATGAGAGTTTGTTTGAACCCTATTCTGAGTCATACAGTGAGATATATAAGTGCTTCTATGAAAGATTACCTTCCAGTGAGTATTCATCCTCCTGAAACATAAATTCTGCAAATTATTTTTAGATGTGCTAAAACGTAGCTCATTCAGCAAAGAAAGAATAGTTCGAATAATGAAAAGGAGGGGCAAAAAAAAAGTCTTCCAAAWTCACAAATAATATAATCATAGTGAATGTTCCTGGCACTATTTGTTCTTCATACTCTTGGTTCTCTTTGCAAGGTTACAGTTCTGAGACACTACTTGTGAAATGGGGAGATAAGAGGTTATCTGCACAGCAGCTGCAAAGGGTGCAGCATGCAAGTAGAAAATAAGGACCTATCACTGCATGCATTTCCTTTCATCCTGTCAAGGATGATGGAAAGAAAGATGTAGCAACCAAAATCTAATAGTCAACTTTTACACAGGGCACTTAAAGGAGGAAGCTGTTTAATCCAAACTTTCCAAATTGCAATATTCTCCAGGGAAAGAAACATTTTCAAGCACCACCAAGGCAGGTTCTGGAGCCAAGAGAGATAGCAAGTTCACAGGCCCAATCAACCAAGACTGAAGTCAATTAGATGACTGACAGGCTAGTTTAAATGACAAGCTAATACAAGTACAGCCCTTTCAGCATATCTCCTCTAATGCCTTCAAAAAAATGGAAACTTTGTCAGTWTTTTTCAAGTATTCAAGCTTGTATCATGATTGTGTCTGGTGTGGAAGGTTACAAAGAGCCACACACCTGAGAGGAGAGTAACACACATGACCAAGGCACTCTAACCAGAAAAGTTGAGGAGGAAGGAGCAACATCGAGAAATAACAGTGGTGATGTGACAAAATCCTGATTTAGCAATATTGTGTCACACTCTGTGTAGACAAGGCAAGATACAGTTTTCCTATCTYGTCTTCAGTATCCCACAATTTTAAACAAGGAAACAGTCAATGGAAGTCAATGAGATCTGAGCATGGCAACACACAGCTACACAGAGGCAAGCAACATTTTTGTTACTCTAATCATGACAGGCAGGTATGCCTATCAGTTTAGTATTTCCTGTCTAAAAGGAAAGATTAGAGCTCTACTCAGAATAGAAATGCTATAGCATCAACGTTAATGCTTATTTTGCAAAGTAATGATGTTTCTGTACCACGGCTATCTTGCATCGCTTCAATCTTTAAACGTTAAAATAAAGAAATGTTAAATCTTAAAGTGTTAAATAAGCAAAAAACAAGTTACAGCTCTACATTGCTACCCCTATCCTCATCTCTTCAGGTAAAACCACCACCTGCAGGTATGAGGCTTTCAAGAAGGAAAGATGAAGCCATTTCGGAAGCAAGACTCTAGCAAACAGGAGGACACCATGGGGAATTTGTCCTCCTAGGACAGCAGCAATAATATTTTTTTATGCCTCTCTTGCTCCAGAAARACATGGTGACAGATCCACAGAGTGAGTGCAAAGCATCAAAGTTTCTCTCAAAGTTGTAATTCTAGGATTGAATCTCTCTGTCTGTTCACCGATGGGTCCCAGCAGCACTAGCCCTGCTGGGTTTTCTGAGAATTGTATGATTAGTGGTGATCCTGGGAGTCAACTCTCCTGAGCACTGTATAGACAATAAGCAGGAAATTTGGTGCAAAGAAAGGGAGAGAATTCTATTTACTGGGGGTTTCAGGGTGGTTATTTTGAAGGAAAAAACAAATGGAAAATGTCTTGTAGCACGTTCAGTCAAGCTCAGAGGCAAGCGTATGTTTTCCATGTTCCTTCCCCAAAGTGCATAAGACACGCCAGGAGATCCCTAAACTGATGTTCCATTTAACTGCCACTGCATGGCTTACTTCACTACAGACTTACATCAATCGAAGCTTTTTATATTAAGGGGACCACAGCCAGGTCTTATGGATTTAAATCCAAAGTGCCCCCAAAACCCAGACAAATTCACTTCCTATTGGTGCATGAGTATTTGACACATAGTTGTTAACCTAAACTGTTTTTTTTTTAAAAAAAAAAAAAGTCTCTACAAGTGAGGAATAATTAAAGAATTTCTCCATAAAGAAAAAGAGAAACTAGTAAAACCTATGCAAAATAAACTAGGAGAACTGCTAGCAATTTGCAGAGCCAAGCTGAAGCTAAGATTTAAGTATCTATTGAAATACACACACAAGATATTTTCTTGTCCCTTATGTACTATAAAGAACATAAAAATAGTAAGACATTTAGGGTTGCAGGTTTGCTCTTACAGCTTTGAAAATGTTTAACTAGAAGTACTTGGATTGCTATTTTGGGCTTTCATTGGGGGAAGTTATTGGAATTTTCACGTAGTCTGGAAACACATCTGCCATTATTTTTTATTATTTAGAACACATGTTTCATGAAACATAACACCCAYTAAAGAACTGCTCTATATTTAAGTTTGACCATTTATATATTATATATATTTAAAAGGTTGACTGTACATGCTGAAGTTGGAAACACGGTAAAACGAGAAGATTTAAATGCACTGATGACAGTCACCACTAGCTTTTGTTTCTATAGCTCTTTTTATCCCMTAACTGAAAAACTTTAATTCCTGTTCAGAAATCAGGAATCCTGTCCTGTTCCTGAACAGGAAGGTTATTTAGCACATGCTTAGGGGGACACAGGCATAAACRTAAAGTACACGCTAATGTGACTTTCTAAGTAATCATGGCTTCAGGCACATAGGTAAGGGATTTTTTTTACCCCCCTTACAAGCAACTCAAGTTCATATTACTCCCATGGTCTTCCTTATCTATAGTCTCCTCAACAAATTTTACTCTACTGTATTCTAGGGAAATGAAGTACTGAGCGAGATCCACATTTTCCAATCCGGTCCTTAATTGGGGCGCATTTCTTTTCCAGACCATCTTTAGAATCCCCATGAGTAGGCTGAAAACAAAGACCTAGCTCCATAAGAGGAGACCTGAGCTTTACAGACCTCCCCTCTCCCCAAACTTGGCTCTGAAAAGCTTCTCCAAGATTAGTTTGTCACAGAAACATTACATCTCCAGTCACCATTAACATCGACAAGAGCAGTTACAATTTACAGCTTCAGAAAATCAACAGAGAGAGAAAAGAACATTAAAAAAAGCAGTTAAAGGACTAAAGGGAAAACAAAAGATATGCTCCATTTATTCACTGTTATACATGCTTTATAATTTTGCCTTTCAGGTATGCTCACGAGTGACTTACAAAGTGACATGCAGTGCATGTCGACACAGCGGAAACACGGCAGCCTCAATCCCGCTCTGCTGGCACCAGGAAAMCCTGTAGACACAAATCTGCTCTGCTCTGGAGGCATATAACCACACTATTACAGCAACAAATCCAAATTAACTTCCCAAATAATATAGAGATGGCATTTTCTTTCCTATTTTAAGATATAGCCTGAAGAACATCATAACACACCGCAGGAGAGGCTGCAGGAGTGAGCAATCCAATTCCATTAGGCCACAGAAGAGGTGAAGCACATCCAACATGGGGTCCCACACACCCTGAAGTGTCCTGGCATATTTCAGGAAAGCAAGCCACAAAATGGGATCATATAACCAAGAGCAAACACTTAATGCATGACAACCTTGTTGCCTATGTGTACACAGTATATAGTATATTCTCCTCTTCCTTTAGAGCACTCAGCCTAGGAGTGACGAGCTGGCTGCAGCTGCATATTCTGCTTTTTGTCACTGCTGACTCTCCTCAGCAGAGCTCTCCAGACTCCTTTGGCAAACTAAGGAGCAACCATCAAGCCAAATGAGCTTGTATTTGTAACACCCATAGCCAACCAMGGTAGAACAGGTAGCAGCACTTCATGTGACCCAGCTGACATCTTAAAYGTTATCTGCTACTTGTAGATCAACTTCAGAGACAAATATTTTATTCAAATAAACTCCTATAGGGCTTGACACATCTCTCACCTGTGTAGTCTCCCTGGTTAAACACATTTWTGGAAGTACCACTTAGCAGCACCTCAATATTGCTGCTCTACAGTTCCTGCAGGTAGCAGCTTTTGTGGAATACAGATCCACTACATCATAATCAGTTGTTTCAATTTGAAACAATCTGTTTGAAATAAAACATGCCATTTCCACAACTAAGCAACAGCATGCGGCATAAGGTAGTAACCTAAAAATAAAGTACATAGCTTAATAAAGTGGTTTGTTGCACTCTCCTTCCCCTATGTAGCTGGAACAACTCATCCTCCTCAGAAATGAGGCTTATGGTGACCAGAACAAGCCATGTCAGCATAGCAAGCAAGTCAACCCCGTTTAAAACTCCTGAATTCAATTCAGGACTGTTCCTTTACAGAGTAACATTTTTCCTTCTTCTCTATAATTTTTCTTCTTCTGGAAAAAAAGGGAGAAGAATATTTCTCACAAGAGACTACACTTTGTTCAGAAATTCCAGCTGATTTCAAACAAAAAATATGTAACAGTAATTAACTGAGGCATCTAAATGCTTTGGAGTAAGTATGCCTATTTGCACAGTCACTTCCCAACACAAAGGGAAAATGATAAACTTTGCTATTTATTTAGAGATAATCAAGCACTGCAGAAAGCAGCAGCCCTAAGAGCAGCATGCCTGAGAGATACGAAGCATTTCTGACAAACTCTGCCAACAGCTCCTTCCCACTGGAACCACTGGGAGCTATGGAGTAAGCGCTGTGAAGATCTAAGTCATTGCAACGCCTTATCCATAAAGTTGTTGAAAACTACCTAAGATATTAYAATTTCAAACCAAAGCTTTCCACAGTCTCAAAAGCATAAAGGGCCTCTGCAGAGTAGAGCTAGGAGTGCAGTACAGTGATTTGTAAGCCAGCATTCAGATTCTGTCCTGACTTCAGTTCCAAATTGTTGAGCTTAGCCTCAAGCAATGTGGCRTTATTAGTCGCCCTGAAGTGACAGAGATCATCACAACAGAGTATTTTACAGAAAACAAYATTTTCAAAAGAGAATGGAAACCACTTACACTTACATAGCACTTACTAAWAATCGCTTTTAAAAACTCCTTGACACTGACAGAATAAAACCATGAAAACATGTGGAAACATCAGACATGTTTCTCCACCCARGAATGTTAACATGACCTTGAATGCAGAGTAACTACTTCCAGGTGTGGTGTTCACAGAGGACACTAGAAGAACRCTTAGTCTTATAGTTCTGATGTGCCTGATGGTGATAGGTAATTGGGCATTGTTTTAAATCTGATTTGTCAGTGGCCTCTGTTGAACATTACAAATTTAGTATTTCATGTGAACTAAGCAGACATGTCTAGGGGGTTCTCAGTGATTGGAGATATGCAGTGGGTATAATAAGGGTGAAGTTGCTCTCATTAGAAGCATGTCACACCAGCAAAGTATTGCCCAAAATGTCAGTTCCATAAAAAAAACCTTCACAGACTACCTATTTGTAAGACAACCAAAGCAGGAAGCCTGACTTGTACCCTGCATCCTGGAGCATTCCCGAGCATCCTGGAAGGCTTGTCCAAGAATTGCAGTCCTCAAACAGAAATACCACATACTATCTCTCACTGCTTACTGAAAGCCCAAGGAAGTATGCAAGGCTGGCAAAATGCACAAGAACATCCTTTCAGCCTCCCAGTCTGCGCTTTCCAAGATAACAGTTGCCATACGAAAGACATTTATTCCACCTCTCAGACCCTTACTCATGTGACACGTCCTTGTTTGAACAGTGTGATCAGCCTCAAAGTACACATTGATCTACTAGGATCTGCTTTCACAAAAATACCCTGAAATACTGTCAACAGACAGATGTTGCCCTCAGTGACTGTGAGCTTGAACCAAATATTGTAATCAAACATTAGGCCTGAGTACAATGGTACATTACTACACAGATATATAATGTAATCTTTAAATATAGTTATATATTATATATATGGAATTTGTGTATATACAAATATTTTTATATATATATATATTCCAAATTGGATTAAGGTTATTTAAATAATGGCATTTTATTCAAATAATGGCATTTTCCCAGGCCAGCACAAAAACCAAGATCCCTCAGGAATAGCAAAACTCCCCTTGGAATTCCTGTGGGCTACAAAAGGCAACAGACTAATAAGCAAATTAAACCCATCCTTTATATGGGCAGAAGAGAACAAAAAGAATACGAGACTGGTTCCTTCTTGTCATGCTCTGAGCATCGGGAGCTGCAAGCATGTTCAGAGGGAGAAGTGCTATGGTCCCGCTCCACAGCACCCTGGGGAGCTAATTAACTCCTGTGGTGTGATCCCAAAGGGTGTTACAGCCTGTATGTTAAGAAGTTACCACTTCTGATGCACAATTTCTGAGAGCCACAAACTGTTGATAGCTTGGGGAGTATTATGGAGAAATACTACTCTGCATTTACCCTGTCTTTATCCTTCCCTCCCTCCACAAAGCAGCTACTGATCACCGCAGGAGACACAACACTATGCTAGATGGACCTCTGGTCTGCTCTCATGAGGTCATCCAGAGCTCCAGAAATTCCTAATTTTACTTTCCTGAAACATGTTCTTATTTCCTTATAGAATAGTGGGGCTCCCTCCTCAGAATCCCATCTACCAACATCTTCCCTTCTCCTAATGACTCATCATCTGATATTCTTCCCCTTAATATTACAGAGTACCTGAAAGGTATCAACTAGATTTCACAGATATTTCATCTTTCAGTCTTGTTCCGGGGTTATCCATGGTTTTTGAAAAGACCCATCTGCCTCCTGTTCTTATTTCTTCTGGTTTTTTTTTAACAGAGGCTGCTTCTGCTCAGTATGCTTTTTGCTTTTGAAATCAGACTAATTACATAGTTATCTCCTGGCATATCTGGACAGATGTGTGCACAAAGACATCCCTGGAAGCCCTGGGGCTTATTCCCTTACCATTGTTATTTCATCTGTTTCTGTACAGAACCAGTACTTCAAACTGGGAACTGGGTGAAGTTGCCTTAAGCCAGACACTGCTGCAGTTGAAAAGCTTCATCTGCTTCCTCAAGCTGTAGGGTCTCCACATCCCTACAGAAGAGAAAGGCGGTACCACTGAGGAGGTAAGACCTTAATTTGCTGCAGCTAAACCCACCCAATCTATCAGTCAGAGCCCTCATTCAGGAATGTTACATCCTGAAAAAGATGACATATTTGAAGAGGAAAGGAAATAAAATATTATTATATATTATATTATATTATATTATTATATATTATATTATTACCCTTCCTGCTGAGATGCAAGTCTACAACTCTCAGTCAGAAGAACAAAAAGGAAAAGCAAAATAAATATATAACTCCTCCCCCACATGGCACAAAAAGAAAAGATAAAAAAAAAGTAATTTACAGCAAGGTTACAGAAGAATTGCAATAACACAACATAACAAGTGTTAAGAAGGCAAGCTGAATGGATTAGATAGGGCTGGATCATCAGAAGACACTGCTCTCAGGGTCAGGCTAAACTGAAGATGCATGAATGGGAAGTTACTGCCCCAAACAGCCTGTCATCTACTGCCAGCAGCAGAAGAGGAGGGTGGCACAAGATTACAGCTGCCGCAGAGCCATGGGAGAGGACAACRCAGCAAGCATATCATGGTACTAGACAAAAAATATTGGCAGACACTCTTTTGGTACGGTCCTCATCGTGTTTCAGAGACATTTTACCACCCAGATGCTGTCGGAGCCATCCAGAGCGAGAAAGAAAAGCACATTCCAAAGCTGCAGCACTTAGGAAAATAAAGTGTTCTTAAAGTGATAACAGAGTAATGAAATGTTACAGAGTAGGTGAAGTACCAGATTTTTATATGGACTGTGTACATGAGTAACTTACWTGCTGTATCCACTATATAGTTAGTATCAGGTCAGAGACTAGACAGCCTGATATTTTGYCTGAGAAAAGATGGCTACCTACAACAATAACTCTTAAAATCATCTCGAGTTGGACAGGGGATACACTGTAAAAGTGCTTATCCTGTGCAAGGAAATGGCAGATGATCAAAGGCTGGCAGCCTGACAAAGATTTACTTTCAAAGATGCTTGCAAGATGACAATCTGGAAAGAAAGAGACTATCTGCAGATCAGGCTAACAGACTGTGCTCTATCCCAAAGCAAAGAGGAGCCCTAAGGGCTCGAATGCTATTCATAGCCGAGCTTCATTTATTTGGTCTGACATCATAAATTTACCTGTAATGGTCTGTTGCTCCCCAGTTGGTCTCCATAGCTGTAACACTGGGACAGAACTGCTCTGTGTCTTCATGGTCACCTTTTGGGACAGACACTAGTCACAGAGATAAAGGACATATTTGCCTACAAGAAGCACTCTTATTTAGTCACAATACAGAATACAGTTTTGAATGTTAGGAGACAGCTGGTTAAAATATTCCTTTTCACTATGTTCCTGAATATTTTAATTAATTGAATTGTTTTCCTGGATCATGAAGAAGCTATAGACAGAGTGGAGTGCTATTGCGCTTAGTGAAATAAAAAGAAATCAACTTCCCAAAAGGGCAGATAATCAAGGTCTGCTGTAAGGCAAGCTGGTCTAGAATAAATTTAGAATTTATCAGATGTCATAAAAGTTCCTAGCTTTATCAGTGAGTAGAAAATCTCCTTGAGTTTATGATCCCAAGAAACTAATTGTGAAGAGAATGCAATTACAAAACCATATATTACAGGGTGTTGTTAGATACCCTCCAGTTACACATCAACAAAATTTCTATTACAAAGTCATTTACTTCTAAAACCKATGACTCTAAACCTGGTGTTGGTTATGGCAGCAATATAATTTTCCTGCCACATTTTGATACGAGACCCTAAACTGTGACATCCTATAAATATATCTGACAGAGATAAACTCCCAATGTTTGGCTGTTACTGAATAGAGGAAGGGGTAAAMAGAGAAAGAAATCTATGTGCAATGAGGTAATCTATTTGACTTCTAATAAAAAAAAGAACAAGATCTACCTTATTACATTTGATAGATTTTGATAATAAGACCATTTTGCGACAGAGTAGGAACAAAAACTCTTAAATCCAACTTCTATGCCTTGGAAAAAACCTGACTTTAAGATAGCAAATTAGTGCAAGTTAAAATCACAGCTATAGCAAATGCTTTAGTGCATTTTTTTTAGTCATTCTCCCAACAATCATCACAGAATTTAAGTACCTTCTTATTAGGAAATACTTTGCTTAGCCAAGTTTCTTTGGCTTTTTTTTTTTCTTTTTCTTTTTTTTTTTTAGGAGCTATTGACAGATGATGTTTGTTATCTAAGGTGGCTAGCAGAAACATATCCCCCTCACAACATGAAAGCAGATTATACTGATATGCTTTATGGAGCCAGAAGCCAAATGAAAATGTTGTCCCCTAGCCCATGGAGCCTGACAATGATAATATTTAATTAGAAAACWGTAATTCAGGCTATGATGGCTGAAGGGCTTTCCCAGTGCTCACCAGCACATCAGTGATTGAGTTCATTTGACCCAATGCCAAGTGAAACTTGAGGGTACAAGTTTGATCATTTGGGGGGTTAGTTTTGGTTTCCACTCAAATCCCCAAACACCAAGCAAAACTCAGARTAAACAGGAAGCCTCCCACTAATGTCATGTTCTATCTTAGCAGCTCACTTGGAAGGCTGATTCTGCGACTGTTTTAAAAAAGAGCAGTAAATCTCACTGTGCCTAATTGATTGAAATTTATCTCCTCTCTTTGCCTGATGTGGCCACCCAGCATGCTACGGTATTACTAATTACATAACAGAGAAGAAAGCRACTAACTCAAACCCAATTCCAACCTGGGCTTGGATCCAGGGTACTACACACAGTGTATTTACTCAGCATTTACTCAATACCAGGGTTAACTACTTTTTCTCCAAAGTAAATTAACTCATTTGCAGCAGTTCTCGACATTTTTTATGTATGTTTTCCCCTTTCCTCCAAAAACAAGAAAATTCTTTCCCTGCTTAATACTAATAGATTTTTTTGCTGTAATTTCCTTTCAGTTTCYTATATTCAAAGTTGGTAAATACTCCAGTGCACCTTTTACATGCGCTGATAAGCTCCACGCTCTCTGTATRGCTTAGTAGTTAGCTTGCTGCACACAAGCAGGTTGACACAGTAATGAAATTAAAGGAAGTGTTTTGAACCACTGAAGGGAAGTTCTGTAACACAAGGATTAGAAATGCAAGACTCATCTTTGCATAGGCCTGCTATCAAATGCAGATGGTCCCAACAGGCTGAGCTGCAAGATAACCGAGCACTTTGCAAGCACAAAAATCTTCTCTGCCTTTCAAAATGATAAAGTGCCTTCCACCACCTCTTTGTTTAGGTCTTTGTTCAGATCTTAGTGAATAGATAGGAAATCTTGTCCCTTTAGAGRAGCATGCTGCACGTTCAGATAATCTGCAAGGAGAGGGTAAGCAAGGAGAGGAAAAGAAGAAAGCTCTCCAGGAACTGCAGTCAAAGGCAGAGTGCTGTAAATATCCTAAATGTGTGTAAAGAGTGGAAGGGAATATTGAAGAGATTGACTTCTGTTGATATGCTGGCTTGGCCTTCTGCTGTTATACACATCCGGAATTGGGAACAGATTTTCCTTTATGTTTGAGCGCTGCTGAACGTATGAGAACATGGCTGGGGCCAGTGAACTATGCATCTTCCTGACTTTTATGGCAGTTGACATAAAGGCTTCATCTAGCAACATATGTCTATCAAAGTACATTTAACAGCTAAAGACTAYTGCTATTTCCAGCTCAAATTGATTCCTATTCTGCAGTAGGACTTTACAGTGGCTTTGCCTTATGATGATTGACAAATCTGCCTTCTCTCTCCTTCTTCCTCTTCTTTCAGTCTGAGATTGTTGACTGGCTTATGTTCGATTTCTCTGTGTCATCCTCTAACTCAGAACCAAGGTGAAGCTATTTATCATCAAACAATGGTATTTTTCAAGTCATTGAAGTTCTATTTACTAATAGAGACAGGCAGTTTTAGCTGGTATAACCAGAGAAAATTTATTTGTTCCTCCTGAGTTCAGTTCTGCCATTTATTGTCACGAAAAAAAAAAATCTAATTATTCCATTTCAGAGATTTGCAACATTGCACATTGTTCCTCTAATTACTAAGGCACTATTCTTTCAAAGAACCTGTGGAAAGAAAGATAACTCAGAGATTAAAAGAATAAGAGAATGAATAAAGGAGATAGTGGCTTTTTAAGGTGATGCCTAAGAGCTTTTGAGCTTCACACACGTCTGTTCCATTCTTCTTCCTAAGTCAACTCCAAAGGCTCTTTCAGCATCGTGWTGACACATCCATATGGAAAGTGATCTCTCGAGCCTACTGAATRCCTTACAAGCCCAAGAGACTGCATTTTAAGTATTTAACCAGCCCGCTTGCCTTCAGTGTATATATCACCTTGCAAACTGCCAGTGCTACAGAGTACTCATGCCAGCTGTGTAGGACTAAAGTTACAGGAAATTTGAAAGCAGCTGCACTGTCATCACATATGCTCAAAGATAATCCTTTGGTCAAAGTCCCAGAACTACAACAGGGTGGACTTTCATGTAACAACCCAGTCCTATATTTCATTTGTTGCCCAGCACTAAGACTTGCAAACCATGCTCRATTCTCCTGCAATGCAATTACTTGCTGATGCTGTGCCAAGTCCAGACTAATGGCTTCCATGCATCATTAAACACATTCAGAGTGGGGATCCTACAAGACGTCTCAAACTGACTCCAACAGATCCCATTAAGTTTTTCCATAAATGGCTTACTTCTCAGCTTGGAGCATACTTCAGCATCCCAGCAAGTGCCATATTAACTGCTCTCGTTTCCAAGATAAAAAATAATAAATGCCTGTAACTGGCCCTCCAAACATGATAAAGATCTCATTTTCCTCCTTCCATTAGTATCATCCAGATCATTTTCCCACGTTGCTCTCACTGTGCGCTTATCACTATGAGATTTTTGCATGTAAAGTAAAATCATCAGTTTTGCATGAACTACTACAGAGGAATCAAAACAATGCTCCATCTACATCTTTTTTTCCYCCTCCTCTTTTTCTATTGCCCAAAAGGAAACAATTTCATAAGAAACCTTTTTATGTTTAACATAAGATCCCTTTTACAGAACAGAAGGGTTTCCAAAGGCTGAAATATGAAGCTATGGAATAGATCTTTGCAGTGAGGACACAATAAAAGCTTGTATTATATGTTTTTGTTAAAGCTCTAAGTCCATATTCCCACACAGAGCAGTATAAGCAGCTTAAACCTAAAGCGGGCTAGCAAAGTCGTCTCAAGAACAGCTTCTGTTTCAGTGCAGGCTCCAGCCTCCCTTCTTTATGACAGTTTAGAGCAGGAATTGGGTTCAAAACATAGCACAGGATGATCTTTCATTTCTAAAGTTGTCCTAGGAAGATATTTGTGGGTTTATTTGTCAGTTTTCTCCTAGGTGCTTGAGCATACTGAAAGCTGAGAAACTTCAGAAAGTTTAGTAGGTATTTGTGCACGTGTCCCAACTTTGCTGTGATTTGCTAATAAAAACTACTATTCATTTTTTATTTCCTAGCTCAACGTCTGCTCCTATGCTGTTCCCTTAAGCATTTAAGAAAAGATTAGCATTTTTATATCAGTCTAACTGCACCCACATATGGGAGTTGGGAAGAAAGTAARCCTATTTTTTTTTAACCTACCTCAGGATAATCAGAGAGCCATAAATCACATGCAGAAAACTGTGAAGGTATAGATATCTGGAAATAGGCCRTTTTCCATAGTTGTATATTGTCTGGAACAAATTCCCTCCTAATCCAAAATAGCCCCAGTCTACTACCTCCCAGGGCACCTTGCAAGGTGCCTGCATTCATGCAGACTGCGGCTCAAGATAGGTATAACATTATAACATTTGTGTGGGAGAAATGTTTCYGTTTCTGGCCGAGGGCTGATTTCTGCTTGCTACAGGGGTAAGCTGCTATTTCATTTCATGGTAAATTGTGTCAGAACTCTGTTTTTCTTTGCAAGATAAGTCCCAGTAAATGACCAAACACAATGTTTGCTCTTATTGTCCATTGATGAGCAGAACTCTAACCCATCAAAGTGAGTATATTACACTAAAAAAAAACACCACACTCTATCCTCCTGAGGCACTAGCATATTACCAGTTTTCAAGCAGTATTAATCAGCTGCGCTCTTTCACAGTTAAACGGTCCCAGTATCATATGAACTGACATGAACTGTGCATTTTAATATCCTCATAGTGTTCTGTCCAGTAGAGAATAGCTTTAACAACATCCATTTTAAAGATGAAGAATTCTGAAATAGACAAACTGAGGGTGAAATAAACTGCACCTAATGTGGTCTTCAAGTCTTCTGTGCCTCTTTAGAGGTTGGAAATACTGCACCAGTCTGGCTCCTTATTGCAGAGTCACTCTTCTGGTTCAGCCCTGTATGCATTTTGCTGCCACAAACAGGAAGCGTGAAGCAAAGTCTAACAAAGTTCCTGGAATGGAAGCAAGTTTGGTGCCCTCGAAACAAGGCACTCAACGCAGACAACATAGCAGGAACAAAGTGCACCAAGTCTTTAAATCATGTATAATATATTGGTGGTTTTTCAAGGTTATTAATCAAGCTAWATTATTGACTCTGGGAAAGACAACAGCAGACAGAAGAATGGTTAGATGGAGATGACAAGAAGTCCAGATTCACAAACATGTCAAAGATGTAAAAAACTTCATCTCACTCATCCTACCACAGGCAGATGGTGTATCTGCTCCAACAGAGAGAGGCGTTTTCTCAAAGTTCCCTCTTACTGTGCCTTTTTGCTGCAGAGGCTGGTTTTGACAATGTAAGTTTTCTTACTTACCTTAAAAAAAATGAAAAAAAAAAATGGAAAAGAATGGCTCTTAACTGATCTTTTTTCTCCACTGCTTCTTGGTTCCAGCTATCTGATTTGACATATTGACATTAAGATATCCCACTGAAAAAAATAATATAATAAAAGTTGGCGCACTAAGTTTTATATATGCATATGAGATACATCAGGCTCAGTCAGACCAAGGTCAGATAAGTAGCCTGGACTGGGTGCTTCTGGTACTCTTATCCRCTTCTGTTTCTAGCGAGTTTTGAAAATCTTTCTGAAACAGGGTGATGAGAACTACTAGCATACCAAAACCTTTAAAACAGTCACATCACACTGTTCTGTTTTGCCCTCACTTCTCACTAATTTTTCCTGAGTCCAAMTACCACCGAGTTCCTACTTTTCCTAAAAAATGCTCAACAAAGCACCCAAATCATCTTCCAGAAAAGCCTCCCGGACTCCAGAGGCCCTAGGCCTAAGGGTGCAACTCCATAGTAATTCTAGTACTTCAGACTGAATAAGCCACAGTTCCACCAGCACCTTTCCCCCTCCACAGCAYCTTCCTTTGTGTCAGCTTTAATCTGTGGGAAAATGCAAAATAAGCTGTTCAGGGTCTGAATCTGKTTTTTTGGCACTAGAGGATGAGTTTTCAGGTTGATCAGGTCCCTGAACCCTTTCCTCCTCAGTCACCCAAACACAACAGGTTAAGGTCCAGAGACTGAGTCYGTCCCCACGTCAACTGGCTTGGTACAGGCAGTGCTCTGAGACCAAGGGCACTACTATCAGACAACACAGACTGAAACGCTTTGACGTGGAACAGGAATGCATAAAATCCAATAAATATACTAATTTCAGTACGGCTTGTCTTTAGCCAAAAATATGTAGTCTCTTAAAGAGGATAGCTAGCAGACACTTTTAAAAGAAAACATATCTTTATCCTCTCCATTATATAATATATATAGGCATATCCAGGATACAATATTCACAGGCATAGGTACATCTTACATAAATTACTGATGGTCTAAACAACATATGGTTTAGTCTGAATATTTTATTCAGCTCTGTCATGAGTTTTAGTGAAGTCTTAATTCCATCTGAAAGCCCCCCAAGACTRCTTCCCAAAAAGAAAACCAAAGCAAAGAAAGTCTTGGATTGAATCCAAGCAATCCGTTATAATTTTAATTTCAAAAAGCAGTGTCAAAAGGAATGATCTGAAGTCATAGGAAAGGACCRAAATAGCACAAGAAAGCTTTTTCTCACACTCTGTCTAGCATACTTTGTCTGTGTGAGAAACCATAACAGGAAAATGGTACGGTTTGGATATTTTCTGTGGATTAAAACAGCACATGCCATTCAAGGATATCAGTCTCTGCACTTTAAACATAATTAATTTTTACAGACCTCATCAGAAAACACAGAAATGGAATGATCTGCTATGAAGTACTCCATCAAAATGGGTTGGGACTAATAAAAATACGGTATAAAAGTTAATATACTCATTTAATTCATTCAGGATTATTCAGGTACCAAAGTATATTTTGAAATAAGAACAAACATGTAAGAAACAAAAGATTTCACCTATTTGTAACTGCCAAAGGAAACCTTTTATCTGTACACATATAAAATCTTTAAGCCTGTCTATATTCATCTTTGAATTAGTTTATGGAGACTAAATTAACATAATGGAGGTTGCCTGTCATTCTGAAGATGCACATGAAAGAATCCACCTTGTTGGGTCACCTAATAATCACCCGACATCACTGATCTTTACAGGTTAACTAAATAATGGTGAATGTGTTTTTATCTTGCTCAAGGAAAACCCTTCCTCAAGCGGACTGATCCAGGAAAGCATTTAAGCATACCCTTAACTTGAAACACGTGAGCTCTGGCCCTAACCATCATTTATACCAGCAACCCTTTGCTGCTACTCTGCTGCAGCAACATAAGCAAGTCCTTAGCCTACAGCTATACACRTGGGAGACTCACCACCAACTCCAACAGCTTGAGGAACAGATCCCACATTTTGTTCATTGCTTATTTCTTGAACATTCATTTATAAACCTAAACACAAGCCACACAAGKGTCATCTTGCCATGTTCTGAAAAATGCATCCTAAATCATCATGTTACAACTGAATTTCTTCTTCAAGATCTCTCTTGTAAGCAGAGTAGGTAAGGTCTTTTGGRTGTAGATTTCTTCTGCTGCCACTTGGTAGTTGCCTGTATTTGACATATTGCCTATCAAGGAAAAGATACAGGAGCCCAGCAACTTACTGAAAATAGGATTCAATCACACAGGTTTCATTCTCAGTTCTGCAAACCCAGGGCCTCACAGCATCCTAGTTCTCATTTATTTTGTATTTGTAAATCCTACTCTGAATGTAAGGGGATTATGAGAGCTGCTAGGGACAAGGGAATAATAATCCTTACCAATATTTCCTTTGAAACATAGACCTTGACTTCCATAATGGTAAATCTTTCCAGTGGGTTAGTTGCCAAGACTTGACATGAGAATACATCATATCTCCRCTAAAGTAAAAAGTCTCTTTAAACATACTTAAAACTATTTGCCTCCTTTATAAAAGTACTACATTTCAACTGATGTACTGGTTACCAAAAAAAAGTTATCATGTTAAAGACTTTGAAGGTTAAAAAAGTTCTTCATGTGTCTGCAGGAAAATGGCCTATTCTACATTCATTTACACTAGAGTAAATACTGAACTGTTTCATTGTTCAAATTGTTCTGGAGATGATCTCAATGGTGTGGCCTGAGGATTTATATCCAAATCTTGTAAAATAAATACAGAAGAGGATTTCCCAAATGACATTGGGAATCTGATAGCCTCATCAGAAACTTGATTTAGATACAGTAATAACAGGCTAAAGAACATAGTCAGAAATGGCATCTAATTAGAAGCAAAACGTATATTCGCTCAGTAATACTTATGCCCTAAAGACAGTCTTTAAAAGCAGCTTTTCTTTTAAGACCAAACCATGAGTAGATTTTTTGGCCATTAGCAATTTRCCATCGTAAATTATGTCTAATGTTTGAACTAAGATACAAATCTTGATGACTAAGCGATTACCGTACAGTGTTTTGAGCTAAAATGTTCACTTGTGGTAAAGAAAACATGTTCGGTTTTGATAGGACTGTACTGAACTATGTGAAAGAAAAGGAAATAGAACTAATCCAACTAATAATATTCACATTATTCCATCAGCCCTCTAACAAACTATGCCATAAAAATCTATTGTYCAGTAGCCACACTTTATCACACTGACCTGATGGCAAATTCTAAAAGCACATTAATAAGATGCCTTTACTAGAGAGAYAGATCAGTGAAAGCAAGACAACCTGAGAACCTGAGATGTTATTACTATGCATAGAGCCTATTATCATTGCTCCTAGCTCTTCACTTGTTTGCTCATTGTTTTAATTTTACAAATGCATCACCATGTTCTTTCATAATCTCATCTCCCTTTATATACACCAAACCAGTGAGCATCATGCTAATGAGAATTCTAATTTTTGTGGTCTATCTCCGTGTCCCTTCGTTTCTCTTCAAATCTCATTATTTTCAAATGAAATAGAATGCTATACATACCCTTAGTGCAAATATTATTCTCAGATGCAGCCTTTACAAGTCCCATTTTAAAAGCTTCATGTGATTTATTTTTGAGCAAAGATATCCTGGTGACAATTTAAGGCTCGGAATACTAGCTGTGCTTGAACTCCTTCCAATCCGAGTACAGCTGGCTGAGAATTGATTTTCCCTTGTAATGCGGTGTTGGCAAACCTGCACTGTGGAGAGTCGGCTGCCTGCCAGCCTCACCCACTGCCATGCAGGAGTAATAACACATTATACAGACTTACAGGCTCATTTCTTTACAAACTATAATGATAAAACTCAAACTTTTTCCTGCCTAGGAGCAGTATTGCCATTTGACTGACATCTTTTCCAAGGAAAGCTAAATCAGTATGTAGTCCTGACTCTTTAAGTGACAGTTCTAGCTTCTCTGCAATGATTTGCAGACTGGGAAGGTGCATTCACTACCTGTTCCTAAATCCAGGTGAAGACTGGAACCTCCTAGTCTTCACTTGAAAAGATGCCTTGAAATTCTGTGCTTGACACCAGTGACTGTGATTCCCAAACACCCTCTTCTCCCGAGTTACATACAGGGTCAGTGCTCATGCAAGAAAAGAGTTTTCTAAGTATTTTGAGCAAGAATAAAAAAGCACTTCCGCTTGAAGGCAGATTTATACTCCTCTGAGGCATCAAACTGGTGACAACGAGAACTCGAACGCTGCCTTTGTGCCGTTAGCAGATTGCTGGAGGCACAGGCAACAGGAACAGAAAACTGAACCAGGCTGAAGGGGACCCATCAGCTCCCTGAGGTCATTTCAACTCCCAGCTGCTCCTTGATATGGCCGTGTTAGCACAAATGCAGGAGGGGGAAGCAGCATAGAGCAAAAGGATTTTCTTGTGCTTTCTGTCCAAATTTGTTTTCACTCTTTCCGTGAAGGAGAACAAGGATTGATTATGCATTAGTCTTTCTAACCTTTCTAGTTTAAGTTATGAAACCACTCTAGGAAGAAAAAAAAAAAAGTACTAGGGTACTGGCTTCTTGGCTAAGACGTAAGGGTGTACGTATATATTTTTTTCTTTCTTTCTATTTAAGAACACTTATTCAACCTTGGGAGGCAGGGAGGGAATTTACACTACTCTCAATTTCATTTTGCAGGACTTAACTTACCTTGCATCCATTTGCAGTTGCAGCGTGAAAGAAAAGAAACCCAGATTCCACCATAGGGATAGGTGGTCAAAC
The DNA here is from genome assembly GCA_003342815.1 of Eudromia elegans. NCBI lineage: Eukaryota > Metazoa > Chordata > Aves > Tinamiformes > Tinamidae > Eudromia > Eudromia elegans. The sequence continues at coordinate 256,871 of PTEX01000116.1, read as the reverse complement.
TCACAGTGCCCACCACCCTACCTAAAATGAGCATTACATGCCCATAATGACTTTCAGGTCCTGAGTGATGAGCATATCCAAGCTGCCAGAGTTTAACCTGTGCTGCAGTACATTGCTTACAACCCTAAGTCACCAAGGACAGCAATTTCAAACCAAGGAAAGCATTGCTCTTTCACAGCATTAGCTTACAGCAATGCAAATTACTTGAGATACAAGTACCCTGTGAGCACAAAAAGTTAGCTAAATTAAATATAGCCTAAAGACATGGCAATAAAATACAGAAACCCTTAGTATTTAGATTTGTTCATCTAGAATTGGATGTGGCTCTAAGGATAAAATTTCAGAGAGATTAAAGGGAGGAAGAGGTTTGTATGCTTAAAATTGAGAGGATGCCCATTTATCTCTAGAAATCAGCACAATATGGGTTTATAAACTTTATTCCGAGTTTACGGATTTCAGTCTGATTCATTTCTGTAGCTGCTTATTTTCAAAAATACTCCTAAACTTTTTATAACAAATAACAGTGGAAATGGGAGAAAAAAAATAATAAAAACAAATTAATGGTTAGCACAAAAATAATATACTGTGTCCTCTTTTACCTTCATCAGCACAGTATCAAATACAATTCTCTCAAATAACATAAGATGCTGCTGCAAGAAGATATTAAGGCATTATATAAATGGAAGTTGTTAAATAAAAGCAGTCTTGCCTGGATTCGGTTACATTTAATAGGCAGGAAAATAAACCAACAACAAGATAAATGTCTCTAAATGGAACAGGATAAGATCAATAGGGAGAGAAAATAGGCTTAAAAAAGACTGAAAATTAAATAAGTGAAAACAAAAGTTTGAAAACTCTGAACAATTACCAGGATACATTGTTTTCAATCAAAGTTCATGACATCTGTAGGATGTTAGAGATAAGCTAATACCTGGCATGCAAAATTCTAGCAATGCACTTTACCTTTAAAGGCCTAGACCTTTGTAATCATCATTTTGGCATTAAAAAGATAGATTGGTCTGTCAGTTGAAGTTCTTTTTCCTCACATTGCATTGAAAGAATAGTAAAAATTATAGGTGACCCTCATTTCAGCAAAGTTATTTGCTGTATATTAGAGTTACACTGGCATGGAATAAAACTGCTCTTCTGAGTAGTCTCAAACATTATTCCCAGGTCACTCTTCTTTCCCTGCACAAAGGTCCAGAAAGTACAAAGAAAGAGGCTGTGGGCACTGGAGGAGAAAAACTGTACAGAAGGCTGTAAAAAGGCAGACAGTTTTAATAAAAACTAAACTCCGTTATTGGCATATCACCCTATGTTGTTACATCACTGTAGCAAGCCTTAGTACGGTCACAAGTCCAAGTAAAATAGAACCATTTGGACTCCTGAAGAAGGATCTTTCCTTATGAAAGGGGCATTAAATCACAGAGACTTAAGATTTATTTTAGCCTATTTTGGGTTTATGTATGAACATAGAATTCTGTTTTCCTCTTACTGAGGGTAGACATTAAAGCTTTGCAATTGCTTTTACTGTTARCAGAGCTTCAGAGAAAAGACAGATGTGGTAACACAGCAAAAATGTCTTGGTTCCCAAACTCCAAGCAGAACGCAGTTTCCACCAATCTCCTTGAAAATCCTCACCCACTAACTTGAGATGCCACTGRAGTTAACCACKGCTCTCTTCTAAAGCYCCRTACCACTTGGCTCACAGTGTWAAAAAAAAAAAAAAAAAAAAAAAAAAAAAAAAAAAAAAAACCCCCCACACTGAAGCCTTACTCATGACCCCATCATCTGCCGAAATTGATTTCAGAGTTGTATTTCAGATGTTTGCAGCAGTTATGTGCATGCTCTGTTGCCTCCGTGCCTTGTACAAAGTTATAGCTCTCTTACCAACATCACTGACCCAGAAATACCACTGAACTTCTGGCTCTGCTGTGATAAGATTATGCTTTGGAAGCTTATCCTGGAAGTCCAGTAAGGGACAGAGTGAACTATAGTCTAATCAGATTGGTTTAAAATTATGTTGATGCACATATGCGAACAAAAGATGCTTGAAGGGTCCATCAGGTACCAGAAAAAGGCAGAGTGGGAAAGCATAAGAGCCATGTTTCCATTTGTGGAGAGAGTTATTTTACGTCTGCCATATTCTCCTTACTGCAAAGCTTGCTTTCCCTGCACCTCATATAGACCTTATGCCATTTTACTTGCCATTTTACTAACATTATACACTGGCTTCTGAGGATGTTCTGATGCCTGAAGTACTCATACATTTATTTCACTGTTAAACTTTGGCCTTTGYCTTCTTATCAAGAAGTTTTAGCTATCATTCTCACTCATACAACTTGGTTATCTAAGCGAAAATGAGGTCAGTGAGATAAGTATTTCTGTGGTGYTGTTAACCTTAGCAATCAATTTTGCATTTATTTGGGAGCCTTTAGCATTTCTGTGCGTGGAATTCAGTATTTAGCTGAAAGCTTTTGATTTCCAAGGAGCCAGAAGTGCTAAGCTCTGTGCTGTTATTGACAGTTCTGTGGCTTTCAGTCATAAAAGTAGAACAGTGTGCAACAAGTGGCAACTAATTTCTAAGTGAGAGCATGGTTCTTGCTGAGGCAAGCTGTAGATTTATGAATGGAAGTAGGGGTAAATATTGGAACAACTGTGGACACTACCATTTCACTGCCATTTTTTACTGCTAAAAGGAAGCCAAAAATCATCTATATGCTCTTATATTTCTGTGTCTGTGAAATCATTCAAGTATTTTAGTAGATTTGGATTCAGAATTTGAAAAAGGAAAAAATAAAAAAAGAAGGATGTAAAGTTTGGACTCTCCACGGAGAGACTGTTCTTTTTAGGCTAGTTGTTTCTGGCTGAATTAGAAAACCTCTCACTTYAGCAATACAGAGAAGATCCAATGAGTCTTCCAGACATTGGGAGAGTGAATAGAAACACATAGCTGACAGAGAACAGATTCCTGAAGTTCCCTGTTAGTCCCAAGCTAAAGGAGCACTYTGTTCTTCCCTCATGAAGTGTCACCCAGAGCACTTCCTACATGGAAAACTACCTCTAGGAAAAGTATTTGATGAACGGTTTGAGTTTTCCTACCAATGTGTTAGTCAGGAGAGGAGGATGACTTMGCCAAATACAGTAACTCCCATTTCCTCCAGCTGTGCAAGCGCCAGGGAGAGGACAGCAGCACAACCGCAACATGTTTGGGAACTCCTGCTGGGGAGTTCAGGTAATAGGAATTATCAGATAAAGACATTGCGTGCTTAAATGCATTCACAGACATTTAGATTTGCATCTGACAGCAACACGAAGATTATCACCACAAGTCAGAGAACTTTTGCCAGGTAAGACTTAAGCAGCTTGACTGCACCATTAAGACCTGAGGCTGTACTTTGGAGCATGTAAAAGAGGATTGTTTTCCTTTTAAAAGGTTTTAAATTGTGTTACTGTGGTTTTATACATTATTTAATGACTTTTAAGAGCAATAAGAATCTCAGTCCTCCAGCCACATAGCCTGTCTTTTTTCCTCAGTAATTGGTGGTAGAAACGATCCTATTATTTCAGCACATTATTTCAGAACACAATGAACAGCTCTTGTTTACTTTCATTCACTCACCTATCCATTATACAGCTCCCCTTCCTACAAGGTTTGGGCCACCTACTGCAAAAGTGAGTGGAAAACAAGGGAATAAATTTTACTTTTTGAAAGCTCAGAGACAGTAAGACCTCCAGTTCTCAAAGATTTCCTTGCCCAAACCATCCACTAAGGTGCTTGTGCTCTGCCTTTCCCACTGCAATTTCCCAGATTTTTTGCACCTGCTCCCTGTCACAGTCCTCTCCACCATCACCTGCCTCATGGAAAGAGCTTTACAGGGCATAGAGGCTGTAATCAGAGAGTTTCCAACACACTACCATCCCGCTTTTTAGGTCACCAGTAAATCTTCTGGAGATCTTGTATCAGCATCTAACAGCCCACACAGTGCAAAGAAACCCTAACAGTTTTGTTTATCTCTTCCATAAGGAAATGTAGTCATATGTATACAAATCCATAGCGGCAAGAGAACCTGCCTCACTCTAAGTATCAGTTTCCTACTCAGCAGGGACCAACTCCTCCCACTCAAAGAGGATTTTGCTTTTGTGAGAATCAGCCTCTTCCAGATTTATTTGCATGTTAATAATAAGAGTTTTAAAAACAGGCAGAACCGATGGCAAAACTGCTGCCTTTGCCACCTATGATGGATGCTCCARGTAGCTGATTAATGTTGCAGCTGCAAATATTTACCTAAACATTGAGAGGAGAAATTGCTCACTTTAGTTAAAAGTATATTTTCAACTTTCTGAGATAACACCACATTTTTGACAAACAGTTTCCAAGTCTATAGCAGTCTACCAGGTTCTGTACCAGTCTGTACCAGTCTACTGTATGAGTACTGCAGTATCATCATATTGTTTTGAAAATATTAAGTGACATCAATAAACATGTATTTTTGTTCACTTTCCCAAATACAAATTTGGTTCCTGTATCATTTAGGCTTTCTGTTCTCAGATCATTAGCAGCATCAAGGAGTGACCAAAATCTCTAAACAGAAGCCAAAGGAAACGTAATTGTTTTCCATATTCATCAACTTTATCCTGCATATGCAAGCAGGTAACGACTTTTCTCCTCACATTCATTTTACATCTAATTCCACTTAAATTAAGTTGCACTAAGGCATAATATAATACTAAGTCATACAGCATAAAGCATTAAATATGCCTTAATCTTGGCCAAGCTCTACTTGACTCCCTGAAGCAAAGATAAAGATCTTGGTGCCTAACCTTTCAGAAAAGGCCAATGTAAAAAATAAATCAATAGAATGTCCCCTTGTAGTAGCTGGAAATTTGTGAGAACCACCATTGACTGAGCTGTAAGAAGTCAAAACAGGTGAGAGGACATAAGTAGCAGTTCTAAGAAGATACTTTTAGAACACTTCTACTCAAGAACTTAAATATTTTWTCTGAGGAATAGATAGAAATTTCAATTGTCCCTTGAAGAGCTATTGTGCCAAATTTAGAGATTAAATTCAACCATTAAAGTATCAAATGGAGAGATTTTAGTCTTGCTTTTATTGGAAATCAAAATGTAATTTTAACTGTGGAGCTCCTACTGATGCCTTTATAATAGGAGCTTTCTGAGCTGGACACAAATGGTTTATTCTACTCATCAAAATGACATTGCAAAAAAGAGATTTATTCTTGGCATGAAATAGTAATAGTAATTTTTCCAGACAAAAAGATTGCTAGGATGATTCAATTTTATTAAAGATACGGAAGAGGGCAGCTGTTGTCTTTGATTATATTTACAAAGTATGAATCAGTTTTAACATAAGAAGATAGCAAACCAGAATAAATTAATGCTCACCATGTGGGGACATATGCCGATGGTAAGGATGAACACAACTCCTCTTTTCAATTATAATTTCAGCATGTTGCTGCTACAGATGTCTGCCAGGCTTAAAGAAGCAATTTCAGAGTACCATTAAAAACTTTATTTAGGAAGGGAGAAAAGAATCCAAGATGAAAATAAAAAGAAATAAATTAACAGGGAGATCGAGTATCCCATATCTGAAATCACGCTGTTTGCTGAGACACACTTGAGCTTTCTTCTTGGGCTGGGTAATTAAAGATTGAATATGTACAATATAAGGAAATATTTTCAAGTGCAGTGGCAAATGTCTATGACAATTCTTAGGTCACAGTACGCAGAGTACTTTCAGAAAAATGACACCCTCTGTGCTTAGTCATACTTAGTCAAGTAACCACTTTTGAAGATGTAGAAATGGAGATGTTAAACTGAACTCTACATTTAGTTTAAGAAAATAGAGAAAATAATGTCCTCAGATTTCTTATGGTGCACATGCAGAGAAGCCCACTTCTTTCCAAGATTTAAAAATTTGTAAGATCATAATTCTGTAAATATTATTTGCTAGATAGTTTTCATTCAGTCTTTTCAAATAGCAGAGTCATTTTTCACCTCAACCAATGACAAAAGCATATCTAACAAACCAAACCATTTCCAAATTTAATCTGTGGTTTTCAATTACAAATTAAGGCAAAGGAGGAGGAAATTAGCATATGCTTTGTGATATTTACCAAGTGAACAGTTAGATATTATAAGCAAAAGAGTAAAAGAACAAAATTCGAACCTTTGTAACATACTCTGCAGCATATGCATTTGCACAATAGAAGGAATTTGTATGTTGGTCTACTTTTCACAGATAAGTTGAATTTTGAGATTTTTTTAAACATCATGAGAATAAGTTACATAAGTCTACAAATTCCATTACAAATTTAGAGTTGGTGAAGTTGAACATTTTTGAGGAGAGATGCATTATCTGAACCAAACTATTAGATATTACCTAAAAATAATTTATGAATTAGTAAATTGACTGTCGAGTTGTAATTTGATTTGTACAAAACCTAAGTATCTAACCACATCTGTTTATGAAAAGAGCTGATGTTTTCACAAGAAAGAGTCTGGAAAAAAAAAGATTTTTTCCCTTGTATGTCAATAGCTATTCCCATTTGTAATCAATTGTATAAGAACGATATTTATATAGCATCTATTTCTAGTATGCATCCAGTATTTGCTTTATATAATCAGTTATCTCTAAGGGATAAAAGACTAATGCATTCTAATCATGTTCTGGTTTAGCCTTATAGTGGTAATTGTAATAAACATCACATTAGTCCTATGTACTCTTGCTGACCTAAAAATATTTTTATTTTTATAATATCTGAGGCAGTGCCAGTACCTCAATTACTCTCTAGTTCCCAACTCTGTCCAAACACTACAGCTTTGAGCATAAGTAATCAGCCAGAGAACTAGTTTTGCATTAGTTTCCTTCTCAAATTACCTTATCCCCAAGCATACTTCTGTCACCGAGACTAGTATTTATAATCAATTATCAGTAAGTTTTATTTATTATTCTCATGTGACAGATGTCATAAGCTATCACAAAAAGCAAATCACCTGAAGTCACTAGTCCCTAAGTGCAAATTCATAACCAACACAGCTTCTACTGAAGGTGATGGTGGAAAAACTCACCTGAAGATTTTTCTGTTTCAGGAAATACTAAAGATGAAGACATATCTTGCCAAAACATAGATCTAAAACATGAATAAACTGAATATATAATCTTTGGTGAGACAGCAACTATATCACATAATCTCCATGGATGCAACAGCAAAATGGAGAAGAGAAAGACCAAGATTCCTTGAAATTGTGCCAGATRGACATGACTATATCTGGGATATATTCAACAACTCATGTATGCTTTATATATGTGAAGKAAGAGGTATTCTAATACACTCTCCTCTCTCTCCCCTTTGATCACCAGGTTAAACTTGACACCACAAAGAGGTTACCACCTTCCATCCACCTTGCCTCATCAGTAGCTAYGCTCTTCTTGTCCTCAGCCTCTTACCTTCTCTTGCCCACTGYACTGTTGCAACCATGTGGGCATCCTCTTCTCTCCTTCAGCCTTACAATTCACCATGCTCTGCTCTGCAGAAGACCTAATTTCAGTTGAATTCCTAGAGTCACAGTAGCTGCATTAAAGTGGGATAAATGCAACAAACCTCCAGCAGTAAAGCAGCCATTCAGAAAGGCAGGCTAGCCAGCTAGCCCATCTTGTTGTCTCCCTCCCCTGGTTGTGATAAACATCCTTAAAAATCCTATTAAACAGGCATTGTGCAGTATATCCAAGGTYTCCATAAGTCTGGGTTATTTTGGACCAATTTATTATCCTTTCCATATCCTGAAACTTGTCACCATCAGCCCTAAGGAGTGCTCTGGGGAGTGCAGTCCAATGCTGCTATTCAGAAAGCAGTAATTTGCTGTTTCCCCCTACGTGGATTTATATTGGCAGCTTCCTGTGAGTTCCATGCAGTGGAGAAAATAACCTGATCATTTTAGAAGACSATTTCATTCCATCAATGACTTCTGTTTCAATATACCACAGTGTCACTTTCATACACAGCTTCTGTGCAGAATATACCAATTCTTCAGATTCAGATTTGTACTRCAGTCTCATTCTCAGGGAAAACATGAGATAAATGATACTCCTACCAGTGCTGTATTAGGATTATGCAAATCTAACTTAAGTGTTTATAAGCAGTTAATTCCTCTTAGCTATTGCAAAGGTTAATCAAGGAGAGCGAGTCTCAAACTTAACTGTAATTTTTTTTCCTGACATCCCCCTTACTACAAGAAGATATGGCCTTGTACATAGACACAACATTTATACTAGCAAAGCTAAGTGCTACAACATGAGATAGGAAAGTATGACATGAAGAAAAGAGGGGGAGCACCAAAACACTTTGAACTGGGGTTAGCAGTAAGGCAACAGAACATCTAAGAATATGCTCACTTTAAGAATTTCCCAAGTCTTTTTAAGTCAACAAATCTATAATCACATATTTAAGCTATGGGTTATATTTAAATATTTTGCTGATGCAAGACCTTTTGCACACTATGTTGATAAATGGTTTAGGAATTATTTAGATACATRGTTCAAAGCACTTAAATTATTCTATCAGTAATCAAAACCCATCCCATTTGCACTTGATCATCTCCACTCTCATTCTTCTACACTGCTGTATTCACTGTTAATAACCATAATTTATCTCCTGATACAGCCAAGACATTAGGAAATGTATCTGTGGATTCATTTGTTAAATAAGATTAGGACATTTCTCTTGACCATTTGAACTAATCAAAAAATTATTTTAGTCCTGCTTAATGAGAAAAACTATCACAAAAGCATGACCACTAGTGCAAAACCACAGCAAATCCAGACAAATTATACTAGCTTTTAGATACAAACTAATTTAACTCCAGCAACACCACAGCCAATGAATTTTGAAAGGATCATGATTCAAGACTATGTAGTCAAACCAATATTCATTATGATTTACAGTGCAAGTCCCTAAAGTCACAGACTCGCAGAATGGTTGAGGTTAGCAAGGGATCTCTAGAGATCATCTAGCCCAGCCCTCCTGCTCCAGCAGGGACCCCTAGAGCATGTGGCACAGGGTGGCATCCAGGTGGGTTTGGAAGGTCTCTAGAGAAGGAGACTCCACMACCTCTCCGGGCAACCTGTTCCAGCGCTCCTAAATTCTCACAGRAAATAAGTTCTTCCTCATATATGATTTTAAAATGCAAGTTCTGAAAGATTCTCATTGACTTCTAACAATAAATTTCTAAAGCTCCTGGGGTATCGCAGTTYTTCACACTGCCTAGAATTTAATCCCAGACAGGCCCAGCATATGGGATCCCAGAATGCTCCCAGTGTACTCTGTGGTGACCACAAAGCTTCAAACACTGTCTGCTATTTTTTCTTTAGGACATAATTATTGAGAAAAGTTTGCAATTTTGATCTTTTTATTTATTGAGATTACTGTAATATGTTTACCTCCGCATGAAAGCATTTTGTATTTAACAGCACCACACATCCTTGAACATTGTCCTTTCATTCTGTCTTTCTAATATTGCCAATTTTTACCCAAATTGAGCTTCCTAAGAGGGTACTCCTCTCACTGTGCAGAAGGGCATCTACATGTGGTTTGGTGTCTTTTCTCCTATTATTTTAGATTCGAAAGGGCCTCTTCCTTTTTGCTCCTGGTGGGATTCTGAGATGACTGACTGCTTTTCATGCTCTCCACCTCAGGTCTGCAGTCCACAGCAAACCCTTTAGTCCTAAATTCCTTAGTCCTGAATTAGGATGTGCCCATTACATAAATACAGCTGCTATTCCACTTGAAGTTCATTTAAGTGAAAGATAATCAGCACCTTAAATAACAGAGCATATCTACTCAGAAGTGCAATAGAGACCATACATTTAGCAGCAATACCTATGAAGCTTTTCAAGACAGTTCTTTAGCCTTTTTTATTTTGYCCTGTTAGCCACTGTTTCATTCCCTTTCCTCTTCCCAGCAATTGGCACACAGAACTACAGTAGTAGAACGGTTAGTTAAGATCTAGGAGAGATTACAAACTTCATATAATTCGGGCAAATATTAATAATATACTATGTTTTTGTACTATTTGACAGGAGGAATGATACTATTATTTAAACCTTAGGGTGGCTGGAGCTTTTTGAAAGTATCTGCATCGCTTGGGATGGGGGGGGGAAGGAACAAGTCTTCAAATTAATATTACATTGGCAGCAGGTTTTTACAGGGCTCTCTGACTCCCTAGCCTAATGAACAGTTTGATTTAAAGCTTAAAATTATTAAGTGTTCTACCAGAATCATAAATAATGCAGTTTATAATATTCYTATCAAGCACATAAAACTACATTTGTCTTCCATTAACAACATACTTTAAGTAGCCTGACCTCTTCAGATATGTAAGAACATGCAATTAGTGCAATTTGTCACAGGTCCTTTACATTTTAATAAGATGTAATTAATTGTCTGTTTAGTCTAATTAACTTTCAAACCCTGACAGTTTTTGCCCTCTTGTATGAGGCAAAGCTCCATATTTGCATTGCTAATACTCAGAGAGCCTCAACAAGAAATTGTWAAATTTCCATATACCTTTGCAAACAGAGACCAGGCCAACCTGCCAATATTTGCATGAACTTTTTCAAAGACTTTTTAGAGTAAATCAATTAGTAGCAATATATGGAAGCCAATCGCTATATGTTTGAAACGTGGAATTCCTAAGATCAGAATTAATGCTACTTTAACATAATAATTCTATTTTAGTGGTACTAACCAGATTTTATACAAGATTTAATAAATGAGTTAAACCAACAGAGATTCGTTATGTTCTTTGAAGTTACCCTAGCTCACAGAGTGTGTAGCGAGGTATTAAACAGACAGCCCTCAAAACCTGACATTTAACTGATCAAAAAAAGATGCATAGAATGGCACTGGRCATGGTTAACTGGTAAACACACTTTGGAACTCAGTGTGTTGTTTTCCAGTTGTATCAGGTTATGTCCTGATTTTTTTTTCAATGCAATTTTACAATACAATAGATTTCATATACTCTCAAAAAGGATTTAAATGCTTAGAGACATGAATTTGCAGATGCAAATGACATTTAAATCAAAATCAGGGACAGCAAATCAAGGACCAGTTCCAGCAATTTCCTCCCCTGAATAGAATTGTTCTCTGCAAATACTGCAAAATTTAATGGTTGTCTTCAGAACAACAGAAACAGGAGCAGGTAAGAATTTGTGCAGAAAAGTGTGAGAATGGAAAACATTCTATGAAATGTTGATGTACGTTTAAACAGAGCATAAGGAATACATTCGGTGGAAGTCTCTGCAATTTGAAATCTTAGAGGCGGGGGGAGGTTCACATATATTTTTTCCTGAAAATAAGAAAAACTTCAGTCTCAGGTTCTCTGTATGGCCCTCGCAGAGCAAGGTGATACATAAATCTTTGCCTGCTGTTACATATAGACACTGACAGGGACAGAATGAGCACCAAAGCAAATATGAGGTAGAAATGATTTTTATTACTTTAGGTATTTCTAGATGTCAGATAAAAATGAGAGCTTTGCTAAGAATTTTGCAGAATGACAGCTGTGCCTTGTGGATAATATTCTATAGTTTGATGTATGAGGCAGAAAATGTGAAAAATATTGTGAAGTACCACCTTGACGTGATGATGGACTGCCACAGGAAGTCTGCTAGCTCGAGAGGAATGTAATAGCCCACCATTAAATGAAAGACAGAGACTCGAGTCCAGCCAAAAAAGAAACAAAGAGGATCTTAAAAGAAATTAAAACTAAAAAAGTTTCTTTTTATGTGGCCCAAGTTTTGATGCCTTTGTTTGAACAGGATTTCCTTTGAAGCTTGAATAGAGGACTCTGCAAATATTCCTGTTATGCCTTTTACAATACACCAAATGATGCAGCCTAACCAACACTGCAAAATTTGTAGCACAATCTAATATAAGATCTGTATATGTAAAAGCACTCAAAAGGTAGTGCAGGAAGGCACAATTGACTTCAGTTATGAAGCTGAAAAGCAATTTAAAATAACCAGTGTAGTTTCATTTGTCAAAGTCTGCCCCATGTACAAYTACAAACAGTGAAAAGCTGAGAACAGATACCAAATCAAAAGTCTGGCCTGTTTATCACCACAGACATGTACCATGACATACATACATTGGTGTCATATGTGGATGAAGCAAGCATGGGCAGCCTCACCCTGCAGCGGCCATGGCCACCCCATGCCCATGGCGCAGACACTCTGTCCTTGCAAAGAGAGTCTCAGCAGCACCCAAATCCCCTCCCAGCAATTTCACATCRAGAGCTTCTCACTGACATGGATCCTGTTCTGCTAGGATGCTTTCACCATGCCTGGCACCGGGGTGATAACGTGACATCTCCCCAGGTTCAATTTATCCTTAATTCTTATTTAACTAAAGCAACAGCTTTTTTATTTGTAAGAAGAAAGCAACGGAACGTTGTACTCTGCTCCATGCAGAACATGCAAGAGCTGGAAAGTTATGTTTAATAAACACACATATGACATCACTATTGGCTGAATAAACATGCTAATTATAAAGCAAATGAATCACCTCGGAATGCAGCCCAGGTTCAGTGACCTTATATGTGGGCATAATGACCAGCGGCCTCAAAAGTGGGCAGCATCTAGTGAACACAAGGAAAAGGGGATAGAAAATGAACAATGATGCAAGAGATGATTATGATTAATAAGAGCAATAATACCATCCTCMGTATTTCTTTTAGAATCTACTTGTAGAGAAATGATTCAGGGCATCCYTCTTAAAGCCTAGCACATCTTTTGTCCTGCCTAGTTGCACGAGTAAGCTTTTTTGTCAGGGTCACTATCGAAGACTATAATCCTTGTGCTCCCATTAATCTCACTGCTGCAGGAAACAGTGCTGCAAGCAGCACTTCCTTTTGTAATTTTAGGCAATTTTTCTGCTGTCAAGAAATAAAGACCTTTTCACAAATATTAATCACTACATGATCACTGTTCCACAGCAACGCCACAGTTACTATAGTGGCAAGTCAACAAACCAACCAACAAACCAAGAATGAAAAAGCAGTGACTGCTATCTAAAACAAAAGAAAAGAAATAGGAGAGATTTTGATGTAGCAGGGAGGAAGAGGCTTCAGAAAGCCTTGTTCTTTCTCCAGGTAGGCAAAAGGCAAAAAAAGATTTTTTGAAACCTTACATCTTCACTGAAGAAGCATTAAATTATCCACCAAATATTTTATATTCTTTCTTATTGCTGTGATTAGAGAAATCTTAAAGTCTTACTTCTACTAAACTCCATTCCCTCTCATTTCCAATTTATATGCTTCTACAAATCTTTCTTAGTTTTATTTCTACCAACTCCATTCACTAAGCTGGGCCAAAAATTTCATTTGAAATAAGGATCAGAGATACTCCATATAAATTTATCTAGAGTACAGGCAGAAGACACACACAAGAACGACTTCTAAACTCAACCTTTTTCTGAGTTTTTCAGGGCTGGRATGTATCCAGGGTAGACAAGAGATTAATGAAAAAAAGAGGAGGAAATGTGTATAAGATAATGAACATTCATTTTTCTCAAATTCCCATGGTTAAACTGAACAAGCAGAATACGTGGTTTTGTTAACCATCTCGTTACCCTACAGGTTCCTAGGAAAGCAAGKCAAGGGAATCACTTCAGAGAATACCAAGAGAAATAAAAAGAAATATGAAAAGGACATTCAAATGACCARAGAAAACAGGGCATCTAATTGCTCACAGTAGTTAAACGCAATTCTGAGTGAAGTACTTGGAAAACTGGACAACTGAGAAAAAAGTGTCAGCTCAAGTTCAAATAAGCATTAGGTAACACAACTGGGGAGAAGTAATCTAACACCCCCACCCCCTCCCTCACACAATGCATAATGCTCAGGCATTCAGTTGCATCTCAGGAAAGATGAAAGATTTTTGTTAGCATCAATGACTCTGAAACCATCAGGCCAACATGGGGTGACTGCCAAAAATAAGCCAGCAAAACCTTGGAATCATTAGGCTAGGTGYTGAGTACAGGACATAGGGAATCATTTTGTTGAATCTATATTYAGCTTGCTGCACCCACACCATGAATAAAGTTTGAACTCTGCATCTTACAGCAGAGTAATGGTACAGCAGATATAGGGAACATAGATGGAAAAGCAAATATAGAGTAAAAGGATAGAGAAGCTACCCTGTGGGGCAGATTACATAGGGAAACTGAACACCAACTTTTAAAAGTTTCCACAGGAAATCCAGGAAATTAYAGGCCTACAAGTCTATTTGTCTGCACTAGGCAAATTAAAAGAAATTAATAATAATAATGGATGAACTTCTTAGATCTCTCAAAGTATTAACAATCACACAGATATCCAGATAAAGTCCACTGGAATTTCCAAAAGGTGCTGATGAAGACTGTCATGAAGGACTTTTAAGGAAACTAAGTATCTGTACTATAAGGAAGGCAGATCCTGGAATGGATGTACATGGCTACAAATTAGGAAACAATCTAAAGTAAATAGTCAGTTCTGGCACTAGTAAAGTCATTAGCTAAGTGCTAGCATAAATAGACCGCTCAGCATATTCATAAATAAGCTGGAAAGGAGTAGCAGACAGGGACATCTGAAGATATTTAAGACCGTAGCAGAAAGGTTTATGAAGATTACAGGAGGTGTTGAGGAGACTGGGTGATCAAGTAATAAAACTGTAATGACACTCAGAGGAGAGTGCTCTATATGAGGAAGRAAAACACTAACTTCAGAAACATAAGGTTACCTATTGAAGTAACTGGGTAGAACAGAGCAAGACAGATTTAAGTACCTGGATGCCACACATACTTTCCACAGTGAGTTGGGGTGACAATGAAGCCCTGGAGTCCAATAAGCTCCAGAAGAAAGAATTTCAGAAAAGCAATCTCACGTACCCTCAGTCCATGTTTCATTGTAAAAATTACATCARCCTTGGCATTTTAAGCTATATTCTTCGTAATTTCAAGGAAATGTTGCCAAGCTAATTCCTACGTGATGGTTACTCGGCTTTCAGATGTCTGCTGCAGTGGAAGAACCACTGCAAAATTCTAATGATCCTGCATAACCACYAAGTGATCTCCTGGTGACATATTACAAATTGAGAATTAATAAACTATTAATGCAGTTTATAATAACTAAACCAAATGAATAAACTCTTCTGAAAATTAGATATGCAAATTTTTCATTCATGTTGCTATTTATCAGTACACAAAACATGCTAAATACTTTGAAGAATGTAATGTAATAATTCTGTAATGATAATCTATTGCAAAGATACCTTCTGCAATGTCACAGTCATATTTGTGAATTCAAAAGACAAGTTTGAATTTTTTTTTTCTCCCTCCCTTATGATAAAACAAACCTGAACAAGAGAATACARAAGTGGTGGCAGGATTGTGAATTTGCATTCACAACTCAAGGGTTGCACACATTTCAGAATAAAAACTCTAAGATATAAACACAAAGTGAACCTGAAATTGTAGAAATTATCAAGCAAAATGTCCAAAAATATAAAATTGAATAAAGACAGGTACACAGGACTATGTAGAGAAATTAAATATACGAAAATACTAAAAATCAGTCAACCTATACTTATGTACATGACACCATTCCTTCCACTTTGCTCAGACTCAATGAACCTCAGCTGCGTGTGGCTTTAGGCATTGAAGAAACAAAGACAATCAGAAAAAGCTGTGAGCCAATTAGAAAATATCTGAGCCAATGAGACCCAGAAAATCCATCCCAAGGTTGGGATGGTTGAAGCAAGGTTGAAGGAAACTGTTMAGTAAGTTCAGAAAGGACAAGGCCAAATGACACCACAACAGACTCTGACGTAAGAAACCTTAATTGAACAAATAATAKATCTCTGTCAAGGATGAAGATAACTAATCATTGCATATTGGAGTGGGAGATGCTTAGTTTAGAGATTAGTAAAAYTGAATGTAAACCATAGGACTGCCAGGATATCTGCCAGGGACACTCCATTTGTTTCAGAGCACAGAGGTGGATAAGTTCATATTTTGAAGCCCTTTCTAACTCATATTTTCAAAGTGTTCTGATAATATAAAGAAATGGCAACTACCATTYGAATGACAATGAATATGTATCACTAGTGATGTATATATGTTATGAAATTAAAAATATATATATTTGATGTGAAATCATTTCTAGTTCACCTGTAAAAAATATTACAGCAAGAGTTCTTACATTAATATRTTCTAAATTAATCTGTGCCAGAGGAGAAAATCCAGTGAAGAAGTTAAGCAATGTTGACAGTAGTTGACATGCAGGTATGATTGATGTCTGCTTTGCTGCCAAGGATGAATGGGAGCTGGCAAATGCCACATATACATAATGCTTTGAATTTTAAGCCAAATTGGTTTTCAGACATCATATTTGACATTTCACCCTTATACTTCAAATTATTCCTCAGTACAAATTGCATGTTTTTATGATATGTTTTGCTGTACAGTCTGGTTTGATCATATCTCCTTTAGGCTTTCTCAAGGCAGCTGCAGTTATAAATAGGCCAAAAGCACTGCTTGTAGTAAAGACAAGAGAGAGCACCTCTATCAAGCCAAGGAAGACTGAGGCCTTTGAATTGCACYGTTAGCAGAACACCGATTGTTTATTCGACTCACTCTACCATGCCACYCAAGCTACTACTGGTTGCTGCTATGAAGGGGAGGCAAAATAGTAAAGCAAAACTTTGCCTTTCCAATATGTATTATGAAGTTAAAACAACAAAAGTGCAAGGAGGAATTTCAAAGCGCTTACCGGGACAGGGAYTGTCCCGCTTTCGAGGCCCAACAAGAAAGATGGAGGCAACGAGGCAACGGAGCCCATCTCTCGACACGAAGGACACCAGCGAAGGTTTGTCCAGCGTCTCCCCCGGTGCTGCTATCCTGCTATCCTTGGCTCATCACACTCCGTGTCCTTTCCCAGATGACATAACATRATCTCTGCCCTGAGGCTTCCTTCCATTTCAGTGTTGGCTTCACTGAAGCAGCAAGTAGCAGAGCTTGTATGCTTGCATTTACATACATACACCAAACCTATGGCAACAAACGCGAGCAGTACTTGCTATTAAAACTCAGGTCTGCACCTGCAAACCTTCAGTGCCCTTGTTGTGACAACTGCGAGGTTAAGTCTTGCTCTGCAGTAGAAAACTACAAGCTGCAGCAGTAGTTAGCGATCACGCTAAAAGCRCTGCTGTCTGCCCGAACACTTTCAGGCATATCACACTGATTTACACTGTGCTGTATTCAAGTATAATTAAAATAGATAAAATCCTGAGTAAAGAAGGTAAAACTGCAGATATTGGTCCTTAGTCTCATAGTGAGAAGGTGAAGTGTAAACAGGCACAGTCATGAGTTTCACCTCAAGAAAGACCCTCAGGCATGCTGAGAATGCTTGAACCGTGAAGATTTGCCAACAGGAAAAACAGTTTGCTGAAGCCATAGTACTTCACTTAAGATAGGGATGTGTGAAACACTAAAACATTGTTTAACAGGTCTTGGCTCTTCCTCTCTCCTCCACAAACACCACAGACATGTATCTGGCTCTGCTGGGTTCRCTTTTGCACAACTAAGTCTTCAAGTGTAAAATKTCAGAGAGGCTCGAATCGGACACGSGGTCTGTTCACAGCCTGGGCAGTGAAAAGACTTAGCACTACACAAATCACCCAATAAGCCTAGTTGCCTTGCATCAGTTTGTTTTACGATAATCAACATTAAAATTATAGATGAATGGTTCATAAAAATTCTCAACCCATGATTTACTCTAAAATCTTTAATGGAAAAAATGACAGACATGATCACGCAGTACAGTACAGGAGGAACGTGGAGCTCCTAGGGAGGGTTCAGCCACGAGCAACCAAGATGATCAAGGGACTGGAGCACCTACCACATGAGGAGAGGTTAAACGAGCTGGGCTTGTTTAGCCTAAAGAGAAGGATGAGAGGGAATCTAATCAACATGTACAAATTCCTGAGGTATGATTGTAGGGAAGAGGGAGCTAAGCTGTTCTCCACAGCGGCTGGTGATAGGACAAGGGGCAATGGCTTTAAGCTGAGGCATAGGAGGTTCCATCTCTGGGTGATGAGGAACTTCTTTCCTGGGAGGGTGACAGAGCCCTGGAGGGCGACAGGCTGCCCAGAGAGGCTGTGGAGTCTCCTTCTCTGGAGATCTTCCAAACCYGCCTGGATTCCACCCCATGCCACGTGCTCTGGGTGCCCCTGCTGGAGCAGGGGGGTTGAACTACATGATATCTCTAGAGGTTCCTTCCAACCCTAAAGATTMTGTGATTCAGTGCCTCTTCTAGCATTTTTTTTTTAAATTATATTCAAAGCACTGATCATGATGCAAACTAAACTATCCCAAGGTTTTGCCTTAGTGAGACATACAGCATACGGCATCTTAGCATTAAGAATACAAAAGGAGAGAGTGAACAAAATCGCTCATTCATTATTCAAGCAACTACTGGAATCTCCCCAAACTGACTGACTCATGGAGCTCCCAATCCTTTTGAGGAGGAATGTTGCCTGTGAAGTGCTGACAGAATCACACCCCACCCTAAGCTGCGAAGGCAAACTATGAAGTGCAGGAGAAAATACTGAGGAGTGCTAGAGCAGTTGATGTTCCTTCACTATAGAGCTGTGACACTCCTGCTTAAAACAAGTTGTAGTAAAAGTCCTCTAAGCTATAATCCTTAACACCTAAAGCTAAGTAAACACTGAACACTTAACTTTTGTATCCACATTAGTAAAGAAACATACTGACAGGAAGCTGAGAGTTTTTAGCTATTATGATCTTATTTTACAAAACTGGCTGAACGTGTTAAAATAAAAGGTTGAATTGCTCATTCAATGCATTCCATGTGTTGCTGCCATACTCAAGTTTCTAAAAATAGAGCAATAGAGCCTCACTTAATATCTGGACTCAAGTGAATAATCAACGTACCCAAGAATTCACTGGATAGCTTGGTTTTAGATCTTATTATAAGTGCAACAAATATGCACATTCATATCACCCAGCTGTGCAGTAACTCCTGTTTCCTTCATTTCCAGCTGATGAGTCTGCATTTCAGCAAACCTTGAAGACTTGGCAGCTTTGATGTTAGCTCKCAGGAGCCGTGCGGAAACCACAGACAGTGTTTTCAGAGCTCAGTCTCCCTGGTCAGAGTGCGCAAGCAGAGCAAGTCTGTGCAACCACATAAGATTCAAGTCTTCTAGTGCATGAGTATCTACATAAATGCAAGTACACCCATACAACTGCTTCTGCTTACCACTTAAGCTTATAAAATACCTATAATTTTAATTTAGGACCTTAGCTTTCAGAAATAGGTACCAAATCAGCTACCTAAAAAAGACCCCAAAAGCAGACAAGCACAATATACAGAAAAGTCCTCAAAACCCTGCACAAAAAGGCATCAGCTTTTCTTTGGCTTCCACAATAGAGGAGCTCTCTCATATCTATTACAAACAGCAATGATTCAGACAATATGATAACTTAAGACTTTGGTGTTTGACTGTATCCCATTTTTAAAAATAAGTAAAATAACTGTTATTTTAATTCAAGTTGTAGGTGAGTGGTATGATAATTTATTAGCTCACACATGTAAAAGGTATGAACATCAAACGTATTGTCCTAAAAGCAAAGCCATTCAGTAATCAGTATTACACAAAATAAATCTACCTGCATTTTTCAGGGTCAAGGGGAGGAAGGGAGCCCTGCTGGATGTTTAACTTATTTTGAATTATACGTATTGAATTTTTAATAGATTAAATCTTAATATTTGTTCTCTATGGAAGAGCTTGGCTGATCATTTATCCCAACAGTCATTTCCTCACCCTGGAACAAAATCTAAGGCATTTACTTGGTTTTTATTTTTTCTTTATTTAGGCAGACTTGCTGACTTCAGTGGGAGTTTAGCAGTGCAAAAGACTAAAATAAAAACTGAATGAAGACATTAACATCTGCTCACCTGGAAAGAATATCTAGATTTTACCTGGCATGCTTTATGCTTAGTGCTAAAACAGGACAGGCAATAGCACAGTTATTCACAGAATATTGTAAAATGGAAAGTTTTATGCGACCAACTAGGGAGAGTGCAAACAGGGAAAATATCCTACGCATTTTTTTTTCCCCTTAAACTAGACTTCAACCAGCTTCAAGTGCATAAAGAAGACTACAAAAGGGCAACTAAACAAAGGCTTCTAGAATACGCCAAAACATTATTTCTTTGCTACAGGTATCATGATCTATAAATTGAAACACATACATTATGCAATGCCAACTTTCCTAAAAGGAAACAAAACCATCACACCACATGCGTAATTTAAAAGCACCCTGCATTCTGCTTATGTCCTCATTTCTCCTGTCTTCCTGTAATGCTAAATTACAGCTTTTAGCTCTCAGTCTTTTGTACCCTACGTTTCACTTTTGAAATCTCAGGAGATTGCTTTGGAGTGGTGTTTTGCAGAGACATATGGTACAGATATTGTGAATCCTTCTGGACTAAAAGTTTATTTAGATCACATGCATCTCACACCAAGGGACTAGACTAAGTGACTCTTCATGTCATTCAAAACTTGCGTTCTGTAGAAAAACTTTTGGCTTTAAATGCTCCTTTCTGACGGTTTCCACTCTGCATGTTCAAGGTTTTCCACTTGTAAAAGTGAAAACTAAGGGCTAGCAAAGGGCTACTTCAAAACAAGATCAAGGCATAAAATGTAACATACATGTCCTCTTTGACACACTTTCAAAAGACTGAAATAATGCTTCAGTTTAAACTTCGGGAAGCATTTCTGGTCTGGTTATTTTATTCTACATCAGAAGATATTACAGTGGCAATTCACTGGTTCTTGCACTCTAGACTGATACAACTTGGGAAAGCAAGTGAAGCGACAAGAAGTTGCCAAATTTCAGCGAGCTTCACTACTGGATTTTAAAACAAAAATTCTGCACAAACCAGAGATATTGCAGCTTGAACTCCTGCATATACTAAAAMCAGTCAGTTTCCTCACAGAGTGTCTATACCATGGTCCTTCCCTATGCCCAGCAAGCAGTAGCTGACCAGTTAGTCATTAATTCTGGTTCAGGCCTTAAAATCTCTTTGAGAAAACACCAAGACCTTGAAATCTCCACATTGACAGCATGAGCTCCCCACACCAAGCGGTCAAGAGCACACTTCCATATCTCCCAGAGGTTTATAGCACCTCTCTTCATTCTAAATTRAAAGCACCTTCTGCCTGAGACTAGAATGCAAACTTATTTTCCAATCAGATGCATAAGCTAGTAGTCATTTAAGTTACACTCAATGCCATTTAAGTTATAATGTCTGTATATTTCTGGAAATTAGCTGGTAGATGGAAAAAACAGAGTATGCTCGGCCCACGACTTGGGACTTGACTAASAGACAGGTTAAAATCTAGCAGAATATCCCATCTTCTAATTGCCTAAGCTGCCAGCCTTGCAATGATGATAATCACCTCATATATTCCCAGTGCTACGACCTGTCTAAACAAAAAAGTAATCCATCATGGATCAAGCAGAACATTTTGATTTCCAGAGCTCAGTTAATTCCTAAACAAATTGCCTACCTTTTTAGGCAATCCTTACATGAACAAATACAGTGATTTCAGTGTCTGTGAGGCATTTATGTGAGCAAGAAAGGAGTAAAACTGAAATAGAGCTCTAGCATTTGAACACAAGCAAATTAAGTAAGCTAAATGGGAGGGTGTTTGAAGGCATCAGGAAAGCACACAACTGAAAATATTTGATGTGTAGCAGTTCCTGCAAACATGCCAAACACCCCGCTCTCCAAACTCATGTTAAACTTTTGCCAGTGGGACCAAAGAGTTGTGATTCAATCCTGTGCCATTGTAGGTCCAGATAACCTGAAGAGGTGGTTCCATAGCAGTGACAGAAGAGATAGTCCCATACTGAAACTATTACTTATGGTTATTTTTCACCCTGTATGTTAAGAGAACTGCTTTCCATGCTGTAGCTCAAGCTTTCTTTCACCAATAGTGAGAATTATTTTTAAAGAGTTCATAAATCATATTTCAATTACCCTCTTCAGTAGAGAAACTTCAGTTTCTCCTAGTTGTATAGAGTCATTCCACACAAGTGAGCAATATCCACAACACACACTCGTAGAAAATAAATCTGAAAGTGAACTCCTCCAGTCCATCTTCATTTCCCTTAGTAAATGGAATTAATATTCACAGCAATTTCTCATTTACTCATTTACCTTATCTGAAATAATATTTCACATTCTCTACATTTCAGCTGGTAGCACTGCACTCTCAAACATTAAGCACACTGTTCAGCTGGACATTATCTACACCTCAGTCTTYCATCATTCACATTTCTTTTTCTGAGAGAAGAGAGGAAAGGAGAAGAGGGAATAAATTCCATTTGGCCCATAATCTTCTGAGTTGATAGGGGGTCAACTTAAAAGCTTCACATAAAAATGAGGTCTCTTCAATGCTCAATGCCTTTAAGCAAACCCCGATCTCATGATGTCTCCCCAYGATACTCTGCTTATACTCCTCTCTATACAGAAAACCTTTGAAAATTGTGCTTCCTCATGGTAGTTCCTTCCTCTGAGGAGGTTTAGATTTTTATTCTCTAGCCACATGGGAACCATTTTGCTTTCCTCAATTCCTTACTTTCCAAGCTGTGAAAGTAAATTTCAGCAACACATTCGGTCACTCACACGTACTAGGAGAGCCAGGCCCCCAGCTTTCCTGCGATGCCTTCTGCTCCTCTGCRACATTGCTAAAGCCTGAAAGGGAGGCTCCATGCAATGACTGGACTCCTGAACTTTGTTAGCACCTCTTTCCTACAAATCCCATATCAAAACTTCCTCCCCTCTTTTGGCAGTACACCTGAAAACATGAAAAATCCACAGGCAAATAGGAAAAGGGAGTTTGGCTCACAGCACAGGAGTGCAACAACTAGTGTTTAATACTGCATGGATTTGCTAGTGTTTCATTCACATGGAATGCACCCTAGAATTCAGTGGTACGCATGAGCTGACTGTGAATACTAATGGTCCCAGGAAAACCAGCACCCCATCATGCTGAGGGAAATGCCTAACTCTTAAGAATATTCTGGTAAGCATTCATATATCTTTGCATTCTTCTCCTTCAAGCYTTCCAAATTATTTAACCCGTAGTATCATATAACAGCATAAGTATCATTAGAGAAAAAAGACGCACTTTATTTCAATTGGCTTCAATTAGCTTGATTTTTGCCAGAAAAGCAATTGTAATACATTATCATTCCTGGCACTGCTACAGGAGTTGCAAATGGAAAATATGCCATATAGAGTTATTTGCTTTCTGCCTTAGACAGAGCCATTTTCAATGCCAAATGACTTTTGACATTTAATTTGAAAACCAAGATACCTTAAAGTTAACTATCCAGAAGCAATAGTGAAAGCACCAGAGCATTCTGTTTCCAGGAATTGATTTTTCTCGTTGTTTTAAATTTAAAAAATACACCCAATGGCCAATGCCTTATACTTAGGAACTGTGTCTTTTCTTCAGTAAAATATTCAAGTCTCATGGATCAAGTTGGAGATGAATCCTCCACACTCGCTACTTGGGACTGGGTTTTCTCTTCAGTGGAGAGCTAGCTAAAATACTAAGAGATTTAAATAAGTGTTACAGCTACCTGATTTTTATAGTAGTGGACAGAATTTGGCAAAACAAAAACYATTGACAAGAAAGGATTTCAGGCTAAAAGAATTTGTGAAATTGTGCAAAACTTCAGAGTTGTTTCAGAAAATAAATCTCAATTATAAACAATTTTAAGCTATTTATTTCACCATGAAAATGATTATTTCTTTCCTTCATTAAAAATGTTTAAAGTATTAAAATATTTCCGAAATAATAAGCTAAAAGATAAATATCATTCTGGAGAATTCATTCCCTCTTCTGTCAATTCTGAGGGTTTCCACGACAAAGTCTATTACAATGTATGTATTTATAATAACCTTGAGCAAGACCATTTAACTCAGCAAATATTAGCAAAGCACCTAAAAGATTCTTCAAAAAAATTTCTGGGCACTCAGCATATTCATTACCTTCAGTCCTCACTGGCAGTCTGCTCCTATTTGCTTTAGAAATAAGTGATGTTAAAGATAAGTGAGGTACAAACTAACGCCAACCCCAAAGCAGATTTAATAGACTTCCCATCACTCTTCAGTGCAGTTTTGGTACTTTCACTCTAAGAATGCAGGTTCTAGTGAATCAAAGCCTTTAGGTATCATTCACCACAGAGATCGTCCAAAGTAATCCACATACCTGCTTTTCAGTATAAGCACTTCAAGATGATATCCTGTATAATCCGAGCTGCCCACTGACCTGGATCAAAGCAGGTACTCCACACTTATTGAATTTCTCTCAAAAAAATGAACAAGAAGGAAGTGACCCTTAGCTGTTGATGTTATAGTTTCTCATCAGTTCAGTTAAACTACCCTTCAAGCATTGCAAAACACCATCTTTAGAGGTCATAATACATGTGAAAATTCTTCCTAATTAAAAAATATTATCCTCAACTTTGCTGCTCTTAGTATTTTTGAATGCCCTCTATCTGGGCAAATCCAGATTAATAGTATCTATTCCATTTTAGCATGTACACTTGCATTTACTCTTGCCCAACCCCTGTATCTGAGGAATTTTAAACAAACATTTGGCAATAATTCAATGGAAGCTGAAACAGGACCACAAACACCACCCAGACAAATACTTGCTGTTCAAGGTTGTAAGACCTTAATTGATGTGGTAAAGCCTTTGAGATATTTTTAAAGCTGAGTACAGGTAAAGGTATTAGGAGCAGCAGAAAACAGTGTAAATTATTTGGAGGTCGCTCTAATGAGTTTTCAGAGATGTGACATTATGCATGCACAAGACTGTAGCAGCTCTTAAAGAATTAATTTTACATAAATGTTGAAGCTTCCTTAATGACACTTTAGGCAATAAATTAGCCTCTCATGAGAAAGAACGTCATTATTTGAGCTACATTAGTAGGGAGATCAGTTATGTGCACAGGAGGAAAAAGTTTGTATTTAACAGAAGACAAATTAAGAAGTTGAGTACTTAGAATAATGGAAGCAAATTAATTCTGTATTATTTACTCTCAAGGTCCTTTCTTTATCTTTAAGGACAGTACATACCATTTTAAAATAAATTTTAATAATCATCCCCTTCAAATACTTTTTTCAGTGTTCACTGAATCCACAAGAGAGATATGAAGAACATTGTTCTTTAGAGCCATCCACATAATCAATTACAGGATGTCCATTTGCTGTATGCAGCAAAAGAAACCTCTCATCAACACTTAGAGAACAATTATTTTGCATGAAATTGTTCCTCAAGCAAATTAGTCAGCTTAGAATTTTACCAGGGCTGTGCAAGAACATCAATATAACAAGCTAAAGGGGTTTGCAACTGGAAACCAGAGTTATTTCTATGTGAACAATAATATGTTTTAAATCCAACTTGCAACGCACTCTCAGTGAACAGTTATTGTTTTAATTAGCCATCGATTTTCAAAGTGGTTTTAGTTTGTTTTCTGTTTTGTTCTTTATAAATCCAAGAAAGACTATAGCCTATAGTAACCAAACCACTAAAGCACAGGCACAATGAAGCAAGTAGATGTGTGTTTGTTAATCTCTTTAGAGACCAGGATTATTTGGATTAAAATGAGAAAGTCAGTCAAAGTCTTTTTCTCACCCACGGACAACTAAAAACCTAACTAGAAATTCCAGAGCATTAAAGAGAAAGCCAAAACAACTCTACTCACAAAGAACACATTTCAGCTACAAAAAATCCTTTCCCTTGTGGAAAACAAATAATTTTATCATTTTAGAGCAAGATACAAAATGTGAATAATAAATTAAAACATGTCAAATTAGGTCAAATTTTAATATCCTTCATCTATACAATAAAAATTATAGCTGTAAGTGAAATTCAGAGCAAGACAAGTAGAAGATGAAGAAGTGTCAGTTAGAATGAGATATATCAAAACTGCAGTAAAATAATTTATATATGTTTTGCTTTTCGCTAATGAGCAACTAATTAATTTCAGAAGTCCCAAATTGTACAAACCATGGTGATATCGATCACTTCTAAAACAGGCACATGTTACAGTTTATATTCCCTTCAAGGCCTACTAACTAGAGTTGGCAGAAAATGAAGATGACTTTATAAAAATTTTCAATATCCACTCAAACTTCTCAATTCAGCCGATTTTTATAAAACTAGATATATTACCCTGGTGACTTCCAGACATTGCAGCACTCCTCAATCCCTCTGTGGCCCTGCGGCCTGGCTGGAAGAGCGTGTTTGCCCATAGCTCTTCCTCTCCTTGGTGAACTCTTGCTATATCTGTCTGGAAACATTATCAAAATGGAAAACTTCCAAACCCAAAATTAGCAGACAATTTGAGAGAAAACAAAAAACCAAAATCACCAAACTGAGAACAAAAAAAGGAAAAAAAAAGCAAACACCACCACTAATCATAAACCAAATGCTTTAAAGATATTTTTAAGCATAAGATCCACACTTCTAAGCAAAGGTATTTTCTTGAAAAGTCTGTACTTTCCACAGAAAGTATTTTCTTTCATCTAAACGAACAGCTAAAATTATTCTTCCCTTTGCAAACGAATTTTCATGAATATGTATACAGGCATAAATACATATATATACACATATAAATATTACACACATCTGTGTATATAGATGCATATAGGTACAGATAGGTAGACATATATACTAAAGTACAGCTTTCAGTAATCTGGGTTCATACTAAGTAATTCTGGGAAAAAAGTGACTATAATCTTGGTAAGTCAAAAAATATGGTTCATTTAAAGCAGAATTCCATGTTTCACATAAAATCAATAACTGCTTTGCCAGAATTTAACTTCATTCAACACTTTATGGTCAAAATTCCCAGTTTCTCCTGTCTGGAATACCCCACTATCATAATCCTAATTGCCATTTCAGAAGTAAAGTGGCCAGGAGTAGGCTAGCACTTGTCACACTTGTTTTCAGTCCTCAAGTCTTTATTTCTGTATCTTTTAAAACTTCATGCTGTTCATAGATCCTTTTCACATTTGAAGTAAAGCATTTGCACATTAAATTGATGAAAGTTTGAGAAGAATGAGTTTGCCCTCCTATCTAGTCTTTTTTAAAAGTGTTTCAAAACTAGTCAGACGTAAGTGATCATCAAGGGGGATTTTGGAGGGAGAAAGGAGAGTGTAGGGGAACAGCAGGATGAGCTAAGTGACTTGGTGAGGAGAGTGTTCTCTCTGCAGAGAGCACAAACGCAGACAAAGGCGATTCCATTGCTGAAATGCAGGCACTTTAGTGGATTGCACTTATTGCAGATACAAATCAAGTCAATGAGAGGTAACAACAGAAGTGTTAGAAGGTATCAGAATTAGAAATGTAGACATTGAAGTCTACAGCTACTAACGTACTCAAGCATAAAATACCCATTTCCATCAGGGTAGCATTTAAAGTAACAGCTAGAACACCCAGAGCGCTATGCAAGTAGCTCAATATCCTGCTTTTGACATTGCCTACTGCCTGACACAAGGAAACAAGCAAAAATTGCACCAGACAGCTAGTCAGCCAAGCAGAACTCTGCATCTACAGAACAAACCTGTCTCTGATGTGGAAAACTTCAGTATACCCTATGAATGACGTCTGCTGTATTTTTACTACATGGTAAACACAGTAAGATAGAGAGGGAAAAAAAAAAAACTTAGAAATAAAGTTTCCTCAGTCTATTCAGAACTATAAACTACAAATGCTTTGAGAATTAATTTTCATGTAAATATACTTCCAATGACAATTTTCCTTATGAGCTTTCACTTATTAGTAAATACCTAGAGTGCTGAGTAGACTTCCACAAGGACCCCAAACCCTCACCTTAACTTATATCAACTACAGCTGATATCCAGTTCCAATAGTTAGTTCACTCTTCTCAGAGATAGGCAATAAAGGGCAAGAGGCAAAAGTCTCAAGTTGCAAAAAAGTTGCAAAAAAAAAATCTAACTGGACAGGAGGCAAATATTCTTCATAACAAATCCAGCCCCAGAGCAGGCTGCCTAGGGCAGGTGAGGATCTGCGTCCCTGAAGATTTTTAAAGCTGAACTGGGCAAGGCAACATAGTTCAACTTCTGCCTTGAGCAGAAGGCTGGACTAAACCAACTTCGAGCCCTTTCTGACATAATGGCTAGGATTCTATTACTACAATTAACATAATGTTAAAAAACAGCACCATGTTCCACAATCCAACCGGGAATTTATAAGCAGCTCTAAGAAAAGGGGGCGCTGATGTTTCAAAAGTAGCATCCCTAACTCCAGCTGATCTGAATTTATTTGCCCTGAAGAGCCTCAGTTTCCAGTATGAGAGGCATGCGTCCTTCCCGACTGTTCATTTACAGAAAAGTCCTGCTTCAAGAGAACTTTATCTAGAGCAAAGAGCAGCTCTACTCTCAGTTTTGCTGGAGAAAGGATGATTGCTAGGAAAAAAGCACATACAGAGGAGCTAGACAAACAGACACCAACTGGGGACATGGCTGGTGCAACAGCCTTTGATTTCTGTCACAGGCATTTAGAATTGCAAGGGCAGGATGGCATCCGTACACCACTCCATATGGCATCTCTACACCACAGCATCACTGCCTCGGAATTCGGGTCTCTGGTAACCTGCCTCTATTATTTGTTACTTCATAAAAATGTCATCTGCAAATTCACCTGCAAAGATTTTACAGCAGCGGTTGGATCAATAATAAATACAAAGTAGCCCTCTCCCCTAAAAGACCATGCCAAAAGGGGCATTTCTCATTGATTTCTCCCCATTAACAACTACATTTTGATACCTGTCAGTAAGCCAGTTTCTAATTCATCTGCTGTGTAGCCTGTTAATGCTACATAATGCACTGTTCATAAATTGAAATGTTATGTGGTAGTAAATTAAATGCCTCAGAGAAATCAAAGTATCTAATATTGACATAGCAGTCTATCAACCAGATCTCTAATTCTGCTAAAAAAAAAGTAAAAGGAGAATTATATGAGAAGAGGCTTCATACTGACTGGCCCAATTACACCTTTATTTTATAATTCTCACCTAGCAAAGTGACAAAGCAGGCGTTTTGTTATTTTATCCTTGGTTAGCACTGGGCAAACAGGTCAGAATGAGTTCTTTAGTTTCTTGGAATCCCATGCGATACTTTTAACATGGATAATGTCTTTGCAAACATGCTGTCCTCCTCCCCCTGTGCCCTCACCACATTTCAGGCAGGAACAGCATCTAAGGACTAAAGTAATCTTTTGCCCTTAACAGAGAATCTAGAACAAAGAACACGTATGGAACCAATCCTTCTCTTTAGGAACTGGTTTCAAAGCAATCAACAGTCACCAGATCTCTCCATCAGGTCTGTGCTGCCGCAGCAGCTCAGCTAGGGAAGCTTCTCAGTCATCTCCAAATATCTTTTAAGGCACCCAGCAAACACTTCTCCTGTGCTGCCAAAACAAGTGTGAGACCTGATGTACAAATCTGCCAGGAGCTGTTGCATCTCTGACCACCTCTGACCTGTACAATGTTACCTTCTCCCTCAGATAAATATTCAGCACAGAACTGCACGTGTCCCTTTACAGTCATGACACACCAAAATCTAGGACCTCAGTATTGCAGCTGAGTTACAGACCAGACTTTTGGCTCCCCTACATGCCTAAACCTTTCCTATATTTCCCTTTTTTAAAAAAATCTATTTTGAACTAAAATAAATTCTTCGATCCAAGTCACCTCTCCTCCCCTCCACATACATTTTTTTTTTTTTTTTTTTAAATTTAAAAGTTAAATTTAAGTGAACTGGCACTTTCTTGGGTGGGGCGGGGTGCAGAATACTGGGTTCTGGTTGGCTTTATTTAAAAAAGCTCTACCGAGCACTGTGCACAGAAGTCAGTATGTTGACAGGGTTGCATAGCATGTTGTAGGAAAAATATTCTGAAAATAAACCCTATGGACAGCTTAAAACTGATTTTCTGCATATTTCAACAAATCCACTATAATTCTTTGCCAGGGGATCATAATTTCACCCTGAAATTTAATCCACACAAGAACTTGCCACATTCCATCCTTTTCTGCCTCTCTACACAACATCAAATTACAAAACTTAAAGGAACTTTATGAAGTACACAAGTGTTGAAATAAATGTTTCATCTGAAGCTTTAAATCTCACTTTCTTCCATTTATTCAATTAAGAAAAGCAATATTAAGTAACAAAAAAAGTTACAAATGAACAAATGTTCCAGATTCAGTCTTTGATCTATACTGATCTCTTTTGAAAACTTTTTCAAAACTGTATATCTGCAGTTAAAATAATAGCTTTCGAATGCCTGAAAACTGTTTTTATTCCATGGCTAGCTAGTGGATTCAAACTTTTCAGATATTATAAGTAATCTTCTGATACGATCAGATCAAATCTAAGAAAAATATAAAGTTTCTAGGAAGTTTTATAATTTTTATCTGATCCATGAACAAAGCTTAGAAAAAAGATAGGTAAGTGGATTCAGAAAACTACTGCTCTATTCAATAGATGAGAATAATTCTGATGCCAGAATTTCAGCATGTTCATTTTTCCCCAACTCTTGAAATATTGAGCTTTATTTTGACACCCAAACACCTCTATGTGGGGTGAGGGTCACCCACACAGACACCTTTGACCTACCATTAGCTCTAAAAACATCAGGTTGGAGGCACAGAGATATTTGCATTTTGAAGCTAACAAGAACCCAGTCTTTCTTGAAGGCAACATTCAACAGCCCAAATGACTGCTGTACCTGTTGTCCTCTGAAACAAACCATTAGAAAACGTTTTCGCTAGAAATGAACAGAGAAACAAGTAGCGCATTTTGACTATTACTTTTAATAACCTGAATTAAATTTTCTGATATCACATTACTCAATTGTCCAAAATTCTAAAGAGGAAAATTGGTAGCGTATCATGTAAAGCAGGGACAGAACGTTTTTGCTTTAATGGCTTTTTTTTCCCCCTCCTACTAGTTTTTAATTTCTTCAAAGTCTCTCTTATTCTAAGAGGCAGAGTAAGGTCTTGGGTATCACAGTTATATGTGCTCCAGATCACTTCCTCACTAGATTATAAAGCTTTGGTTTCTGAATAGCTCACACTTCACAGACGGGTTTTCAACAAGACGTTTCAGACTGTGGAGCCTAGTCCCTTGCCACAATCATGTAGTTCAAAAGCCCCAAATCCTCTAGCACTGCAATTTGATTCCTCTCACAGTCCTCCTTAAATACCCATATGATATTCATCTGATTTTAGCTGGTTTTAAGATCTTTTTAGTCTTTTCTAAGTCTCCTCTAGAAGAGTGATGCAAGCTCTATTATGATTTTTGAGGTTCTTAAAAAAAATCCAGCCTTATGCCAAGAGGACTGATCTGATATTGTTGGACTAGTCTGAAGTAACCTAATAGTTCAGAAGTTATGACAGAAGAATCTAATTAAAATCTCTAGTCTCTCCTCAATGAGATAATTTAACTCTTATAAGTTTATATATTATTCCTGAACTCCAGCTCTATTCTGGAAGCTTTAAATTCATTTTTTCAAGTATTGCAATTGTTTAATTCAAAGTAAGTCTCCATTTATTTTCATCTTTAAAACAACACTACATTTATTGTGCAACTGCTGTTCATTACTGCTATTACAGAAAAGCCCAATTTTCCAAATCATACTTGGTACACAGCAAACAATAAGTAATTCACCACAAGATCTCTTGTAGTGCTCAAAGGAGTCACAGAATCTGGTTCTCTTCTAAACATCTACATCTCTTATGTTATTTACAATATTTGTCTTAAGAATCCTAAAAGGAAAGCTGCATTCTAAATATATACCATGTCAAATATTATACATAGGAGTAGGGGTACAAGTTTTCTCCCAATGTCAGAATCACTATAAAGAATGATCAAATGTTTGTGCATGATGGTCGGAAAGTTTATTTTTAAAATCTGGAAAAAGAAAAAAAAAAAAAAAAAGACTACTTTGTCTCTTCCTTTTAAGGGATTTCTGCAATCTTCTCATCAGTCCTAGTGATGATCTACCAAAGGAAATGCTGCAGTTCTTCAATACTTGCTGCACAGAGACACTCCTGTAGCATGTGGGTGGACAGTGCCCGAGATGAGGAAGACTCTGCACCTCAAGAGCAACCTGGCAGCAGGCTCATGAAACAAGCAATATCCAAATCTGAAGCATCATCAAAATCGGTGCCATTAGATCCAATTAAAACAAATAAAATACATTAGATGCTGCCTGACCAGTGAAACACTGCTGTCCTCGTGGGATTAAACTTTTAGAGCACTGAGGATATCAACACACCAAGAATACAAAACATTCCTTGCAGGTTCTTCCTGCTGCAGCTAAAACCAACCACCTAACTTGGCTTGTGCTGATCAGTTTGTCTACCTACTTGTCAGCCCAGTTTGACAATTTCACTAGATACAGTGGGCACAAAAGTATCAGTCACTGAAACAATCATTTGTGATCACTGGGTCACAGTATTATGCACCTGAATAACGCTTTAACTTTTAAGATGCTATATTTCCTCCTCCTCCTTAAGCACTAAAATCTGCCAGCTGTTCCTACATTGTGTTTGCCCTCATGCTGACAACATGGGGTAAAGCTTTGAAAAATCAGCAAGTTCTGGAAGTCTATAAATGCTGAAGAGTTTTACAGAGACCTTTCTGTCTCTTCTGCATCCAGCTCACATTCAGGGCTTGACATCCCCTTGATACTGGATATCACTATTTTTGCCTCCTGGCAGAGTTGCTTTTATCTGTGTTTCTAAAGCTGAATATTTTTTCCTCTTTCATAGAGCCAGAGGATGAAGATGTCAGGTTAGGATAGTGCCTCTCTGACAAGAAACTGGTCAGGGCTGTACTGTATTTTACATGCAGCTGAAGTCTCATGTCATGCTTGCTCTGTAGCGTGGTCCAACTGTGTCCATTTTCATTATACCACACTGCTCTAAGACACACTGTAGAACTTCAAAAGTCTGTCCTGCAATCACAATATTCACTACTATAGTCATGGCCTTATGTCTGCTGAAATCAATATGCATTCTTCTTAATTAGGTTTGTATCTAGAAGAAACTTTAAGAATTGGCTATAGATTTAATTACTGTTTCCCAGATGGGAATACTTTTCCTCTGTGCAATTTTTGGAGAAATTGGAATGCAGAACAAGAGGACTTTCAGCATAGCAAAGCGATATCAACATTTGGAGACGGTCTATAATTTTGTCTATAAAAAACGCTCTGTAATATTTTCTTCATTTCTGTAAACGCTTCTGATCTTCAAATCCTATAGCCACCAATCTGAAATAGTTTTCAGCTTGTCATTTATAGTGAACATAAACAAAACAGAAGAACAGAGCCCTTAGCAAAAATCTATTTTCCTCCTGCCATCAGTTTTCTGCAAGTTATTGAGAGGATGAAGAGCTTTTTCCACACACACCTCCAACCAAAATTTGAGGCATGTTACACCAGGAAGATAGCTTAAAAATTAAAGCATCAACATTTTCAGTGGAGGAGCTGAGCTAATTTACAGGTCAGTAGGCAAAGAACCAGCTTTGCTGAAGTGTGAGCACAAAGACTGACGATTTGGGAGAGCCACCTCCTAGCATGTAAAAAGGAAGGAGCTCAGTCAGGCAGACCCAGGAGAGCATCCACACCTCCTCCCACAGCACTCAGCAATTAACAGCCAAAACAAGTAATAGCAGCTCCTGCAGCATGTCCCAAAGCCTTTTCCTTCCATTTCAGCACTGACAGGTTAATTGGGATTTAGTTAGTTATTCACATGGGGTAAATCTAGCACTTAATGTAAAAGAAAGGGTAGGTTTTATTTTTCTCCCTGAATCAATGCACATACTCTGATGAGAATTAGTATAAAAGTGAGTCATTGTTATATCTGTGAATTAGCAGCACTGGTCTAAATAGGGCTCTAAGACTTCGTTTTTCCTTCACACAAAATGGTTTTGGATTTATACACTGAATTTCTCACCCACTAGAAGTAAACTCCATTTGCTTCTGGGGTAGCTTCCAGGGTATTTCTAGGGCAGCTTGGGGGTATGTTGTATTTTAATCACCTTTTTTCATTGTTGTTTTTACCAGTAGGTCACACGCTGCCTGCTTAAATAATTTACTTTTATTCTCTAATTTACAGTGATCTGAGTGATACCTATGAAAATACAGGTGCATTCATACATTCTTCTCGCTGACTGCCCTAAACTTCAACTTAGGGTCTCCACTGTAAGAGTAAACCAAAATATTTTCCACGACTGAAGAATTCTTTCCGTTCAATTTGTAACTCTCAGCAATGTTTGCCTACTCTTCCAGCATGACAGAGGCCAGCTCTCTGAAATAAATATATGTAAATAAAGAGACAATGCAGAAATACTATCATGTGCAATCGTAAGTTGCCTTCACAAGAATCCCATGAGGAACCAAGTACACTATATATAATTTTTTGAACATGGAATGACTATTGCCATATATCAAGGAAAAGGCCCTCCCACACAGGAATAGGCAGAAAAGACAAAAATGACTTCTACAACTGAAAACTTCCATTTCACTGTGAAAGGCATTCACATTTTCAGGCATAAAACACAAGCGCTAGCAACCCTCCATAATGAGATATTCTCAACTAGCAAAACCTGTATAATTTGGTTAAATATAACTATACCTGAATATAGGCAATTTTTAGAAACCTCAGGCTAAAGGTAGTGAGCTTCTGAATCCAGAAGTGTTCTTGTTCTGTCAGTTCCTTCTGCCTCCCCAGGTCTCTGCAGCTATATGGCTCTGTAGCCTGCCTCGTTCTAAACCTCTTCCTAAAGCACCTCGGTGCAGGATTTGCCTGACTGAGAGGCTTCTTAGCTTATACATCCCTACTCAATGTAAGGCAAATTTTGCAGCTGCTTAATTGCTATTTTCTGAGGATAGAATTATTAAATAAAAACCATTCTCCCTCCCGCAAATTTATAATGGGATCCAGCCTATGATATTATTGTTACCCAAGGCAGCAGCAAATAGCATCCTGAGAATGAATGCAGCCTTTGTGCTACCACCAAAACAACCCCACAGAGCCTGCGTGCCAATATACACAAGCCCAGCTTGAAGCTGCCACTGGACTTCTGCATGGCAGGACGCTCCGCTCTGACCTGGCCTATGTTTATGCAAGGTCTAACACATTAATAAACGTGCTTGCTCTACCRAAGATCATTTTCCCCCATTACAAATAAATAATATATAATAAGATGGATTACAAAAAGCTGTGGAAATTTAGCCACATATGGTTGTTAGAGATACAGAATTTAAATTGAGTACTCCCCTGTGATAGCTGAAGGGTTTTATGCCCATTGAAATTCTTAAAATAGACTCTTATTCCTTTAAACTAGTAATGATTTTCAAATGCTCAGCAAATTGCTTTTTTTGATTAATGACTAATTTGAATACTCAGGGGTAAACTCCCCAAGCACTTTGCATTAAAAAAATGGTACTCTCTATACAGTTCTTCTGTATGATATAGTTTGGAAATTTACCCCCTAGTGCTTAGGGAGATTCACAACTTGGTTCAAAAAGGATGTGGAAGCCTTAATGACTTGGCTACCAGGAACATTCCCCAGGAAGAAGAGAAGTTTTATCTGAATTATCAGATTTTGCCTTATGGAGTCTACTGATTTGCAAGATGTTTATTCAACATTCCTGCTCTTTAGCAGGAAAAGATGAGAAAGGCTAGTCATAGGATCAGTCAGTGTTAGCAAGTGAACACTCCTGGGGGATCTCCTTGTCTTTTCAGGACACACATTGACACTTGCTTGGATTACAGTAATGAAGCCTATGCATCAAAACTTCCACTGTCAATCCCTCCAGACCAGYTTCCCCCCTGCACTCCCAAAAAAGGTCTGCTAGATGCTCAAACTACCATATGTTGGCCCATTTCACTCTCATATTTCATGTACTTTTCTGTTTCCAAGTATGACCTCTGAGTTTCCAGGAGTGCTYCTGTGAAGCACATCCTCCTCCCACTTGAAAACTCAATTAAGGGTTTCTCACGGCATATGCCCACTAAAAAAAAAATTCAGCAGAAAACACTGAATAAAAGACTTAATTAAAAAAGCACACACAAAAGGACTCGCCATGTCCACCAGAYGCAAGACAACACAGCACAACCTACAACCTCGCTCCACCCCAGGAAAACAGAAGGGGTAGAAGAACAGTTCTAGCATGAACACACAACTTCCTAGTGTTTGCATGCAAGCAGCAACAGTTGACGGTTAGGCTGTAGCTCCACACTAGTAGATCTGTTACAGACTCAAATGCCACTGGAATTATGTTAATCTGCCTTTAAGTGTGGAATTATACAGAATAATTGAAATATATTAACTATGAAAACATCATATACATAAAATTTTAGGAACCAGATGCTAAACCCTGAGGTACCAACCACAAGCTACTTAGTACATTAAAGAACAATTAGTTTTATGCTCTCAGGGTTTGTGAGCCTTAAGTCATAAACCTTTAAATCTGTGAACCATATAACACTATACTTACAAAAACAAATTCAGAGTACCTGTTCTAACACCATAGTTGAACTACTTGGCTTGTTTTTATCCCCTCAGATGGAGAARGAGCTAAGATGTAGAGAAAGAATAACCAAAAATAGCAAAAACGGTTGATCACSTCATGAAGAGTTCTTCATTAAATTCATTAAACTTCTTAAATTCTCTTGAGATGGACATTTGGTAGAAGTAATCTATACTGAGAAGATTTAATTAAAAAAAAGAAACAGCTTATCAAGTCTTCTCTCAGAGACATCCCTGAAAACAATTAGTGTCATTCATCTATCAGGAGGAACTTCACCACCAAAGGATCAGCCTGAAACACTGTCATTTCTGAYGTGACTACTGAACTTGAGACCAGCAACAACTTCTCAGTTTGC
Source organism: Eudromia elegans (assembly GCA_003342815.1). Taxonomy (NCBI): domain Eukaryota; kingdom Metazoa; phylum Chordata; class Aves; order Tinamiformes; family Tinamidae; genus Eudromia; species Eudromia elegans. The sequence continues at coordinate 219,779 of PTEX01000116.1, read as the reverse complement.
ATAACTCAGATTACCGCTCTTCTGACCTTGCATCAATGTTTATTCTAACACTAGCACAGATCAGTGCTAAGCTTAGGTCAGAAAGCAATRACTGAAAAATTCATATGCTTCAAATTAGGTACCCAAATAAATCGCTTGCAGAATCAAAGCCATAACAGGCAGGTAAAGTCTGCAGGTTTATCAAGTTACTTTAAATCRTTTTATCAAGTTATGGCCTAATTTAGTTAAAATTAAGTACATATTCCAATATATTTGCTTATAAAACAACTTATTATTGGAATAATGCACATTTCCCCATAACGCAACAGACATTTGGAGCAGATAGAAAAATCCTAGTTCCACAACTCTCAGGAGCCAGGACCGACTTGAAGGGCAAAGATTTCAGTTGCCTTCTCGGATATCAAGTCCGAGTAAGCTTGGACTATTTAGCTCTGCTGCTTCCGCTTCCCTGTGCTCACCCGTTAAGACATTTCCTTTTAGGCTCTTTCACTAACAGCATCTTGCAAGTGCTTTTTACACACAGTTTTCTCCCATGTATGTTTTTTATTTTATAGTGCTTCCGCTCAACATCCTGCAGTTATCATTGYTTGGAATTCCCTCTTTAAGTGCCCACAGAGGCTCTACCCTCCCTAGGGTACCTCAGTGCAACTACCTCATCAGCCAGTTATGTTCTCGTCCTCCAAGATCAAGACACTGCACAATTTAACATAGCTATTCCACCATCCTTCCAAGTTAGAAAAATGCTTCTACAGAAAGGRAATTGCAACGCAGTCTAAAGGAATCACACATAGTCATATTATGCCTGCATCTGTCATGCACATTCTCTAAATAACACCTACTACATCACTAACAGAGACAGAATCAGCACCAAGTCRTTTTACTCTTGGCCCAAATTATCTCCAGTTTCACCTCCATTTCTCCTTTTAATTTTTGTATTGGTCACAATGCTTGTTCTTATTTAAGGGCCAGAACACTAAGAATAAGAGTAAGCCTCTGTGAGKTTTCCCCATTTGCAATATGGGTATTTTGGCATTATGTCCCACAGAAGAGAAAAAATCCTAAAATACCTGTAAATCTAAGACATCATCAGGCATGGAGTATGTTCTGAATATTTCAATATTCAGAATATTTCAATAGCACATAAAAAACATCTAGAGTGATTTACTCCAGTGCAACACTGGATCGTATACAAGTATGGATMGCATGCGCAAAAGCTTCCTCCCAAGAGAGAAGAGGGGAGGGGAAGGAAAAAAAAAAAAAGGATAATCCCCTTTTCTAAGGCACTGGCAGACATGATACACAGTAGATGACATGACTTTCCTGCAGGCTTTTTCATTTTATTCTAATTTCATTTACACTCATTTTAAAGATTGAAATTACTCCAAAGAAAAGAGATGAAAACTAGTAATATTCCATCTGGAGCCTGGAGTTCGGCAACACAAGGGATGATGTGGGAGAAAAAAAAAAAATCAAGAACAACGAAACACACAAAAAAGAACCATAAAACACTCCACAGCCCCAGATTAAGCTTCTCACATGACAGATACAGCGCAGTCCACCTCATATTTCCCATTAGGGATAAGAAACTAAGTTGGCGCTAGAATATGGGAATTTGTTTTCCCTCCTCTCTATTCCAACCTTCCCGCTGGGAACCACTGAACATTACTTCCTCACTATCAGATTGAACGACCATTGCGTATCATTAGAAAGGAAGTAAAGCCATCTTACCAGAAAAAGACAGGCCAGAATACACAGCCTGGATCCAGCCTTCCCTGGTGCTAGCAGGGCTGAAGGAGACAAGGCCACCCTGACCCTCCATCAGAGACATCCATGTCCTTTTCCCAGTTCACACACACCCMTCGAGTGCTCTCACATTCACCTATCCAGAGAAGAGTCATCCTTGCTGTCTCTTCCCAGGCTTTATTTTTCCCTAAGGTTTCAGATCTCCCAGCGAAATGGCAGCAAGTCTTTTGGGTTTAAAGAATACCTTTAAAATAGGTATTCACACAGTATTGCCTTTCAAAGGCTGGTTGAACAGCAGAAAACTAAATACCTTCAAGAAAGGAACAAAATGAAAAATTAGTATGTTCTCTTTTATTAATACAGCGGTTACATTTATAACCTTCCCTCATTAAAAAATGGGCTTTAAAATATATCTTTGCCATAGTTAAGCGCATACTAGCTTAAAGAACAGATATAAAACATCAGCATTTGGAATGAGAAGAAATCAGTAGAGGTTTTATTGCTAAAAGGTCAACAACACTTACAAAGAGATTCAATCTTTAAAGCCCTACAGAATTTAATTTAAAAAATAAAGCACCACGGAAGAAGGAAAAGCACTGAAAATAGGAATCTGTGAGGAGTTCCAACTCGCTTCGCGCCCCCGTGGTGGAGATGCCTTCGCAGAGCGTATGTTCACTGCCACCTACAGACAAAGATACATGCGCACATCTATCCAGCACATGCAGAGGCTTTGCCCGAGCCCAAGGTTTCATGATCTCTGAACATTTGCCGCTCATCCCTTAGGATGAGCCCTTAGGACAAGTGCAGCCAGGGTGCTAGAAGGCTGCCAAGGCACTTGGGAACATCGCACACGTCCAAGGTTGCTGGCCACAAAGGTAGCGAGGGCAGCACCCAGAAGAGTGGCATTGCTCTCCATGGGACTGCTGGCAACCGACAGCAGGATCCACGAACAACAGCAGATCCTCYTAAAACACTCACAGGTTAAAAAATAAAAGAAATAAAAATAAAAGAGTGCAGTTTTGAATACACACTACCATAACTATGTTTACAGTTGGTGGAAATGCCTGGCTACGGCTTTTAAAACATGATCGCTGAGAAGAGGCAAAACTACCATTGGAGAGCGCTGAAAAGAGCAGCGTGAGGAACTACATGGCAAGAGCAGCAGATGAGCTTTTCTTTCCTTTGGGTAGCTTCCAACACAACTGCGTGCAGCATAACCAGCAAACACGCAGAATATCCCCACCACTGCCTCTTCAGAGCAGCGCACGACTGGAAAGGCATATGATKAATTGGGGAAATCCTAATGAAGAAAAAAAAAATCCTTGTGAAATGGTATGGCTTGGAATTCTGCCTCCAGAAAAAAAAGATGCAGGCATTGAAAAACAAACAGAAGAGCACAGTTTTGATACCATTCCAGCACTAAGATTTTCCCCAGTTAAAAACAAAATTAGGCTAAAGTTTCAGAGAGACTTCTCAACTTCTCTAACATTTTTAATGAATATTTTGAACACATTCAGAATCTGCCCTTTTGTTTCCTGCTCTACAATACTAATTCCAGCTTTTTCCTCCTAAAAGTGACAGAGAGCTTTTCTCTTTCAAAGAGACACACCTGTGGATCCCCCCTCTTTTTGGAAAAAAAAAAGGCAGAGAACACCTATGAACAAGCTAATGATCCCCTTTTTGCCTTAAAATGAGATTTATTGACCACATGGAGGATGCCAGTGCTGTTCACAAGTCAGCCTCATTCTGCTGGAAACAAGGGTTACATCACACTGTCTGCAGGACTAGCATGGCATAGATGAGCAGGGAATTCAGACAGAGCTCCTAGAAAAYGCTGAAAGTCCTCAAAATAAGATCAAAGTGCTCTGCAGATTTAGTGATCGAGGCATGAGGAAAACMATGTCTAGAACTGAGACTGCAAGAGTCTTTCTTCTCAGGTCACTCCCAGACACAGATTTCCAGCTATACAAATTCGTCTAGCAAGGCTATACACTGCCCAAGTCATCTAATAAAATATGGGCAGTTACAATGCTCACCCGCATTTAGTACATACTCCACTTACCAAATGAGTTAAAATCATTTTTATAGCATCCACAGAATAGTCTGCTTTGCAAGCTTTTAGTCCCGAGTATAAAGTGTGCCTCCCACTCCCGCTCAAACTCTACCACCAGTACAGAACAAATAAATAKAATTAGCAAGTACATTGCACCACCAATAACACACCATTGAGCTTYAATACCAGTCATTAAATTTCTTTGTACATTATTTCCCTCATAATGAGGTAGATCATGAAAAAGCAGCATGGCAGCCTACTTCACCTAATTCATGGACAACCTAAGGGTCATGTAGTGATGTACACACAGRGATAGGTTTCCACTGCCTGAGACTGCTCCAGTTTATGCTTAAGACTAAAAGGTTGGAAGCCGTGTAACAAGTCCATACCTTTCATCAGGTCTGTCTTCTATTTCAGTACACTGCTGTAGGCAGAGCTGTGATGAAAATGTGGACTCACCTTAGGAAGAATTTCCCTGGAACATATCTGAAATAAAGCAGCGCAACAAAGTTCTGAATCTAGGATGACTCTGTCTTTCATGAGGTATGAGTTGCCCAGAGCCTGCTCATATGCAGTGGAATGATAAAAAAAAAAAAGAGTGCAAACTTCTAAAAGCAGAAAACATATAACAGGTAACTGTGGAAATAGAGAAAYAGAACTCCTCCCTTGGTCCCATCACTTCTATCAGAGAGAGCACRTGGAGGTTAACTAGTCCCATGCAAAGTGTGGACCAAAGTGAAACATTCTGGTTTAGACAGATAGGCTTTTGTTAAGTTTGGGAGATGGTCAAAGTCTGATTGCAAGAGGCACACATACTTTCCTACCTCTTTCATAAGCTCTTACTATGTGTTAGCATACCTATTTTAATGTTAAAGACCTGTTGAAGACTTATCCTAGCTAAAGGCCATGACTCATTCTTAATTTCTACCTGCAAGAAGCAGCACGTTGAGCACTGTGGCAGCACAGCTGGGGACACACCACAAACACACGGGCAGAACATGAAGGTGTACTGGGGGCACRCGGCTGGGATCAGCATCAGAGAACACCTCAGCAAGCTTGTGCCCCCGCAACAGAAAAAGCAAGACAGCTTTTACTAATGTGATCATGGCTTTCACCATGCTCAGCTTAACAGGCTGGAAAAGGAATGGTTATAAGATAACATTGTTCTGGGCAGAAGGGGCTGTATTTTACAGAAGGCTGAAAACCCATCAGTCTTCTGTCATGTGCTTCAAGTTACTGTCTTTACTGTGTAATAAAACTGTCAAGCTTTTTGGCTATTGAGAATTCCCTACTTCTCCTGTCAGACACTATAACCTATAAATATTTCAAAATATATTTTATCTCTATTCCTCTTTAAACAGTATAGGCATATGGAAGAGCACTTCGCAACCACATACCTTCTCGGAGCCTCACAGCATTTTTAGCACACAGTTACATGTCAACATCAGTCTCATTAAGTGTTAAAAACATTTTAAAGAAATTAAAATATAGAGTTCACTGCTAAAAAACTGCTGAAGTTGAAGCATGATAATTAACCTGCTACACTGACTCTACTGCACCAGAAATCTAAACCACTGAGTCCCAATTACTGAACACAGCACTGTCCCGAAAGCTCACCCATTCAGCCTGGGATCGCCAGCACTTCAGGGACAGCCTGAAGTTCTTCTCACATGCAGTTCTACTAAATTCATTTCCAATTGCCCAAAAAGATTGTGCTAATAATTATCTTGTAGCAATCAAATGACCCAAGTAATACACAGAACCTTCAAGAGCACAGAGATTGGGTTAACAAGGACAAAGGAGTCCAGGTGCTGTTCCTTCACTCCAGCAAGGTTTTCATTGACCCAAGTATTCTGGGAAAGCATTACACACTATACCAGAAAACCTTACCACTTTGTTCAATGCAAAAGTGGAGAGAAAAAAAAAAGGCAACCAGTTGGGGGTTTTTTTGCATGGAAAAACTGCCAAATGAATCCTCAACCTCCCCTTAAGGCTTTCATATATTAGAAGATACATACACGTACGTGTGTGTGTTGTGTGGGTGTGCTTTTTTCAGGCTTAGGTTGGCTTTTTCAGTCTTTTCAAAGTTGAGTATGGACTAACTGCTGAAGCAAAGTTCATGACCCACAARTGTGCTGTGCACTGGTACCTGAATGAGCAGACAGCTCTGGCACATTGCCTCTGATTTAGCAAGTGTTTTCACAGTAGATTACATTTGTCAAGTACCTCACTTTTTTTTCTTTTTCTGTGAATTCTGGATTCATCTTTCTTAAGTAGTACTTTTTTGTCCTTTATATATAATCTTTTTTCTAAGACAATTCCCATGGCTTTTAGCTTGCATGCCTTTCCATAATTGCAATCTGTAAATCATATAGGCAACACTCTTCTAAAAAAAAAAAATTCATTGCTTTGAGAATTCCCAATATTTCCAATGCTAAATCAAGTTGCTTAGCCAGAAACAGATGAACAAATACCAGCTCTGAAATTATTTTATTTCTAAACTGTTAATATGCAATGAAAGCTCAAATTATGATAACAGTTATTTGATATGCTAAAGAACAATCATTTGATGTGAAGTGCATAACAGAAGCCAGTTCACACCCACACACACTGAATCCAACCATATAACTCTTTTTTACTAATAATAATAGTGACTTCAACRACTTCATATTCCAGTGACTTCAAGATAGAAGAGAGCAGTACATTGCATTTATAATGACTGATGATAATAAATGACATTAGGCAGACTGGCAAGAAGAAATGTGGAAAGAGGTTAGTCTAAGTTATCTGATTTTAGGGGTGTTAACAAGTGCAGAGTTATTTGAACAACATTCCACCTTTCTAGGGCCACTCATGTGGATTCTAGTTCTGCCCTTGAATTTCTGTAGCTCCTCAGGAACAGCACCATCAGAGCACWGCTCAAAAAGTTTAAATTTGAAAGGCCAAATTTTGTGGCCTCCTCTATTACTCCGAAGATCTAAGTCAAACTACAGTCTTTCTGATGAAAATYCATGTGAAAATTCATGATGAAAGTGAGCATACACAGATTTCTTCAGGCCATGTAGCATGGAATAAGGAAAGAAGAAAGCAGTGCCCTACAGCCTTTTGACATACCTGACTTGTTTTCTAGTTTCTGGATAATGATTTTACTACTGGATTCAGAAATAAAGACTAAAATATGCCAGAGATGTGAAGTTTCATGTTTGTTTTTTGTATTTCACAACTAGTAATGTCCTGCATTGTTCTGTGATGTTTCCTTCCTCGCAACATACAGTAGGAGGGCCATTCTGAAGACGTGAAAATATATATACGTGTGTGTATATATGTAGATATATAATTTGATAGATACTCAAAGAGAGACATATACCCCTAAAGCCCCAGAAAGACTAGAGAGGACCCCATCGATCCTYTGCTAAAACCACTGCATTTCAAGTTTTCTACTATTTGGAAAAGATTTACAATTGCTATTTTTTTTGACTACCACCACATCTCTGGAATAGCTAAATATGACTACCTGCAAGATACTTCATAGGACATGGAAGTGCAGCAACAAACTGATGTTGGTAATTCCTAAACACTATGAGGTTCAGACAGAGTGAAGACAAGCAGGCATTTCTCTMTTAGCTTATGCAACACACTACTGATCATCCATCAACATTTGCCACTTAATTCTCACTTCAGAAAAATCAGACTGCAGTGTCACAGACTAACACAAATGCCTTAAAGTCCTGTGTACAGCCAAATGCACATGGACAGACAGGCATTCCTAGCACAGCGTCTAGCAAAACTCCTATACTTTCAGAAAACTTGCAGAAAGACTTGAGAATATGCAAATGGATTAAAGGCTGTTGCCTCTGATGCCTGTTCGTACGAGGAATGCTTATGATAGCAAGAGTTGTTTAACATGGGATTCACTTTTAAATAATCAACTAGATATGTTAACCTACAGTTCCATCGAGAATGTGCAAGTTACTTGTCTTCCCAAAGAGGTTGCTACTTTATCCAAAGTACAGAAAAGACTGAAGAAAAAAAAAAGTGTCCTTATTCACTCACAGTTTCCTTAGTTTTTGCCACTTACCAAAAAGGTGAGAAATCCTACCCATAGCAAAGAGATGATCTAAAACAGTATCTATTACACAGGGCAGATAAAGTTATTGTGCAAACCCTATCCATGTTGCAGCCTCCGGTGTTTCACCTACTTGTCCAAACGGAGTGTTACCCTAATACATAGTTGTGCGACCTTGTRCTAAGCCACGCACCTCAGAATGATGGGCATGGAGAGCAGAACTTCCTCTTGACAGAGCACAATGACAAAACCAAAACACAAAAATTAACAACTCATTTGGGGAGTTACAAATGACTTGCTATACACACAAGCCCCCTTGYTTTTCACTATTCTTTAGATTGTGCCCTCAGATTCCAGCACTGTGCAAAAGAAAGTGCAAGGCTCCGGTCAGATACATTAAATATATAAAGTCAGGCTATAAAAACAAGCTAACATGTAACATAGCAATCAGTCTTATACATAAGCTACATGAGACTGGCTCAACAAGCACTTTAGCACTAGAATGTATATGCAGAATATAGTAAGGAGTCATGCTCCAGCTAGACAACTGTATATTTCCCCTCTGTCTGGATTTTCCTGTTGTCAGACTGATTAATGGAATGCCTTCACATTTATCTGCTTTTGGATATCTTAAATCTCAACAAGTCCATTTCATGTTCCTGCCACCAACACTTCCAGCAGATTTCTTCCAGCATGTCAGAATGACAGATAAGCTCCCAGAGCCAACCTTGTAGAGAGCTCATTATTGTTTCCAACTTGTGTGCTCACCCTAGAGGGGTGACTGCACCACCCTGTACAAAGGCCTCCAGAATTTTAGGTCRTTTGAAAAATCTGTGTTGAGCAAAGGTGTCATTTCTCTGCTAGAGAAAGTTCAGGAGCAGAGGTCAAGGCCACGTTCAGAATTTTATACTGTTTTMTATCTCTGGTCCATGGACTAAGCCGTAAGAATAAAAACAGCTGCAATAAACACTGAGTAACTCAACATGGCACTCGTTTGAGATCTGTTTTGTTTATATGGTTGTCTGCTGCATGCTGGAGCACTGCAGTTATTTATGAGATTGCTTTATTATTTTTCTTTTGAATGTTACAAGCTCTCCCTGGCAGCACARCATAACATTATTGGTACACATTTTAAATTCACTTGTAAAGCATTGTTGATTTGAAGCTGCTATACAGTAATTGCTTTTAATGTTTAAAGAGATATTAATATTGAAAGAGAACAACTGAAAACTCTTAGAAGTAATTCCAAATGAACTAATTCCTGCCCTCACTATATATTATCTGCAATAGCAAATTAGGCTCTAACATCCTAGTACCAGGAATGGTGCTTTGTTAYAATTGCCACAGGTTTTTGCATCAAATGGATGAGAATGAGTGAGCAGTGAAGTGGCAGGTTGGTTGAGCACATCAATAAGTTCTCTGCTTGACATCATAGTTTCCTTCTCCATGCGGCTGAATGGAAGTCATGTCCCAAAACTTATGACACTGGTGTACAAATCTGGGTTGGGGATGACAAGAGGAGACGTTCAGCTCATTCTTATTTGAGCTCTCCCAAATTGGGTAATGCAATTCTGTGTGGTGTTACAGTGATACCAAATTTATCATCAACAAGGAAGGATTACAATCCATAAGGACAAACAATATGATTGCAAAGTCCCCATCTGAGTTAGGAYCTGCTACCTACACCAAAAGCAGATAAGTAATCCCCAAACTGTAAAAACCTAATGCCATTAGACTATCAGAAACAAGATCTATACCCTTTGTAAGATTGTGTTAGAGTATTCCTTCTATTCTTAGCTATAGTTTCTACCCTTAGATACGTCCAGGGTCGCCTTTCAGGATACTTACTCTAGATTTTAATATACCTCATTTTGATTTATGAAATGCACATCTTGCAGCACTTTGGTTATAATTTCTCAAAGATGCCGCAGTAGCATTGCTCTTTGCCACTATTTGAAGTTATCCAATGAAGTTATYGCAGAAAATTGCATTAATGGGAACATATATGTAGCAGCTGCATATATCAGAGTGATAGCAGTAAAGTTTCATTCTAAACAAGAAACTTTTTGGGTTTGCATTTATAATTTTGGCTGGCTTCTTCACTGAATTATATTAAACYGAGATTGTGTTTTAAAGACATAGCATGTTATCTAAGCAAAACCAAAAAACACCTAATGGTATTCTGTCATCTATTTCCTTTGAAGTAGTATCAAACAAGTAGTTACAACAGTAATTTTATATATATATATATATATATATTTATATACAGTAGTTATGGTAGTATCTTGAAATTCAGTCTCCCTTCTAGCTACCCCAGGATCTTCCTACAGGACTCTCATGGAGTCCACTGTTTTTCAGATTTTTATCTATTCTTTGACTCCTACCTTCCCTAATAGTTATGCTCACATGAAATCTCCTTTTAGGTCCACTGCCAACCCCCAGGTCAATCCCAGCAGCTTTTTCAGATTCCTTCCTGCAAATAGTTCAAACTGGAAAGTGAACTCTTACCCTGACACAAGCGGTTTTTTTCCACCCCATTCATGTAGGTCCCTCTATGGGTACCTAAGCCATGTAGGTCTTTCCAAGTAATAATATTAAAAGCAAGCTGATTAAGGCAGTAATCTAACATGGAATCAAGTAGGTAACTACTAACAACATTGAAGTTAACAGCAAAAAATATGCTACAATAGAGCCAGGCTACCCTAATAAGTTGTAGGGCCAACTATTATTTCTAAGTTTAAATGCAATAATAATTTCTCAGCTGCCTGGAATTTAGACACCCTTCACAATTAACCATGCAATCCAGCTTAGGAAACCTCTTCATCATCTGTAGAATCAGTGTCATCAATGTACAGACTTCCTACTTGCATTCAAAGATACATTAAAGTATTTCTCATTCCTCCTGCCTTACCCCAGAAGGACCATTTGCTTTGTACATTGTGGCTACCAACCAGACAGCTGAGACTGGTGAAAGTTCTCCTCTCTATCCAGGAGAGGAGCCTGAAGAACTCTCCTGGGCACGTGTGCTTCTCCTCTCCCTCAGGATCCACTTTCTCCCCCAGCTGATGGATCCTAAAAGGATCATCTGTTTTAAAACACATCCTTCCCTCTGCGTAGGTTTCTGAAATGTTTGATCAGTGACTTAACCTATAAAATTATGATGCCTGATATAATACTTACAGAGCTCAGAACACTCTTGTATATTTATAAATCAATAGCTTCCATCTAATTAAATGCTTTAAATACACTCGCCAAAGCTGTCCAAATGTGTGGGTTAATGCTATTGATTGATTATTCTGATAGGTCACTTTTGGACTTCAATCTACCTTTCAGCAGTAGAGACAAGCAATTACAAGTCTAACAAAAATGACACCATTTACTAGTGAAGTCTTCTTCCAATACAATGGTGCAAATCTTTGCTATTAAAACAAAAAAGAACACAAAATTTAGATCAGAAATAAGAAAGCCAGAATGAGATAGTCAAATTCTATTATGTTTCAGATATTGATTTGACCCATATCACATCTGAAATTGTCCATTCAGATAGGCTTCAGAAATGCAATTGTCCTTTTTATTGATCAATATTAACTTCAATTCTACACTGATGTTAAAAAAAAAATCTCCATTCACCATTTTAGAGTATTAACTCATGAAAGCAGCTTAAAAGATCAAGGTATGCTAACACATGRTCTCAAGCTACCTACCMCTTCAAATCTTGGATTTACTTCAAATGTGATATGATCTGGTGGCACAAATTTCTTCCTCAACTTCTCCAGAAAAAAAAA
>PTEX01000116.1:180053-208127 GCA_003342815.1 Eudromia elegans | reverse complement strand
GRRKTYMAMMMYTWAAAAAAACCTCTGYCATAACAGAGAAGGAAAATATTTAATAGCCTTCATTCTGAAAAGTRGTTGTCATCTCTAAGTGACTGTTTTTTCATGTCTAGTCCTGTGACAGGACACAGAACACAGCTAAGTGAGAACATCTGCAGCATTCTTCCAGTACTCTGGGGAAAGCATGAAAAGCAGTACATTAAGGTAAAGGTATAAGTAATGGGGATTCTTTCTTTGCAGCTCGGTCAAAAGATGCTTCATGTAGGCATCTAATTTTTAAGGTCAAATTTATTTAGAATTCTTAAAGAAAAGAGCTGTTGTTACTGTATCTTCTGCTTCAAAATCCTTTGAGTTTAACAGCTGGAAGCTGACATACTTACTCCGTTAATTTAGATGTCTGTGAGTATTTCCCATGGAATAATTGTGCTGCATAATKCATGACTATTCATTCTCTGGTAATGTCAGTTGAAAAAAGAATGAGAAAAGGGAGAGAGATAGACATAAGGGAATGGACAATTTCTTTGACTTTCCTGCCATTATCAGGAAYCAAATGTCACATTTTGAAAACCTGAATGCAGCCCAAAAGTATCACTTCTGTTTTCTTAATACTAACCTAACCTGCACCTGCCTAAGCCCCTGAGTACTCACCAATATTTGGTTTACATTAAGCAAAGCATCCCAACACATACACCCTTTCTTCTGGGTTTGGTCACTCCTCAAATTTAGATCTGTTTTGAAAAAGGAAACATGGCAAACCACTATCTGAAACAAGGACCAGTTATCTACTTTCTCAAGAGAGGCAGTTTCTGAAGTGACAGGAAAAATAGAAAAMCGAATTTGGTACATACATTTGTCCTTGTTCTTGCCATTTTCCCACCTTCCTCCTGGCTCTACTGATGAATACTGCCGTTCTTAAGTTGGGATACAATCTGCAATGCTTTTGGAGCAGGGCGTTCCCTTGCAGAAAGTACAATTTTCTCACCTGSAGTCAAGGTCAAGAGACTTCCATTCCCTCCCATACTGTTATACTAATTACTCAAATTAATCAGAAAGTCCAGAGGAACTCAGAGTCACTGTGCTAAATCCCTAATTTGTCAGAAAATTAACTTGTCTTAATTGAATCCAGCACAATTGTCAGTTGCATAAAGGCCTTCATTTTAATAGTGCCACAAAATAATAAAAAAATGAAAGCTCTTAAGAACAAGAATGCTCAATAATCTGCCTACTTACATTAACAAACTTATGTTCACCTACTATCATATGCTAAAGAGCCACTCAGAAGTTCCTCACTCCTGCTACTTTACATTYTCATATATTTTAGAGCTGAAAGTTTTAACAGAAGACACTTAAAATCCCCAATTTAGCATAGACAGTGTTTCAGTGTGACCTTGTTATGAATAACACCACCTCTTGGCAGGCATTATTCAGTAGAAAATATCTTTGGGCCTTATGAGGCAGAAATGGTCACAGATCCAGGCCTCTTGGCAGGTCAGCCTATTCAAAAAGGTCACRAAGTCATGGAAATCCCTTTAAAAATCCCAGCACTAGGGTTACCTTGCAGAAAGGACCACAGAAATGCTGCACTTTGATTCCCACTGTGGCTAATTTCCCTTCCCTGCAGCCTTGTTGATCTCCTAAGAAAAAAAAGACAGGGAATCCAACACTTTWTAATAAATTGCAATTAAAGGATGCCTCTGACATCCATGAGCATCACATGTATCCATCACCCCTTTACAAATAACTTCACATCTCAACTACAAGACTGTTTTCTTAAGCCAAGATATTTCACCTTGGTTGACTCAAGAAATCAAACAGTGCCAGCAAATATCATTAAGCCCACATCAACACTACCATTCCCCAGTAAACCTCAAACAGATGTGACAGCTGTTGGGACATCAGGCTCTGATCTGTTTGCAGTCGTCTCCTAGGTGCTGTCACTGCAAGAAGGGTCTGCTCTGCAGTGGACTTCTCAGTGCCAACAGGGCTAGAGGTAGGTTAAGTGAAGTGAATTTTGATGAAACCAAAGAGGGAAGTGGAGACACTGCTAACAGGAGACACAGAAGTCAAACGAAGCAAGTGAAATGTGTCAAGATTAAGTAGTGAAAGATTAGGCAATTCTGCCATAAGATAGCAAAATAGATAAAAACATCTTTATACAGTAGCAAAGGTTGTACTACTTTTAGAACATCTTTACAAGTCACTTTGGGGACTCAGAAATGGATAACTTCTCCTCCAACGCAGGCATAGATGCCACTTCCCACTATCCCCGCTCCCAGAGCGGGCTGTAAGGAAAGAGCCGGCAATGCACTGACTTGTCCCATGCATCGATTTTGGCCAGGTCTGACACTCAGCCTTAGTTGACTGACTGTATCAGTTCTAAGAGAATTTAATCATGGGTTGCAAATTTGACTRTCACTAACAACAGAGGGGAATGGTTGAGGGAAAGGAAACCCATGAGGAAATACAAGTGACAGTATAAACCGAGGTCAGCTCAGTGAGTTGAAACAGCAGCTATGTGTTTAGAAGGGGAACAAACAAGYAGTAACACACTTCCATATAATCTGCACTGTTGCTTATAAACATCCCCACAGCAGTTACTGCCTCTGAAATAGTGGTATGTGCATGGATAGAGTATATTTTCAAAAATCATGTGGTTGCAAGCCTAAATGCATTTTCAAATGTAAGTTTTCATTCTTCAGGACATTTTACTTTTTCCTCAAGTAGTCAATCAAGTTAAAGTTTGAGCTAGAATAAACACTCAATAATGTGAACAGGTTTTGAGAGAAAGCAGTATGAGGTACCATCAGAATTAAACCCAAACCRTCTTGCTTTATAACTCCTTTACCCACAGCAATTTCAATCCAAGGGCTGAAATGGTCTCTGAGTGGTGAGCATATCTCCTCTCACAGAATGAGAGTGGAAGAGAGATACTGAACAGCAGATTCTCACCCACATCACAGACCTGCCCCTTTCCACAGGCATTCACTGCAAGCACAAATACATGTAGGTGATGGACATGACCTATGCAATTCCCTCAGTTCAGGGCTTGCCCTAGCAAGGGAGGGCAGCCMCTGCTTTCCTTATGCAAGGCAAGAGAATTACCTTTGAAAATAAAGCATAAAGCAGATTTTTTTTTTTTCCGCTGGGGTGGAATAGGTGATTCTTTGACTCAATACTTCAAAAGGCCTTTTTAACTAGTAGGCCTTTTGGAACCTTAATTTTAAACCATTTTGAGGAATCAAGGGATTTTAGTAGACTTCCCTATTCTCACACACCTCTCTGCAGTAACCCCATGATAACCTTCAGAAGAACCCACTGAAAGAAGCAGGTACCTCAATGGCAGTGACAGAAGTGGGTAGGATACTTTTTTGTCCAGAGGGCTATTGTTGGCTTTTGCAGTTGCTAGCCAGAGTTATTACCCTTTCATCCTTACTGATTCTTCATTTTTAAATATTTACYATGAGCAAAGTTGACAAGAYATTAAGTTCCAGTTTGCATGGACCTGCACAAAACATGCAAAGTTCAAGTGCATTGCTTWAATATATTTTTAAAAATAAAAGCAATTAACCCTGCAATTCTATTGCTTTATCMTCACATACAAGCACTGCAGATTCCTTRTGATAATCAAAGCTATGAATGTGAGACCAGGCTTGCTATTTATTGATAAAGTTTCCTAATCCCCAAATAGCTCCAAGATGTGAACATTTTAGCTTAAGAATCCATAAAGACCCACTGTTATTGTATACCTCTGTTCTGTTTCTGATTTTTGAGGAAGTGTCAGAAGGATTGATTACAGTTCCCAGCTCTGTATTCGCAAGGAAGATTTAGATAACATACCTAACAAATCAGTTACATATGGATACTAATCTGCAGCCTCCATATAAATCAAGCAGTGAGACTCAGTGTTACAAATCCAAGCTTCAAACTCTAAATATCAGATAAACAATTTATTATACAGCACAAGCCAGAGGCATAAGAGAATCTGGTATTTTTGTAAAAAGATTTTGTTTGTAAAACATGCAGTAGTTTGCAACTTGTATTTGCAACTAACATTACTTGCAATGGTTAAGTAAATATTTACATCACCTACTCTTGTCTCAGGACATAAGCAAATTGAAAAGCAACAACAACTTCTTAAAAAATAAAAATATGCCAGAGATAGGCCAGAGTTTCTCTTTTGTTGGAACCTTCAGGCTTCTAGTAAAAGTTTGTGGTATCTTTTAATGCGTTAATTATTATGGATTAAACTAYGCAGTTACAATTCCGGTTTTCTGAGCAATTTCTTGTAGATAGACTTAAGCATACAAAAAACTCTCATTGTGATTAGCTATATTTTTAATACATACTAAGATTAATAAARGTATCATTACCATAACAACAACATTTCTCTGAAGAGATTGCCTTGCTTCCCCAGAATGGCAAACAAATCAAACTATGGCACAATTAACTGGCAACCTGCCTAAAAATCTGATGACAATAAACAACTTTCCCTAACTGCTTTTAAACTACTCAGCACAAAAGATGTAACAAAAACATTTTTGGCTCTAATGGCAGACCATGAGGATGATGCATGGTATTTCCCTTCTAAGCAGGGCTTGAAATTAAAGGGATCACTGCACCACAAGCTAAACAAAAGCTAAAAAGCACGAGGCCAAAAGACTTCYCGCATAAGAAAAAAATATTTTGAATTCTTCTCCCCGAAGAAGCAGAATTTACACTGAAAACAAGACAAAACCATAACAGAAAGCAGCAAAAAAAAAAAAAAATTTTAAAGCTGCCAATTTTAAGTAGTGGGCTTTGCCAGTCTCCTGTGCTAATTCGCAAGTGACTGAAGTCACATAAGCTTATGCTTGTCGATGGTAAGTACTTTTATCATAATCCAGGGGATATACGCTCGAGCCTTGCCAATGCCATTCGGTAAAGATTAACATAGCAACCACATGGCAGATCCTCATGCCTTAGTCTAACACCAGTYGTGGGTCTGTTCCTTCCCAAGATTTTACAGGGTAGACCAGACAGAGTCACTCAGAATATAATCACTGCAGTCCCTAACGCATTTGGTCCATGAACACAAAGCATCTACTTTTCTGTCTTGGCAATAAACAGTTGTAAACAGATACATCTATGCATAAATCAAAAASGACATTTTTCTCTTCAAGCTTTGGAGTTACAGCCTCCTAAACAAGTGGAAGTGCTATGATAAACAAGACAACAGGAGTTATTAGCTTGTCCAGATGCTAAAATTTCTTCACAAGTGAGGGAATTGAGAAGTACAAAGTATTTCAACATGTGGTCAGCTTCTAAGGCCGAAATAAGGCATTCCTAAAAACAATTTAGGCTAAAATCAGGTCTATGGCTAGCCAGAAATAACTTGATTAGTTAGTAATGTAGAAAGTACATTCTTGACTTCTGATATCTTTCTATCCCAAAGTGTGTTAAAAGTTTCATATCTTCCTATTCAGAAGTATGTTAACAGTTTGTTTGCATAGGTGCACTTCGCATTTCAYTACTTCTCATTTCATTATACAGTGTGACCCTGCATTGCCAAAAATGGATTTTTATAGTTGTAAGGATTTTTTTAATCCTCCAATTTTTAAAAAAAAAAAAAAAATTCAGAGACCTCAGCAAGCTCTGATTTATTTGACAAGCAGTTTCACACAGCTCTGTACTACACAGACGTTCTTTGTGTTTTATTACAAGTTTGCTCCATTGAGTCATGCACTCTGTGGGATGTTGCATCTATATTTTATTTTACTCTTGCCATTAATTACCTTGTGGGCCTGTATCATGTCTGTCTCAGTCTCATTTTTTATAACGGCGCCTGCTAGTGTTGCTCAAGCTAAGAGGCTGTCAGTATTTCCATTAGAAACACCATCTCCCAGGGGTTTAAAAGTCAGCTATAAAATTTTACTCCTGGCTGATGGCTGGCGAACATGGCCACAGCCAGGAGGCTTCTCCTTTCTTAACATTAAAATGAACTAAAACAAAGTTTCTAAATCTTAGAATCAAGTGTAAGTTTTGAAACCTTTTTCRAAATCTAGCAGCTTCACGGCTTTAAACCATGTCTTGCAGGTCCTTTGCTGCTAATGTAAGAGGAGGGGGGAGAGTTGGGTCTTTTTTTTTTTCTTTTTTTTAAATTAATGGATTCTTACTTTCTTTTCTAGTCCTAGTTTCCCTCAACAATTTGCCTTACACCTAACGGGCCCTGGGTCTGCCCCTCTATAGCTGCTGCCTAAAACTGCCCTCAGCAAGCATYCATCACACATCCACCTTTTCATTTTAAGTTACCCATCAAAGCAACTCCTCTTCTGCCAATATCACTACAACCACCTCCCACACTTGCATTTACAAGTTAAATCTCTATTTTTAACACAATTGGGAGATGCAAACCCCTGAGCTTGCTCTCCCACAACATCCAATTTCTTTTCAACTTCCAGTCAAAATACGCCCCCCAAAAGGTGCTTAGAGGCAGGTGCTTTGAGAGTCAGGGCTCCAGAGGCCCAACCTGTCAAGGAGCTGCCGTGAACCTCAGTATGAGAACCAGGACTTGCGCTACTCAGACTCCACTATTAATCCAGGCAGCCTACTCTGACYGGAGAAGGTCCCAGGAACTTTGCAGTCACAGCTTGCAGGCACTTAGCTAGATGTGACCGGGATCCCCCACGGTGGTAACTGAAATCTGACCGCCCTTGCGAAGGGCAGCAAATCTGGCTACCCTGTCTCTGGATGAAGAAGAGAAACAGAACAGAGTTTACTGACCRTTCTCAGTGTTCTAAACTAGGGAGAACTGTAGAGGACATTTTCAGGGAAAGGCACTGTTCAAGAGCAGTCTTGGAAGCTAAGCTACAGGTCTGTGAGGGTGGACGTTTGCACTAGCAGCACAGGGCTCAGAACGCAGACGTCTTTGTGCACAGCAAYGTTTCGATCATGGGAAGGTTGTGGAGGTCTTCAGTGTGAAAAGGGCACATCTACAGAGTTACACACATTAACAGTGCAAAACAGACACCTGTCAATGTGACATTTTCCTATCAACTATGTGTCAGTCATGTTTATGAGTCAAATTAAGTTGGTTGACTAATAGGCTACCCATCTGATCTATAGTTGCCACTGATCTAATTAGAAATGATGTCTCAAAATATTTACTCCTATGGGATTTTACAGATAAATATTGCTCAAGAAAAGGAACAACATGCCTGGCTCAAGGCAACAAAGCCTCCAGTGAGAGGAGGCTCCTCTCACTGAACCTCTCCCATTTGCTGATAGCAACTGCCTGTATAGTCACCCTTCTGTAAATAATGTCTATTTTACACAATAAAATTACTCAGTATGAGAAGATTGCATGCTACCTTGCTTGGTTTTCATCCCCTTTAAAAAATACAGGAGGCAGATGGACAATTGGTGTAGAACTCCATTGTGCTGCTATTCAGCAGTACTGGTACTTGCACCTTACCAAGTAACATGCATGTCAAACACCTTGGCCTGAAAAATACTGTTATGAATTTGCCTTTATTTTTCTGTACCTCACACAGCCTACTTCTTCCAAGCAGTCAGAGACGTGACAGTAACACTGTATTCTTTCCAGTAGTGAAGCATGCAAGTGAGCTTATGAAACAAACTGATGCTGAGTATCCCAGCTAAATGCACTGTACAATAACAAGTAAAAAATAGGAGAAAAAAATGAGAAAGTCATCTAAAAKATTTAGGCAATAAATAGCTCAAAGGCTTTGATCAAAGTTTCATCATCTCAGAACTCTTTATTTCACATGTACTTGATACAAGTGACAACCAGGTGCTGGTATTGACCATTGCTCTGAGCAAGCTGTGAACAGACTTTCAACATGGCAGCAGGATATCTTCCACATCAAAGAAGTCATTTACCTCATTATCACTTCCTAATCCTGCAAACATATGTTCAGTTTAAAACCTGGGAATAACATGTGACCCTCTGTAGTCTTCACCTTCCAGTTCCAGAAACTGGAAGAGATGGTCATTACAGCCTATTCATAACCAATTAAAAATTCAATTTTTTCTTCTCACACAAGTTGACTATACTTATATGAACACAGACATAGCCAATAAATAGGTTTGCAAATAATTATATGGGCATTACACCACAAAGACCAGTGCTGAAGTTGCTCCAGCAGTTAGCCTTTTTAATGTCTTTTCTGATACTAAAGAAAATTATGGGGTTTTGTTTGTTTGTTTTCATAGGCTGCTGCCAARTATACCGCTTGCCTGGGGGATAATCAGGAGCAAAGGAGAGCACTGTGTACAGTAATGGCTCTTGACTGGCCTGTCAGAATCCAGCAGGTTGCTAGCTTAGCCACGGCCCTTCTGCTGGCAGGGACCACAGCGACRTGTGCAGCAGTGAGCAGGGACATGCACAGGGAGAACACAGGAGAACATCAGTGTTCAAGGGGAGGCTGAGCTGTGTTGTACCYGTATGAAACAGTGCTCCTTGGGCCTCATGACGTACCAGAGCAACTTACTGCAAAAARATTGCCTGCAATGCCTTCTTCAGCTTCATTTTATTGAAATAAAAACTTGAATTTCCCTTAGRTACTCCCCAAGAGGGCTGTAACTATTCCACAGAAAATCCCAGTTGGCCTGTATTTAGCATTGGTAGGTGCTGACCTCGTCCTGCTTCAGAGGCATCCCCCATTCATGTTCCGTTCCTGTGCTCAGCTCCCAGCAGTACATGCTGCTTTCCTCCAGCCCAATATTCCCAGCTAGCCTTTTGGTTATCCAGGTTAGAAAGCAGCCAGACCATGCAGAGAGGTCATATCCTCCAAGGAGGCCTCTTCAAAAGAGTTTGGCGTTTCTACCAAACCCTTCTGGGYCTGAAAGATGGATGCATCCAGAAGGGTAGCAAGTTGGTGGGAAGTAGATTAAATGGACAAYAGTCTCAAACAACTAATGCTTCAAAGTTTAGAGTTCTGTTACACAGAGAACAGTCAGATTTTTGTTCACTCCCATTTAATTTCTTCTCCCAGTACCAAAGACCTTGGGAAAATAACTCTGTGGTGGGATTATACATACACAACTCAGCCTACCCAATGTATTTCATAGGTGTGTATATAGATTCAGATACAGAACATTCTATAGAGATTTCATGAAAAACTGAATAAATCCTTCTATTGAATATTTGCAGAAAGTGAACTAAAATGYTGAGATGGTTGAATTAAGTTTTCTTTAGAAACTTCCCACTAGCCTTCCCCAGGGGTCCACATTACTCAAATTATATATGTAWAACATTATAAAAAACACTGTAAAATATTTTTGTTCTGCTTTTAATGCATTGATGAAAAGCACTGAAAAGATGAATTCATTCTTTGTAGTTTCCAAACCAGTACACCATAATAAATATGTAAATGCTGACTAACTAATGAATGAGAATTCACATGCAGGCAAGCTGTTACTTTTTAGGTATTGCATTGGTTGAATTCTGTCTTTTTTTTAAATATGAAGTGCACTATTACCATCAAGCAAAGCGTTTGATTTATGGTACAGATGCAGTAGAAGTTCTAAGTTTTGTCTCCCAGATGCCTCATGAAAAAATAAAGACAAAGCAAGCTTCTAACTAGGAATGACAAAAAATGTCAACACTCCAGCTGTTTATACCAGAGAGGCACTCAGCCTTGTGCCATTAGTGCTGCAGAGGACCAGGATAAAAAGAATTGATGGATAATAGAGGCACTGGGTAGAGGGGGAAGCATGCAAGTGGAGAAGCCACTTGAGTAGATATCATAGAATAACCTCCCTGGTATGCACAGAGGGTTGTTATTTTAGAGCAAATGTTATTTTAGAGCAAATATGAGCTTATACCCTTATGGGAGCTGGTAGAGAAGTGTGATGCAACAGTAGTACTGTTAATTTGAACAGTCAATAGCTTAGTACTTCAAGGAAGTCACTCACAGCATTCTACAGAACACAAACTTACTGTAAGAATCTAATGGCCAAGAAAGTTGGACAAGTCAGTCAAAAAACAGCCTAGTCAATCATGCTGCACTGTGCGGTTGCAAGTGAACACAAATCTGCTGTGCCTACATAAACAGGTCTGGTAGACTAACTTGTTTCAGCCTAGCTTTTAACAAAATGCATCACAAATTGTACTGCAAATTTTAGCAGAAGTGTCACAGCGTATACTGTAAGGCAAAATAAACTCTGTACAGAGTTCTTATGTTTAGCTGAAAGAAACCTTCTTCATTGTCACCACTGACTCTCAAGGGGACACCATACAGTCTCTGCAGAGCAATCTAGTCAGTACTCAGAAAGGTGGCATTTAAATACTGCAGAGCAAATCTGTTAGATGACCTACTGATTTTATAACAGAGAAGGATCTCAAGGCTCTCAAGGGAGTAAATTTAGATTTGTGCTTTACAAAGAAGAGTGTATAAAAGTTTGATCTTCAAATTTGACAGATATTCTTTTCTGCTTCTCCCCCMCACACACACAAGTATCTGAAATATAAAGATGACCAAAAGAGCAGAGAGGAAAATGTAACTTAATAGTATCTTGTCAAAACTAAAGATTCGACAAATTGAGTTTATTTTGGAAAAGATAAAAACCCACAAGTCTGTAATAGTAATAAAATTTTACATTGATGTTTCTAGGACAAGTGTCTCAGCTCCCACCCTCAATAAGTATTTTAAGTCTTCTATGAAGATAGAAATAAGTCAAACAAGTGAAATTGTCTTTCATTCAAAATTGCTTTTCCATAGGATTCAGGAAAAAACAGAACTCMGAGTTTGTTTTACAAGAAAAGCAGGTACTGCATCCTTGGCAAAATAACAGTTCCAGTTTCCACTCAGCTCTAATCATATAGTTAAAGATATTACAACTTGGTAACTGCCAAAACCCAAGGTGGCTGGGGGGGGGGAAAAGGAGGAAGAGAAAAAAGTCCTTTTATATAACTCATCACTGTTGCCTTGGTGTGGATCTTTTTTTTCCCCAAGACATTTAAGTCTGAAGGTAACTGAAGAAACTGCCCTTGATACACACAGGCCTGAGCGCTAGACTCACTGCAAGGCATTCAGCAAAGCACAGGGTTCATCTCCTGAGCAGTCCCATGGCACAACTGCCTAGTCACTCTCCACATGYTCCCAAATATCTGAGTTGTGTCCTTATTTGGATCCTTCCCAATCTTCTGGCCATCCTGGACTTCTCCCAAGACCAGCACTGTTCACTGCATGCCCTCCTAGGARGCCAGGCCAGGAGCTTGGTTCTTCCTGGTCTGCTAAGAAAAGTAAGTCCTCACCTTCAGCAGCTCACRTTGCCACTCAGCCCCAACCAACAAGGTCCCACTAGGACAGCACTCAAAATGAAAACACTGCTGAAGCATTCTTGCTCAAGTCAAACRATCCATTTTTATTTTTTTGCACAGGAGAAGAGCTCATTCTATTGTTTAGGCAGTAAAACCCACAGCATTTTGATCTACAGGCACCATGGCACTCATGACAACTGCATGCTGTGAAAGGAAAGAAGAGGAGAACAGTTAGCCACATGCCCAGGGAGAACACATCTTCTCCCAGACTGAACTTCCAAACTCAATCTGGAGAAGAGCCAGAGTCRTGAAGCTGCTTTCCTTTCCCTGTGAAAAAAGGATGAAGTCCACCAGTGCTGTTCCTGTTTTACCAAAGGCAAAACTTGACAGAAGAGAGGATGAATAAGCCTCTTCTATCTGCTCTGTGGCTTTGGGCAAGCTTTTTCAGACTGGATTAATAATTTGAACACACAGCTGTGATAGGAGACAGCACAGAGGGAGTATCTGTGCCTCAGGCAGCCCAGCCAACTCAGTGGGAACAAAAAGCAGAAGAGTTTCTGTTTCCATACTTCAAACRGCACAAAACATGTCCCCACTAACACTGTTCATTCTGTTCCTGAGGCTAACAGGAGAGATGGCTACTCTGCTTTTTATGATMTTTGGAGAAGCTTGTGCCATCAAGGTCTTTATCCTCACACTCAAGTTATTCGTAGGTAAGATTGTGCGCAAGCACTGCCACAGCAGGTACCGATATTAAATCACTACAAATCACTCTGTTCTGACCATATGCTAGAAAAAAATCTGTATTTAGTCCACATTAACTGAGTTAAACAGTTTTATTACTAATTTAGCTAAGAATTATTCATTTCCYTTTCTACTTTGAGACAAGTAACCCTCCAAAAAGATTCTTACAACTCAGTTTTCTTCCTTTTTAAACACCAAATTTTAACTGAGGCACCTATTCACCAGAAGATAACCAGAAGTGAGGCCCACAGAAAAGAGCAGACAGATGCAACTCTTAGCTTGCTTGAATTACTCTTGGGTAGAAAGCACACTATAATTAGATTTCTAATAAGCCACCCAAAAGGGGTCATTACACCTGCTTCTCCCAAGATACATTAGGACTAGTCAATAGCTAGTTGCCCATTTCTGCTTTCCAGAAGATAAAGTGATGATYGTAACATATTTATAGTCTGTCCTTGGCTTCTGTAGGGAAGACTGTTCAATGGAGGAAAAAAAGGCCAGCGAGGTAGGGGGAGGAGGACATAGATGCTGCTTTTTCTGGCTCCTTACAGTTAAGCTGACAGTGAACAACYTGAGGGCAAAAATTAAGGAATGAAAACTGCCCACGCAGCAAAGTAGGATGAGTAATTTAATTGCTACCTGCAGACACAAGCTTCTATCTCCTCTKCTAAATATCAACTTCTATTGTACAAAGTTAGTGAGCCACATCTATTCTTAAAGGACTTGTTTTGTGGTGGGCAGATGCAGGCTTCTTAGTTTTAAAGGAGAAAGGAATAAATATTTCAGAACACCCACAGGTAGTTTGTGAACAGCACAAGTTAACGTCTGTTCAAACGACCAAAGATGCTTCAGAAAAAGGCTACAGGCAGTCTGCCCTTCACTACTCATACAACTTTTACTCCAAGCACAGGATGCTCAGCTTATCTTCCTGTTCTTACATCCACCAACATAATTTGTCTCTTTAGAGTACAGAAATGTCCCATCTTCAATGACACATTAAGCCTTAAGAAATAAAATCTTGCCATGAGTCACTTAGAAYGTAATTTCTCTTACTTTGGAAATAAGATTTAAATCTGCAAATTGAAAACCATAAGACATTGTAAGACTTTCCCACCAATACAAAGGTACACACCTAAACCAAGCCAAGCTAAAGTTTTTCACATATTCCACATCATGCCCTTTCAATCTGATCCTTATGCCACATCTWGCTTATCATTTCACATGACCAAGATGGGGAGTTATGCTGGAGAGAAATTAAGAGTGTTGCATCAGGTTATCTGTGGAATCRGTTTATTTGCTTTACATTTGCCATAGAAGTGAGAAGAATGGTTTATGTTTCTAGGCCCTATCAGTGTTAGATAAAAGCAGCTGAGATTCTGATCGCCTCATGTGACTCTGGAAATCAGTGCATGGAGAGTGACAGCATGCCAAGCACAGCTAAGCACCTAATGCAATTTACCTCAAAGGAATTTAGTCACTTAAACTGCAAATCCAAGGCCTCAGCTTGCTGCTGCTCAGGAGAAAAAGTTGGGACATACATTCTCTAATATACCACCAAATTCTCAGGATCCATTCAGCCCAGAAATGTTAGGAAACAGACATGCAGACAAGTTAAATAAAATAAACCATAACACTTTAAGAGAAGTACATTTGAAAAGAAGCTACCATAACACAGCTTAAGGCAGCAACTTAGGACCACACCAAGTAGTCCACAGGCTTGTTGCTCTAGTGCTCAGGGATAAACTCAAGACAAGTGAGACTTCTGTGAAGGTGGAGACTTGGAGAACTTCAATATCTCTGACTTAAAAAACTCCTCTTCTAAGGCAATATAGACACTTAGTTTAGCACAGCCTTGGTCAGTCCCTGATGAGTTTTTAATGTACACACATTGGACTTCCCTCAGGGATATTTAGAGGCCTGAGAAATTTACAGGCATGATTTGACCACAGCTACATGCATGAAATAGAAATGTTTCTGTTGAAAGGGTGAAGAGCATGTGTGTGCATCTTGATACAAAGCTTGCTAAGACAGTCAGTTGACTAGCCTAAATATATATACAACCTTGCTTCCAGATTCCCACTGCACTAGTACTTTAGATATTGCAAAGCTTGACTTTTTCTCTCCCAAACGGGCACAAAATGCAAACAAAACTGTTAAAAAAGCAAGTTTGTCACAGTTCAGCTCTTGGGTTATTCTATCATCTGGACTTGATCAGTCTCTTACACCAACCTGTCACTGTGGTGACCAAACTGCCTTAGACAAAGAGAATTACAGATGTCAGAAGACACTGCACTCCTGAGAGCATATGCATCACATGGATGACGCAATTTAGTGCCATAAAATACAAATAAATAATATTTTTCAGTACTATTCCTTATAGTGCGTTGGATGTTATGGGAGAGAAATAAGATAATGGTAAAACATTTGGCACCTGCACTTTAGTGTTTTCCCGTGAAATGATAGTGTGATTCTTCTGAAGTCTCACAAATTGTGTGCAATAGCTTGCTAGAATTGTACAGGAAAATAATTGTGGCTTTTCTCTAAAACATTTCATTTAATACAAGCATGTATATCCTGAATATTCAGGATAACTTATTGTGGAAAAAAGAAAGAAGCAAAGGGACTTCATTTGGGTTACAGAATGCAAAACACTTCACATGTTGATTTTCATTTAACAGTTTGCAGTGTAATCATTGCTTCTATACTGACTRCTCACCAAAATAAGTGATGTTGACACAAAATAACAAGCCATGGTACAGAGCAGCTAGCAGAAAGCAAGCCCTGGGAAAGATGTAATAACAGTAGTTTATCTTCTTAATCCAAAGATACTGCAATCATTTGTGGATGGATCTTAGTCCTTTCGCCTAGCCACTCACTCTAACTTTACCACTTGGCTTTCATTCCTTTCTCTTTGATCATTCTATGGCTCTAAACAAGATGAAATACAGAACAAAGGGGTCCAGTAGRAATTAAATATAGCATAAACTTTAGACCTTGCTATTATTTTAGGCTATTACAATACAGAGAGGACCACACAGCATCAAAGCTCCTGAGAAAAATTTAGTTATCTTCTACCAAAGACCTCATAGACAATACAGTCAGGGCACCTCACCATAGCAGGTAACCATTACATACAGCCCCACAACTCATCCTCAGGACATGGAAGGAGCAAAGGACTATGATTCTTTTGCTGACAATAATGAACAGGCATTGAGTGAAAATTTTTGTTAGCTGTATTTTTAATAATATGAGTTTTGTCTTTAAGATAATTGTGGAAATAGAATGCATGTTTTATGGGAGATGAAATTCAGAAACTCAAAGGTATTTGAGGATCTAACGCCTCTGTGAGGCACAGCAGAGCATCCAGTTTTGAGAAACTGCACCTATACTGCTTCCATCTGAAATTAAAGACTAAGTTTATAAATAAACTGATAACTTTATTAGAAGGAGCTATTGTTTAGAAAAGAACAAATTTGAAAATTGTCAGTACTCATATTTTCTTATTGTTTTCCTSCAAATACCAGAGGAAAAAATATGTACTAATAAGTTCTGAAATACTGTGCTTCTAATAACATCTGTTACCCCAAAGCACTTGAAAAAGCTATTAGTTAACATCTGTTTCTTCATGAACCCAACTGTGTGTGCCACACAGCAATACAAATTATGAAGAGACTTCTGGTAATAGAAAGCCTTTTCCCAAGTACAAGTGATCTAGTCCTTAGAGTCTAGAGCTACTTAACCCTCAAAAACTGAAACAAGATCAGAAGTGACTTCAAACAATAAAATTTTAAACAAAAGTCAAAATAGATGTTATGTCCTCCAGAGCAAAAGTCTTCCCTATGACTAGAGGGAACTTCTTCAGTACTGTATATCAGAGACTTGCAAACAACCCACCAGTACTCCTCCTCCTGCCCTCTACACTGCCTTTGCAAGTCTCCCAGGCAAGCACAGATCYAGGCAAACCATGATTATAATAGCTTGTGAAGTCTGTCAAATCGCAGAATAAGGTGGTAAGAAAGCTGTATTTTTTTAAATTCCTGGCATGAAAAAGACTGAGGACTTTAAGACACTTGAGGGTTCCTAAGAATTCCCGCAAAGACATGGAGAAACTGCATGAGGTCTATGGCCCAGTATGTCCTGGTAGATGTTTTTTCTTTTTTGGATCAAGCTTGCATTTTCTCCATTAGAACATCTCCCCACCCACTCCTTCCAAGAAACACAGCTCTAAACACACTGGTGCAGGGGAAGGGGAAAAAAAAGAGTCAATAAATAGACAAAAAAAAAGGCTAAAATACAAGATTTARGGTTTTCTCACAACTATATCATGAGTTAATACACCAAAATATAATGAGATGATTTAGAGAAATATCTCAAGTCCCATTTGTACTTTTCTCTCAGATTAAGGAAATAGCACTCAAAGCAGCTTGTTAAGCAATAAGTAACAGTGTAAACAAAAAAATAAAAAAAAGGCAATCTGCTCCCTATACAACTCCTTTCCAGCCAAATTGCACCTATAAAGTTATTGTGGAAGTGCTTTGGAGCCTAAGCAAACCTGAGCTGCATGCTTTATGGCTTGTGACAGTGTATTACCATTTCTTAATTAGTATGCATATGCATTGTTTTCTTTCACTGCACTTTAGAAAGCAAAATAGCGAAAGCTTCATATGTTTACAATACAAAAAGACTTCTAAATCTTCTATGAGGAAGTCAGCTTACACAGAATAACCTGAGTGTTACTCATCCAACATTGTTTTATCCTGTTCGCCCAATGGTTTCCAAACATCCAATTTTGGCCTTAAATCYTAGAAGTTATTTTTAAACAATGACAAACTGGTGACTTCCAAACCATTGTCACTCTGTTCTCTGTTCCAAAGGCAGGTTAAGTTACACAGCAGTATCATCCACCAACAGATAGCCTAAGGCCTTGGTGACTCAAGGCAAGGATGCACATGTTACAGTTATCTTGCCRGTGATCATGGAAGTAAAGTTTCAGGCAGCTTTGCAACTCAGTCTTGTAACCAAGCACTTTCATTAGGGAAAAAATGAAACATCTGGCTCTGGGTAGAAGATTGGCTCARAGAAGTGAAGCAGTTTGTTCTCCTTAAAAAATGAAATATACTTTTTCCAGAGAGAAAACTCCAACGCTTCCCATCTAATGAATAACATTAAAATCCATTCTTCATCAAYAGATTGAACATTGAGACAAGATATTTTGGGAGTTTTCATTTAACTAAGGACAGTACTGTASTGTATTTTGGAATCATACTTTGTTCTCAGTTATTAACATAAAATATTGCAGGTTCTTTTTCTCTCATGCAGGATAATGGTACCCATGTAGATGTGTCTTATTGTCTCATGAATAATCAATCAAAAAATCTGTTATGTCCCTTCACAAAGTACATTAAAGATAAAAAAACCTTTATCCCATGTGTGTTCTCAAAAAAGTTAAGTAAATTTCCTGCCAGGTTCCACATTCCAGTGGGAGGCATCTCCCATTTGCATTTGTGTGCATGTATTTGTGCTTATATATGTCAGGGCTGGGTGGATAAAGGAGAAACTTGGAATAGAGCATACTTTTAAAAGCCAAGTGATCTTTACATTATTGAAGCTTGTTGTCATGCATGTATTATCCAACATAAATTATGAATTGCCCTTTTCTGAAGCATCAGGTCATCACTGTTCTTATGCGCTCACACATTAATGTGCAAGATCATCCCGAGCGATCTGAAGGCATCAGGCTTGCTCTCCTAGGTGGCCTTTTCCTCCTGCATCACTCAATGTGACAGCAAACCCGCTTATAAAAATCAGGTAGAAAGTACAGAGACACATCAGTAGAAGTACAAGTATAAAGAGTTTCCAAAATTGACTTTTGCAGCAGTCATTAGAGACTAAAGTAATTATGGTACCATTCTAGCATTTATGACCACAGAAAGCAGGAGAATCTTCTCAGCAGAGTACACCAGATGCCAAATTCCTTGCTTTTGTAAAAAAAAAGTGCTGTTTTAGACTTGTTTGTTTGAAAAAAATACATTTCAACAAGCTCTAACTTATATAAAAGTTACCTGCATTGTTTAAGAATGATATGCTATAGTTGTTTTTAACCTTAGGGAGCTACAAAATATCCAGGATCACGAAATAGTTCTGTTCATCCAGTTATGCCATTATACACCATCCCATCACAGGAATACCAGGCTCAGGAGATCCCTAGCCATTGAGGCTAGGGACATACTGGAAGTTTGAGAGACCGGTCATAGAATTCTTGAGTTCCAGGGAGTTGATGAAGACAAAATTACTTATTAGATCTACTTGAGAAAATTAAGGGAATTGAAGAAAAAAAAAAGAGCTATATTTTTGCTAAAATATTTTTTCTATATCTATCTGAAAAGTAATTTGCACTCTTTCCATTTTAATCTCTTGCCTTGCCAGTTTAGACATGACTGCTCTCATATTAATTTAACTTATCAACCTGAATGTTGCTACTGGAGCGTCTTTGGAATTACAGTCAATGGAAGGAGTAACTATTATGCATTTCAATCTCAAGAAAAATGGCTAAGCAGCCAAGCCAGACCTTCACTGTTCTCAGCTTTGAGACAACATTTTACAAAACTTCACACAGATCACAGAATTGAAGTATTCACAGGAAGAGGATATAAAGGCATATACATTATGCTTATGACCTAATATAATTAAGCTGAAATACGTATGACTTGGGGCTTTTTTTTCTTCCTCCTTATCTATAAAATGAGAATAATTGATCAGGTAAATATGACAAATATCATTAGACATTTGTTTAGGGTAGTAACAACTGTCACTGTATAAAAATAAGTGAATTTCTAATCCTGCACTACTGTGAGACAAGGAATTTTATTACCATAAAATGTATGAATTGCTATCCAACTTTTTGTAGTTTGGAATTTCCAGCAACTGAGGCCTAGTCAACAGTGCACAATAGAAACCTGGGATTTGGAGAGCACTCCCCGAGACCATTCTTGCCATTTTCGTCTGTGCTGATATTCTTACCAATAAGGATGAATTTCACAGAGAAACCACAGTAAAATGAAACATGCAATGAACTTGTTAAAATCTGTCTGGACTTTAAGCAGATAGAAAGATGTACAGAACCCTATAAATCTCTGACATCTGTTACTAACACTGCAGAACATTTTTCCAGAGTATTCGTTTAATTTGCATCTGATTTTAGATTCATGTTTACATTATAATAGAACTAATGTTTCTGTCTTGCCAGTTTTATTGTTTATGGCTAAAAAGAATCATGCAGCATTTCTGAAGCAAAAGTAAAAGCTAAGCTTGAGAAAGAAGCATGCAAAAAAGATTCAAATGACTTGATAAGAGACTACAGAAAAATGATTGCTACAAACCTTTCACAGGCAAAAAGGAAAGAAGGGGGTAGAGGGAGAAGCAAGCAGTTCCTTCTGTAGCTGGAAAAAATATATTGTCAGGGAACAGGTCTGTGTACAAGATGCAAGTTTAATTCTCTGGCAGCTGCTTCTCCAGGACCAGACATATGGTAAACTTTTCTAACCCACTGGAATTCCCATTCAGTTTCACTTTTCCCTGTACTTCAGTATTGGAGGCAGGAAAACTGGGAAGCCTAGTGAGAGACAGCGAGTGGTGCTTTCTGTTTTTTCAGTTTAGCTGTAAAAAAAAACAGAACCCTGTTAATCAGGTCAGGATGATTCCTTTCTTGTTCACTGAGTAACAGGCTTGAATTATTAGGTAACACTGATGTAAATGTTTAACTGATATGAAGCTTACTCAGGTTCACTACTAAGAGATCTCAGAACAGGTATTACACTGAAAGGCCAGAGATAAATCACACCTTCCTCCTGATTCAGGAAACAAATATGTTTCTGTGATTTTTTTTTTTTTTTAAATCACTAGTCTCTCTTGTTCTGCTGTTTCATTACAATAAGGGCTATCACATCCACATGGAAGTCCAAGAATAAGAACCGATAAGAAACGTGATTTAAAGAAATACAGCCAGGCATCTCTGCAGCATCTTCACTTTTTATTCTGCAATGTCCTATGTCATTTGGACATAAGCACATACTCAGGAACATCCCAACAGGTAAAGGTATATGCTTAAAAGCTATAAAGGACATAAAATGAAACAGTATCATCATAATCCACAACTGTAAGCAGCATCTTCCAAATAAAAAAGTGAATGCCCTCTCTGGATCCTCCAAGATGTAAAAGGCAAAGATCACATACAAAATTACTAACATTATTGCCTAAAAGTCTATATTAAGCTCCAGATAAGGTCAATTCAACAAATATGTAGCTGCTTAGATTGAGCATGAGTTTGGTCTTACATCAATATTCAGTTAACTACTTCCTGCACTCTTAGTCCTCAATTGCTCCACAGTAGAACAAATAACATTTTAACTGTATGTATGCCAGTAACAAAGCCTGTGCCTACTTCTCACTTCTTTTTTCCAGCAATTCACATTTTTTCCCCTTGCTCCTATCCATGTACACTCAAAAACATGAAGAGATAAGGCTTGCATTGCCAGGGGAAGGTATGTCCTACCATCACATATAATTAAGAAGCTGTCTTTCCACTACCAAAAGTGAAGTTTCCCTTAAAGGTGCTTAAGTCCAACACAACTACTCAGTCTGTGATTCCTCTCTGCAGGAAGAGATGTTCTGAGAAAGTGACAGTTCTTTTGCATATGATGTGTTACCTTCAATTCACATTTATCTCATGGATCTAATTGAATGAAAATGCTATCTGACACTCTCCATCTCATCAAGAGACTTAAAGGCATTTTATAGCAAGCTTTCATAGACTAAAGCAGTAAAAGGATGAAAGGATTGAATCCCAACACTGTAAGTCCCAGGCATCTAACCAAAACCTACCAAGTCCATAAGATATTTTTGTGACAAACTATTAGCTTAGAACTAAAGGACAATAAGCAGAGTTAAAACAACTTTGCCTTAAGATAAATAAAACAGAGCATAGTATCTCTCTATTAAAAAAAAAAAGTTTCAGATTTGAAAATCACACAATATATATACCAAAGGGCACTCCACCTAACTAGTCACTGGACTGATTTTCACACCTACAAAAGCCACAACATATTTATTCCATGTGCTACTCTGAGATAAACTTAGGGAGAAACATCTCCAGTCATTTTCATCATTGCCGCACGAGGGACAGAAGTCACACAGTGTTAATACAGAGTATGTCTGTAAGACACAGGCAGTACTATACATGGCACATGATCTAAAAAGGCCAGGCAACTCTAGAGGTCAACATCCCAGGCAACTTTATATTGACAGGATTTAAAATTATTTCAGACCAGACAGCACTGGACAGACAACACTGCCTCATCCTGAACATTATAAACCTCAAGGCCCACTGTCCATAATTAGTCTTGACCATAGACACTGTAAAGTAAGTTACCTAGATCAAATGAAGGATATATTTGCAATTCTGCCATACAAATGAACAGAAATATACAAGAGTCAACATACACGATACATTAAAGCAAATCAAAAATTTAGTAAACAATTATACCCTTTTCAAAGACTTACCCAAACTTGATACAAATGCCAGCCTTTAGCATCACCAGTTGCAATGTTTCTAAGTGTCAGCTGATACAGACTTTTCAGCTGTAAGGACTCTGGGGATAAGCAGTTTTCTCACATGGCCATAGTTTAACACCTTAGCTGATAATCTTCAAGGGACTTGGAAATTCTTCCCTAAACTTTTTATTTAGCAGCATTAACATGGGAGCAAACCTAACAATCAACTCTGTCATCTCCATTTCTTCCTTCTGCTTTCAATATTAATGAAATCTACTCACCCTTCTTCATCATCTTGCCACACAGGCTAGAAATAAGAATCCAGAGCTCTCTATCTTTCCCCCAGGACAACCTCCAAAAGTTAAAACACTCCCTCTAGAGCTTTTATAAGCTCCTTCATTTACATCTACCACCAGCAATCATCACTGCAATTTCCTGATCGTTTCACCTAACCAATTCAAATGCAGAGACCATTTACCCTCTTAATTATTTAAATCTGTACAGGTGCACTGGGTCAGTGGATTCACTCCACATTTCAGCCATGGATGAGATAGGATAATTAGCCTACAGGTGATCAGCAGGGCCCATCATTGCTACTAGGAAGCACACAGGATTCATTCATTTGGTTTAATTACACTAAGAACCTTGATGCTGATCGAAAGTTTTGTTGAAGCTTATAAAAGAAAAAAAAAAAAAAAAGTCACATCCTGCCTGTATTTTTGGAGTCACTTGTGCTCCTGCTATTTGAATAACAAGCTTCAACAGAACTGCTAAAACATAAAATCACTAACTCTAGTCCCCTGTGTCACTGTTCATCCTTATAACTCCTTAAAGTTTTGACTGAAAACTCAGAGGAAGCCACTGTTCAGCCCGCAGCCTGTCCCAGGGGGCACACAGAAGCGCTGACCTCCTAGAGTGCCCTTACTGTCATTATCTCTTAAAGCTCAGAGGTTTCAGAACACTCCTTCCGCAGTGGCAGACAAGCTCTGTGGGGCTGTTGACACTTTGATGTTACCCACAAACACCCCAGGTCCTGGCTGTCAGTGGCTGTTTGTTAGACCTGGCAGTCATCCCATGGTTGTTCCTTCAGATGGGATGCACGGATGCTCTTCTAAGTAACCTTTCTCCTGTGCGTTCACTATTAGGCTTCCCAAAGAAAAACAGCGGTACCTGCTTCTCACAGGTGAAAAATGTTGATTAGGCAATAATGTAAATGCGTGTCAGTGTTTCTTCAACAGTTGCTAAAAAAAAAAATTGTTCTAAAAGACAATTTAAATGTAATAGGAACATAAACTGCTGTCTCACAGCTTGCAGAAAGATTAGATTCTCATGCCTGGTTCCAGCCAAGAAACTTCCTACTGTACAAAAATGTTCACTGACTTGAGTGTGACTAGGCAAATTCTTGATTCAACAGGCAAACCTGAAGTCTGACTTGATAAGAATCCCCATTTGCATCACTTACTCTTACAGGCAGGCACAAGTATAAATTGCTTGTTGAATTTTGCCAAAAAATAATAATCAGAACTGAAGAAATTGATTAGAGTTTCATTTGGAAGAATCTAATCAGCCAGAAGAAAACATCTGACTAGTCATTTAACTGTAAGATAAATAATGTGATACTCAATGCGAACATACCTGCATCTGGTCCTGTCAAAATACTGTAATATAGATATAAAACCAAAGCCCTCTCACATGCCCTTTGAAGATATTATTTAAATTGTTTCACAAAATTCTACAAGATAGTCCTTCTGTTAAGGAGATAGCTCTGGTGAGGGAAAGACAATGATATATAGAGATTTTCAAAGACGAGTATTATGTGTAAAACCACTTTAGCAATACATTGTTCCTAAGTAATAAATAATTATGCAAAACTCAGAAAAAAATACAGTAAACACGTTACTTGTCTCTATGGCTACTGAATGGATGAACTAAGAAACATAATTTGGTAACACCAAAATTTCCCTGGCCTCCAGATTTCTCACACAAAAGTAGTCCTGCTAATTTATAACTCTCAGTTTCATGAAAACAATGACAGGTGCAAAGAAAGACATACATGCCACAGTAACCTTCAGGCCATGCAGAACAAGAAGCAACAAGAAGTCCAGAAGCATTTCCTCTTGACCGACTTATGACTGAATCAACCAGTTGGCAAATATTTGTATTTTGTTCACTTATATGCAAGGTAATGCTATATTGAGGCACCAAAAGTTCCACAGGAACTAAAGAAAGAATTTCTTGACAGTGAGGGTGACAGAGCCCTGGAACAGGCTGCCCAGAGAGGTGGTGGAGTCTCCTTCTCTGGAGATCTTCAAAACCCGCCTGGACATCACCCTGTGCCACATGCTCTAGGGGACCCTGCGTGTGCAGGGGGGTTGGACTAGAGGACCTCTACAGGTCCCTTCCAACCTTAAACATTCTATGATTCTATGATATTTGGAACCTTCTGTAACAGCTGACATTTTTATAAGTCAATGATCTTCTGCTAGCAAGATGTTTGAGGAAAACACTTGCCTTTTTCTGTGGCAGC
Source organism: Eudromia elegans (assembly GCA_003342815.1). Taxonomy (NCBI): domain Eukaryota; kingdom Metazoa; phylum Chordata; class Aves; order Tinamiformes; family Tinamidae; genus Eudromia; species Eudromia elegans. The sequence continues at coordinate 184,047 of PTEX01000116.1, read as the reverse complement.
ATTGCTAAAAAACCCAGCCTTCCTTAGGAATGCCCCAAGCCTGGGTCTGACTTGCCCTCCTCAGAGCAGGATAACTGGTATCTCTGCCCTATGCTATCACAGGGGAAGGGACAGAATGACCACGGACTTGGTGACCTCTTCGAATGCCCCAGCTGAAAGGCAYATGGGAAGAGAGGAAGCAAGAGAAATTCAGACCCTGGGACTCTTACGAAGTCCCACCAGATGTACTTCTAAATGTTGTGACTTTTGAAATGCAGCTTATCGAAATAACTGTCCTTTACAAGTGGACAAAACGTTTTTTCCTTCTCTGAGACCACAGCACCTCCCTGTGCCCAATGACCTAAATGCCAATTCCTCCCTAGCAAATGGCATACACCAAAGGGTCTTCAATTTCTGCAGCGCCTGTACTAACAAGCAGCACCAGAAGCAAGGACGACAGAACATGTACTTCATTTATGAGTCACACAGAGTTTCTTTCTCTTTTGACCTTCAAACTCTCCATTAAAATTGTTGCTTTTGGCAGAAGCAAAAGCTCTTGATCACAAAATAAGAAGGAGGAGGGAGAGGAGGATGCAGTGATGAAATGGAAAAAATCAGACATCTGCCCAAAGTTTAGACTGCTGAAAGAATAACATTTCCAAGTTATTTTTCCCACCAGAAATAAGGGAAAGGCCATGATAGCTTTTGAAACTGTAAGCAGCAAGAACAGTGGGGTTTGCAGTAACAAAATAAAACAGAAAATTGCAGTGCTCATATACCACATTTCCTCCAGTATTCTCTTAACTTTGTACCAAGCGAGGAAGCACTGTAATTCCCTTGGGCATTCTGAGGGGATGCAGTGATACTCACAAGGCCACAAAACAAGTCGTCCTGATAACCTTCCGTTACGCTGTCTCCTACGCCCTCCTCAATCTGCTCTCTGCCTTTCAGGTCTTGCTGCAGCCGTGCGAGCACCTCCAAGCCGTGCAGAGCCAGCACCTCAACTCTCACATGTACAAGGTGGTTCCCAAGCTCACCAAGGCTTCCCCCAATAGGGGAGGGTCTTGTTGAATTAAACAGGTAGGCTCCAGGTAAGGCCTGCATCTGGCCATCTAATCCCAGCACTGTCATTTCCTGACTGCATCTGATTCAATGTCAAGAGCCTCAAGGATGATCTTTTAAAGATTATCTTTACCCATCACGGCCCAAACACAGAGCGGGACATCGGTCAATGTCTCATTGTGCCGGTCAGACGATCTTGTATCGATCAAAGGAGAAGTCCTTGTGAAAGAGGAGGAGAAGGAAAGCATGATTTAAAAAATACCACTCATTTTCCATAGCAGTCACTAGCCTGTTTTGCTAGTGACCTTTATGGGCTGCTGCAGCCAGCCCGTTCCTGCTCATGCCCCGCCGTGCACACTCCGTGTGTGTGTGATGAGCTGTGTGCATCCACATGCACGAGTGTGTGCACCCGCACAAGGAAGAGCTTCACGTATCGACCATCCTGCTAAGGCACCAGGGCGGAAATCTCTTCTGTCACTTCCCGCTGGTGTAAGGCTGGAACAACCTCTTACAAAGGAAAAAGAAGAAAGCTGCCAGCTAGGAAGAAGCAACAGAGAGAACAATTTCAGAAAGGAATGGACCACGCACTCCTTTGAGCCTGAAACTGCCTGAAGTTAACAGCTCACAGAAGAAGGATAAACTGGTGGTGCTGTAATTGAATTTTTATGGAAATAAACAGGTGGCAGATTTACTATGGCTGCGGGGATAGCAGGGGGTGAAATGCTGCAGCCACATTAACCTGTTTAATTTAATAGCCTCTACACTCCAAGAAAAAAAAATAAAAAACAAGATATTGTGTAGTTAGTTCAGTCAGCTGGATGCCTAATGTAAATAACTACAATTACCTTAGTCTGCCTATGTACTAGATGGGATTGGGGCTTTGTGCCAACACCCGCTTAGTTGTCACGTTCATTAATTAAACTCCAGGAAGGTAAAAAATAATAAAAGAAAATAACTTTTGATGCCGCAAGAAGAATCAAGACCCAGCGGAGCGCTCGCATGCGGCAGTACATGCAGGGCATGCCTGGGCCCTCGCTGCAGGCCCTGCTGCTGCTGCTGCCCAAGCCTGAGCGCAGCCCCCCACCACGACTGACTATGAGAGAGGAGCCACGGCAGCGCGGGCGGCTTCGCCCCATGCCACCACCCACCGAGCTGCTGGAAACTGGTCAGCGTCCAACAGCAACCTTCAGCGCTTGAGGGGAACCTGCAGCAAATAAGCACAGGGAATTTAAAACCATCACGTATTTATGATCAAGGTAATTGTAAGGGGAGGGCTGGAAATACTGGGTATAGCTTCACTTCCCTTAACTGCCAATGCAAAACAAAAATAGGCTGAAGCATTAGTAGAGCTATATTTACATGCTGGTCTGTAAGAGGTATATGAAAGAAATGCTGCTATAACATTCAATATTCCAGGACAGCCCTATAAAACTACACAGTAAGAGAACAGGGAGGATGCTCGGTTAGGCAGTCGCCAGGCAGAACCAGGTTCCAGGGCTATGTCCCCCCTCACTGATAGACTTGAAGAATATGATCAATCTTTAATGGTGCACTTTCCTATCAACACATTCCCGGTGCACTGCTCTTGGTAAACTGCTGTAACCCCCTATGCTTTCGGATGAATAGCCATGAAAACACTTCATACATAATACTCCTTTTAAATCAGGCAAAGCAGCCATATATCTCCGAATGTGCTTCCCCAACATAACTGCTCTCTTCAGAAAAACTGAGTCAAATTCTCTCTCAGTATAAACTTGTATTGTGCCATTTGTTTTAATAAACCTACAGCAATTTATGTCACTGAAGATCTGGGCCAAGTGGCCATGTAATTAAAGACTGCAGTGCAATTACTACTCAGTAATATGGCTGTGATTAATCTTTGATTTTGTCACTACCTGCCTCCTGAGCAAAACACTGGATCCTTAACATTCTCTTGGTGTTGGTCTTAATGTAATTTTCTAGCTATCTTAAGAACAGAATGACAGAAAGAACAAAAATCCCATAATCTGAAACAGTTTAGCAAGACATGATTGGAAAATGCCCACTGATCCTTGTCTTACTCGGTTTGCCCTGTGCAATGTATAAGGTTAGCACCGAAGACTCCTTCTTTATTCCCCACTAATCTTCAGTAAATTATTGCCTCTTTTCATTTATTCATGGACAACAAACCCTGCATTCCCCTCTGAACGTTAAACAGTTGCTGCTCCACTTACTCGATATCTTCAAAAGCCAGCTTCATCATGCTGCTTTGGTACGCCCACCACAGCACATCGAAAAGGTCAGGAGGGCAGCAGTATCAGAAAGGATCTGTTATAAAACAACAGGTAAGGAAACTGAAATCTATTTTTCCCTTGTTCTAACTATACTCAAAGTCCCAAGAGGAAATATGGAGCATGTGTTCCTGGCTCCACTTTAGAATTTTAGCTTGTGTGAGAATACTGATTTTTAGTAGTTGTCATGATGCAAGTATAAAACGAATGCAGAATAAGGGCCAGGTTTTCTCTCCCCATTGAATCATCTAAACAAACAGTGAATTTAAACACCAGCACTCTGGACTCAGAGGGATCATTTGCTGTAAGCTGTCAGCGCTCAATAAAGCTTGGCCAGTATTAGTGACCCCCTTTTGGCTAGCAGACATCACGATCTGCCTGAAATACCACAATGCATCATTAGGGCATGCAAAAGATGCCAGATAATGAATCTGGAAGCTGAGTGCAACGAAAAAATCTATCACAAGGGTTACTTGTCTGCTCTATTTCTCTCTAGTCTTCAGTTTTACCTGCGCAAAGCCACAATCAGTTCATCCCTAGTCCTGAGACCGGTTCTGATACCTTAGAAATTAAGTAGTAATCAGTACTAATAGCAGTAAGTAGCTGGTGTCACTTTTCATGGTCATACCCCCACCCCACAACGGGCATTAAGTATGATAAAGCAGGAAAAAAAAAAAAAAAAA
>PTEX01000116.1:152357-180036 GCA_003342815.1 Eudromia elegans | reverse complement strand
AGTACTAATAGCAGTAAGTAGCTGGTGTCACTTTTAATGGTCATACCCCCACACCAAAACGGGCAATAAGTATGATAAAGCAGGAAAAAAAAAAAAAAAAACAAAAACTTTATACAAAAAAAGCGCAAATCACCAGGAAGGCATTTGAAGGCACACCCAGGAATGTCCATATTTGCTTGAATTTGCAGCTGTGTTGATACTACCACCTTGTGGATACTGCAGTAACTGAATCAAATATGGAGGGAAAAGCCGCTCCGATGAGCTGGGCAGAAGGCCAATCAGCAAATTATTGCATCTAGCAAGCCTCTTAACTGTAACCACACTGACAGAGGCAAAAAAAAAGGGGGGGGGGGGTGCTATGAATTAGGAAGTGCCGAGTGTTTGCTCATTCTCAGGGATGTTCCCAACCCAGTAAACAGAAAACATTTTATTTGAGCAAGAAGCAAGCCTGGACCCTTGAAAAGAAGTCAGTACTCTAATTCGTTAAAACAAAGGACAGGCAATGGCCTGTGTTTTTTGGCTATAAGAAACAGCCCTAAGTTTGAAAACCCAAAACTCAATATTTCTTAGTTTTGTAGCTAATCACTACAATTCTGAAATATTGTCATTACAGATGCAAATGAAGCCTACATAAACTGGAATTATTGGCATCAAAACTCCATTCAGATACAGAGAAAAAGAAAAAGCAAGCCACTTTTTTTTTCTTTTTTTTTCCCAGAAGTTCTGTTAAATTTCAGGAGGGTTGTTCTGGGAAATATATCTACAGGCTCCCCAGTCCCCCACAACAATAGGATTTAACATAAGACACTTTTATGGGCAAAATATGCAAAATATTTGCACTGATGAGGATTTCCTTCAGAAGCCTTTGTCCAAACTGGCCACAGCAAGCCATAAAGGCAGGAAAAACATGTTACTTCTCACAGTGGTATAGTATAATGAAATTGTTGATACAAGAAAAACATGATAGAGGTATGTAAGTGTCTTGGGAGTGAAAAGATACCATAAAATACTTAAGCTTCACTCTTTTTACTGTCAGAACCTTATAATACTTACATAGTGGTTTATCATCTTTTTTTTTTTTTACTTTAGTTCTTTATATGTAACGAATACAAATAATTCCGGTAGGTAGTGGCATGGTATTCAAACACTTAGTGTTGGCAATCTAACAACTCAAGGTTTTTATCTTCTTCTTTACATCTGTTTTCTTAAACCTTGTTACTTCTTGGCACACATCCACAAGAAGCTAATATTCCTTTGGATGAACAAGAAATGTAAAGCAAACCAAACAGCAATTAAAATAAATTGTGAAGGATTTCCCCCTGATAGCACGAGAAATATTCAAGGAACCTAGTTCTACATATTTACAGCAATTTTACAGTGGCTCCAATAAGCATTCAATGACATAAGTGCATTAACTATTTCAAAAGTAATGTACAAAGAGGTGAAGTTTTTTCTGTAAAGTATTTTGTTAATTAAATTCCCCAAGTTTTTTTGCTGTCTTTTTGTTTTCTTTCTGTCTCATCTATTTCATTCTCACATATTACTTTTTTTTTTTTTGGTTCCTATATGTGGTTATTGTTATTCAAATATCTCATGCTTATTTCACAAAGCAGCATTTTCTGTATAGAATAATGTATATATTTATTACAGATTCTAGTTTTGTTTTTTCTTTTGAATTATTTCCAAAATGGTTTCATTATGGCCTTATGCCTCATTCTCTGAAATACATCATCCTGTTTACATTTTTACCAATTGATGAGCCCTACAAAATAGTCTTCGTATTTCCATTTCTGCACTAAAAAGTGCAGAGTTTTATGTAAATCTTAATCTGAATGGACATCCACTCTATTTTTTTCACATTTAGCAGTCAAAATTCTAAATCAAGTGAAACTTGATTTAAGTCACATCCAAGCTAACACAGGGATGCATGATGATGGTGCATTTGGGAAGCTCCTATAACAGTGAAATGAGCACAGCCTCACTTATACCCATAAGTGTATTCAGTTACTTGAAAGGTAGGCCAGGATAAGTCCCATGCTCTGAAACGGCTAACACAGTCCAAATTTGAAATAAATTATCCCTTGGTAATACAGAAAATTACTCTGGATAGGTCACACACACAGACCTATTTGGCCTCTGGGTCATGGTGGGCATTTCCCTCATTCATATCACCCACAGACACCCTGAATTTCTCAATTTTTTCAAGTGATTCCACTTGAAAAAAACTCATTCAATATTAAGTCCATAAGGAATTTCAGCACTATGCCCTGGGGGATTGTGTTTCTCACACTATTAGGAAGGGCTGAGAAGCCCTCAGAGTGCTCAGAGCTATGGAGGTGGCCTCTCCTGCACCTGTTTACCTTATGTAGGGTGAGAGGGACCTGACCTGTCTTGCGGCCCTTACCTCTCAGTTAGTTTTCAGAGCTGTAAATCCTGAATATACATGAAGAATCTTTCCTCCCTCATCCCGGAAMAAGGAGTCTAAACTCTTTTCTACTGGTTGGGCTGAACAGCTCCCTCCTCAAAATGCTGCCTCTTATGAAACCTATTCTTAGTCCTTTCAGCTGTACCTACAAAGCTGTGCAGAGGTATTCTAAATCAGTGAGGGCATCAAAACACACCTGCTAGGTAAACATCGCAGCCCGTCATGAACCCTAGCATGTTTGTGCAAGTAGGTCATTGATGTAGCAAGCCACGCTCCTCACTTCCCTGTCTACCCACAAAGTGAACTGCATTTGCCTCAGCATCAGCCTCAAATGCAGGATCCCTGGGCTTGGAAGCTCTATTTCCCAGCATTAAGCACACTTGGGGATCTAACCTGGGATTTCTGCAGGTGAAACAGACTTATTTGCCTGTCCATAGCTTAGGATGCAGACAGCTTAGGTTGTGGCAATAAAAAAAAAATGTAATTTTGTTGGCTTTTTTTGAAGGTTATGAATCCGGATCTAGGAACTTTTTGCATATTCCTATCACTCCATAAAATCCATTCCATGTGTCTACTGAAGCTGTTTGTCACTGATACAACAATGACACCAAAATAATGTACTTATTGCCCAAATTCCAATTGCTGCCATTTTCTCAGTAGGAAAGAAGGATCTTTGATCTGAGCTAGTTATTCATCCTGGCCCACACCTACTACTACTGTTAAAAAACATAACACACTGGAGGGAGATTGTGCTATATTTCATGAACATTCACTGCTGGCGCTAAGGGACATACCCATCTGTTATTTGCTCTCAGCTTTGCTTACTGATAAAACAGGAAAGACAGCTTGCTGATGGGCTCTTTGAAGCAAAAGGCTTCTCTCTTTCTTACAATTAATGTCTATAAATTATTTTTCAGTAGACAATATGCAGCCTACCTCAAATCAAAATGACTTCCACTAAATTAAAATGAAGTATTCTATACTTCTTTTTGTATCACATGACTGTGACTGACGGCATTTTACAGCAGCATGTTTGTCTTTAAAATATATTAAATTGGACTCCTTCCCAACGTAGCCTGGCTTTGTATTATCTTGGTTTCAAACATACGCTCTAATTTGTTTCTCAGCCATGCTGTCATATAAGAGAATGTGAGGGAGTTGGTAATGCTGCCATACAGCCCAAACACCCAGGAGGGTACTAGAGACAGGACAGGCAGGAGGATGTAGCTGTCTCTGGGACAGAGGCTGTGACAGATACTGTGCTGTGCCCTTTCAGAGATCCTTTCTGCTCATTTTTAAGGTCCTCAGAGATTATAGGAACATCCCAGTGCTGAAGACTGATAGCTTGTTTACACAGAGGGAGCAACCTCAGCCATCTGACACCTCCTCTGTACACAAATCCTTCCCAGCAGCTACTCACTGGCGCTCTCACAACTGTTGCGTGTCATCCTCCCCTCTGGAGGACAACGCAGTGCACTGCGATGAAGACAATCCATGTTGAGCAGGAACCCATCGGGATCTAAGCATCTCGCTGATCTCTCCCCTCCGCGCTTCTGCCCTGGAAAGTGCGGGTATCTACAATGCAGAGACAAATCATAAAGGTGCAAGGCTGAGGCTGGGAATATGCAACATCACAACAAACACAAAGCACCCTTGTTGTGCTGCCTTTATGTACCTGTAGCTTTCTTAAAAGGACAATGTCTGAAGATCTCAGAATTTAAACAGTGATGGCCTTCACCTACAGGAGCATCTAATCAGGGATCCCACCCACGTGGGAATTGCATTTTCAGAGTGGAAACTGGTCTCTCCATTTTGTTACTCAGGGTAATCACTGCATTGCTAGTTGTCATTAATCAGAGCATCAACTTGGATTTTGCACAAAAAGTATCACAAGTCCCACAGACACTTTCCCATTTTGCCAGACAAGCCAATATGATCCATTTAACACACAGCATTTGTACCACGTTTTAGACACTGTCGGCAGACTGCTGGCCAGGCCGCCTTTCTGCTTTGTTCATCACAGAGGCATTTGGGAGAGTGACAATGCTGAGCAATGGCAGCTATTCAATGGAAAGGCACATAAGTGACAAATGATGCACAGCTTCTTTTGATATATAGTTCAAAGCAACATCTAAGCTTTGTGATACAAAAGTTAATTTTCCAACATTATAATGCTTGTTGGTATTAGACAATCAGGAAACATTCAGGCACAGGAAGAGTGGTGACCCCCTATGATGAGCTTCCCAAACTTAAGAGGTGCTATCTAATGAAGTGCAGTAGTTAAGAGCATACTCTGACACATTTTGAGTTACTTGAGAACGACTCATTTTTCTGACAAGGTCATTTCAGCTGTTTAGACCAATTAATCCTCTGTTAGGGGAAAAAAAAAAAAAAGATTGCCTGCTAACACAGAAAATCTAGCTGGAGACTCAAGATGTTCCAAAGTGTCTGCATTTTCCACAGTTCAAAATAAAAAAACTTAAAATATTGGGGAAAATATCCAACATAAACATCCCCGTGCACAAACTGTTTTGTTTCTGCCATAGCTTTCAATTTAAAAAATGTGTATGCTGGACTTCTAGGGGTGAGCCCCTCTACATATACGATACGTAAGTAAGTAGGTCACATTTTTACACAGTGCTCTTCCACCCCACATACATTCCCATTGCTCACAGCAATCTAGGCATAAGAGCAAAGTCTGTGCAGTGTTAAATGGTGAACTCTTACGGTTTTGTGGAGCCTGGGCACCTGGAGGTGTGCCCAAGCAAGGTCACTGCGCCATGGCAGTGTCTCCTTAAAGTACCCCAGGATGGACCGGAATGTGCAAACACAAGAGCTTAAGGGCTAAAGCATCGCAGCGGTAACGTGCGTGTTGAAGCACACGGACACCTCACACCCTCACCCTCTTGTAGGCCCCCAGCTAGAGGAAGCGGTGGGCCCGAAATTTGCGGTACCAGCGGGCCATACGGGCTCAGGAGCTCTCTCTCTGGGGCTAGGGTCTCATGAGTATGATAGGGCCAAAATCAAGCTAAAAATCACACAGCGGAAAAAAAAAATCTCAATTGCATTACTCTTTTGCCTGTAATACTCATTGCCATCTTCTCTGGATCAGTCCTCACTGCACACAGCGAAACATGATGACAGCTGCAATCTGCCTAGACTGGGAAAAGTACCTAGCTTGCAATGACATGAGTCCTCTGTCATATAGGGAGTCTCAGCTCCCTTTGGAAACAAAGCCATGGAGAAATTATCCTATAAAAGCAACCCACGCTGGTTTGGCTAGAAGGGCCAGTTAGGCCAGGGCCAGTTTCCATAAAACGGCTACATGAGCGCTGCCTGCCCTGGTAACTCCTACTAATCTCCATATTGCCCTCCCTCGTGCCAAACTGTGCCATGAACAGCTCTGAGGAACAGGCTGCGTGTCCTGCATGTGCCCCGTGCTCACAGGTGACACAGGGGAAAGCCAAGATGTGGCTGCCAGTGAGGCGAGGTGGGCTGGGAGTCTGGGGCACACCGAGCAGCGAAGGGGCAAGCGTGTGGGACACCACACTCCTTCAAACCACCTTCGTGCTGGCTGCGCCCAGTGCTCAGCAYGTCCCCAGCTCTGCCCAGTGCCCCCCAAGTGTCTCTGGGCATTGTCTGCCTCCGGGTGCTGCTTCTGGAACCTTCTTCAGCCCCCGCCAGGCCACCACCCCCTCACTTGTCCCTGATTAATGAGCGCAGTTCGTCTCTAGTGGACTGCGTCCACTCATCGAAATGCACTCACACACACGCACATATAGATATAAGTTTCCTGACATAATTAGCTCATTTATTAACCCACTTTTTTTTTTCTGTCGAGGGCCTCTGGGAGAAGCATGAGGGATTTCATGCATGGCCTGAACTTCCCATTCCTCTACTTTCGAACAAGGCCTATGGATTATTTATCCGTTTCCTTCAAGTGTGAACGCATTCTGTCATATATTATTACACGAGCCTCCTTAGGGATGATATAATGCAATTAGGTCCCCTTCTGTCACCCTCTTTTTGGGCCTGCAGATATTATGCTCTGCAAGCTCTTCTCACACAAAACAACGTTCACCCAATTCCCCGCAGGACACTTTGTGCCCTTCTCTGCACTTCTTACAGTACTTAAGCATCATCTCGAAAACATCGTTACAAAGCTAGCCCGCAAAACAGCACAGACCGCACAAGAATTAGTCCGATTCCTGAGCTGTTGCCAAGCCCTTTTCTTTGAACCACAGCTGGGTCTTCAGGCAGCTCAGTCCTGTGAGAGATGATGCCTCCAAAGTTACGCGTTTATAAAAGGGAACTGCATCTAGCTGCTTCCCCGGTGCCCTTCAGTCATTGACAGGGCTTTACTGAGGAGCCTGGGCTATATGGCTTCAGCATATATGCAGTGCAAGCAGTGGGCTTCAGAACAGATAGCAGGGAGCTAAAGGGCATTTTCTTATTTTTCCGAGTGTTGCCACTGAGTGCTAAAGCCTTGTGTTGCCTTCGAGGAAGAATGAAACATCTGCTCGGAACAGGAAGGTTACAATTTGTAATAGCAAGAGTTTCTGCCCTGAAATAAATAAATAAATAAAAGTGAAGGAACAAAATACCAATCCTTCATCAAGCGGTCCTCTGAGAAATCAGCGATCACCTCACAAGCAGCACCACTTACCAGTGAAGCATTCTCCACTTTTCTTTCTCAAATGAATTTTGTGCCTGATAAAAGCATGAGCATATGATTACATTTTCTCTCTCACAGTTTCCAGTGCCTGACTATATTAGTCTGCTTCTGAATCCTGTCAGGTTTTCATCTTCCCTATTGTTAAATAGACTATTTTATGCAGTTTGTTTCTTCTGCACTATAATGAGCACACTGGTATATGTCACTATCATACTGTCATTAACATATGTCTGGAATGAGGCCATGCCTTGCTGGAATGAAGCCAGCAAATAAGCTCCAAAGCTTGTCCAAGAGAATTCCCAGGTGGAGCTGGTGATAAAATAAAATAAAATAAAATAAAATAAAATAAAATAAAATAAAATAAAATAAAATAAAATAAAATAAAATAAAATATATATTATATATATTTTCAGAAAAACAAATATTAAATGTAATTCATACTCATTTCATGTAGATGGGTCCTGAGAATTATGATTTCCAATCCAATGGAGCATCTTAGAGTCTGTTCTGGAAGCATCTTTGTAGTCAAGAACCTGGTAATTATTCTATGGTCATAACCTTAGAGTTCGTCCCACCTGCAGATTGAAGCAGATAAGGGACTCCAGGAATTTCTCAATGTATTTTTCCAAGTTTTCTCATTCATTAGAATTCTTACCCAGATACTACTTTCCCTCTAAAATTCCAATTAAAAATATCCCAGGACTTCTGAATACCTGAGGATTGGGAAGAGGTATGTCTGTTTTTCACTAGTGCTGTACTCTAATACTGGCTTACTCAGAGATCTCACAGCAAGGTGGAAACACACAACTGTGATGTACCACAGCCCTGCAGATACCAGACTAGCAGTGGTGCAGCATTGCCTGCTCCCCTGTTTTTCTAATATTTCTTTTCTTTCTTTTTATTTTTGGTGGAATACACCATATTCCAGATTTTTCAGTGGTGACATCAGCATCAGCAGCCTCTCTGCTGCACTAGCCTCGTAGCCTATGACGTGGGCTTCTGAAAGTGTTCAATTAGAGTTTATGACAGGTTTAATGTTTTAGCTAGCACAGAGCTCTTGTTAATCTGATTCTCATTCCAATTCGCCTACATGAAATGATATGAAGATCCAAAATAGGTGAATAGGTACTGCATCTGCAAAATGAGTATGGCACTGAACTCTGCTCTTCTTACTGGTATGGTGCAGTGCAAATGTTGGGATGACTTATGAGGCAATTCCTCAGTATTAATTTAGATGACACGCTCTCCCCCTCACAAATAACCAAGGCAGTCTTCTGCCCATGCTGAGAATACAGTTTGCTGAGTCAGCCATAAGGTGGCTCTTTATTTCAATGCCATAAATTTAAACAACTGGCTATAAAATATATACTTTTTTTTCTTGGGAACACAAGGAGTTTAAGGTCTGCATTTTTCTGAGTGTGGAGCTGGGCTTTTTCATTCTAGTGGTGCCTGGGAATGAGGTAATTAGTTGCTCCTATACAGCATTTTCCCATAAAAACAATCATCCATTATTATATATAGATATATACATATGTATGAATATGTTTTGGGGTTTGTAGGTGCCCGGGCATATGTATTTTAGAAAAAAAAAATCCTAAACAAGTGAAAAACTGAAAACATGCTGCAAATTTTCTCTAATTATAGGGAAACTGCAACTGTATTTACAAATGAAAATATGTTTTTGTTTGATTTAAAGATCCAAGTATGCCTTAACTATTTTATCAGGAGTATCACTTGCTGCTATTAAAGGTGCATCTATAGGTAGCAAAACATAAGAGCAAGATTTCATTTCAGTATTATTCTGAGTCTGAAAGCGGCCTGGGTTGAAATTTCTATCATTTTAATCCTCTTATTCAGGAGCTTTGCTGATGACTTTTGCCTGGCATGCACTGTGTCATGCCACAGGAAGGGAGAGCTTTGCCTTCCCCTGGAGCGCTGGGAGCGGTATGGAAATGTTCAGACACTTTGTGGTATTAATTTCTGAAATGCTTGGTTCCGTGTCTACCTCAGCCTCAGGATCTGCCTGTAAGCCAGGTATCACGTCTAGACGGATTTTATGTCCTGTCAGATTGGCAGGGACAAAAAGATGGGGGTTTTAGTTCCCTATTGTGTGGAGTACAAAGTGCTTCCCAGAGTTAGCTGGGAGTTTTATCTAAAGAGAGCACTATGCTTCAGGAACCTAGGATATCGGTGTGTATCTCTATATATACACACACAGATACTATAGGACCTACTTTCAGTCTTTCTTCTTTGTCTCCTGCTCCTGTCCAGGGCCTCTCTCTGTCATCACTTATTATTTCTGCCTTTGGTTCACTTATCACAAGTCCTGTGCTGATTATTGGGTATCAGAGTGATTTGCAATCTGTGGAGGCAGGTGACAGGTGGCATAGATGTTTTGTAGACTCCTCTAACCCAGACATCAATAGTAGTTTTATGTGATACTGATCAGATGATTCCTGCATTTCTAATATATTTCAGTGAATGTTTAATGAACTCTGCCCCTTGCTTCCTTCTTTCTTTCCTTCCTCCTCTTTTCTTTTTAATATAGATTTAAAGTTTTAGAGTCAGGAAATATCTCACTAAATTTATTGCTGCTCATGAGCATCTGCCATGCAGAGAAATAGCCTGTAGCATCTTGGAGAAAACAGAATGAAAACAAGCGTTGTGAAGAAAATACATACCCCTCAATTGCACATCATATATGTTAAGTTTTGGTGTGTGTAGAATCTTAATTCTACATTATTAAATTAAAGTTAATGGAGGCAGGTTATTGCTGCTTTTTCTGTGAATACTGCGCAAGGAAGGGCCTAGCCTCTCTGCTTTGCACCACAAGCACCCTAAGTGGGCTGTCCTGAAACCCTCTCTGGAAACATCCCCTAACTGCAGAAATTTGTAGGTAGTATTTAAGGTTAGTGTTTGTGGATACTCCAAGATCAGAGCTGAAACTAAAAGTTTCAGACAATAGCAGAGGACTGGAATTAGGGTATTGTAATGGAAACCATTGCTTAGGTCACTGTTACAATGTTTGTTCCCTTCTGGTATCAGCAATTTCATTCATCTCTAAGATATTTTTTTCTAAATGTGAGTCATCAGTATGTTCATGTGCAAGTCAAGGAGAGCCTGCAAGGAGAGACTGAGGGAGCTGCTCAGTCTGGAGAAGGTTAAAGTCTTCTGCTACCCAGTGAGTGATTATAAAGAAGACAAAGACAAATTTTCTTGGATGAGGAAGCAAAGGGACAGAAGATAGCAGACACAAGCTACAATTGAGGAAAATTCTGACTGAATGTTATATTAAAAATAATAATTTCATCATAAGTATGTTGGAGCAGGCTGTGCAATCTCCATCATTAGAGATATTCAAAGCTCAGCTGGACATGGCCAGATCTAGGATAGAAGTTTCCTTCCTTAGATCAGGAGATTAGACCGAACAACCTCTAGCAGTCCCTGCCAACCTCACTTATTCTGTGTTTCTGCTCTGCTGAGGAAGGGAGCAACACCTGAATCAACCGGTATACCACTCAGGTATAAAGAAATGCAGGAAACCTGGGTAATTTGAATCATGTGAGCTGTATTCATTTGCCATTTGAAATGGTAAATAATTTCTTAAGCATATCAAGGTGAACATCTGATTCCTGAGCCTAAAATGTTCTGATGTTGAAAGAATTCTTCCAGATGGTTTCCTTCAGTGCCTTTGTCAAAATATGGTCAGACTTTTGATGCCATTTCACCAAGGGACAGACAGCCCTTAGAGAAGTGATTAATTCTGCTCCCTGGCGGTAAGGTAAAAGCTGGAATGCAGGCACATAATCTAGCAATACTAATTGTAACAGTAAGATAGCTAATGAGACAAGTAATGGAGGATATCATGGCTTAAAATTCACCTTTTCCAGAGATGAAAGGTTGAAAAAGTGAGTTGCACTTGAACTGTAATTCCTGCCATATAAGGGCTGGATGGCTTTTAGAATTGATTTTTTTTTTTTTATTTTATTTTTTTATTTTTTTTATTTGGAGCTCCAGCAAGAGAGCTCTTCTTTCATAGAACCTGTGCATATCTCTGCATAGTCCTGCAATGGCTCCTTCTTCCCTTTCCTTTTTCTAATCTGTGCTCTTTGGGAAACAAAAGCTAATTTTGCAGAGTTTAAATGTGGCAACAGTGCGAGACAAAATCGTTATTCTTTTGCTCGCTATTAACATGGGTTGTCACTTAAGCTAAACAAAACCTCTGCTCTTGGAAGAAAGGTTACGTGCTAGAGAGATAACTGTCTGCTTACCCTACAAAATGCTGAAATGTTACACTCGGTGCTAGGCCCACACCCTCTACAAAATATGTGTGCACCTGGAAAAGCACTTAAGCCCATAGTGACTTGTAGACAGCAGAAAGTTGGCTAACTGGGAATGGGCTGCTCAGCTGGGGATCACATTGATCAGCCAACCTGAGTAAATATTCTAGGAGGAACCCTTTGAGTAGCCTGCACATGGAACTAGCATAAAGGAAATATTCATCATGCTAATCACTTCTGTTTATTATTTACATTGCAGGAAGTGATGAGCAGCGTCCCTCCATTCCCAGTAACAAGTATTCCCCTGTTATAATTTGAAAGTTTTTCTGAGGCCAGGAGTTTCACAAAAGCTGTACTAAAAAGGGCAATATTTGGAGAAGAAAGGAAGGAAGAAGTGCCATGTTTTAAAGAGCCACAAATAGGAGGACACGGCGGCAGCTCGGGATGTGGGAAGGCAGGCACCAGATGGCACTCTCAGCTGCCACACTCCGTCCCCTGGGAGAGCCATGGTCCCCGGAGCTCAGGATGCAGAGGGAGGGTGCTGGAGAAGGCCAGAGAGTTTGCACTCTGCTTTAGCCTCTCCGTCTACCGCCAGTTATTGAAGCGAAGAAGCAGCTTCTGAGAATTCAGCACTGGTGGCAGGGTCAAGATCTCGTAGAAAGTTCTTCCATATGCTCTTGAGCAGCCTCTGCAGCGGTGACTGTACCAAGAGCTGGGTCTGTCTCACAAGGCAGCCCTGGCCTTTGTGTCCCTACCTTCCCTCTGACAAGAGGACAGCTTGCAAGACTGTAACATCTGCTGCCTCTTGCGAGCAGGATGATAATATTAGCTCAGACGAATCGCAGTCAGGATATGCATCCATGGAAATGCTGAGAGCTGACCACAGGGAGTGCCGTGACCTCCTCAGGCACTTAGAAATTTTCGAAAGTCACGCACATCAGGTCATATTCACCATTCCAACTAGACTTTTCTACATCAATGAAAATCTTCATAGATAGGCATTTTTTCTGTTTGCAGTTTATTGCTCTAAGTTACTTAAAGTTGAATGGGAGATACTCCAGTTTAATAATTTAAAGTTATTAACTTCTGATAAAAATTGATCTCACTATAGAGTGAACAACAATGGTAAAGAAATTAAGGGATCGTATAGCAAAAAGCTTTTGCAAATTTAAGTAGCATTTACACCAATATAGCTATGAATAGACATAATTTGTCTACAATATCTCTACAGATAAAAAAATAACACAGCAGGGGTACTTCTCTTGGGCTTTCTCGTACCGCTTTTTGTGATTATTTAATGTCTTTAGCTTCCTGCACTTCAGGCAAGAATTGCATCAGTGGCTAGTTGCCATGGTAGTGCTGGAAAACCATTTCAAATTAACCAGGAGGGTAGTCTCCCGCCTGTGCATACCATGTGCATGCTGCCAATGTATTTTTTTCCTTTGGGTTAGGTCATCCATGGTCCCAATGCACACAGTGCCCAGGGGAATTGCGGAATAGCTTCCCTGTGGTGGGGACTGACCACCTGAGCCCTCTCATGGACCAAGGTCTGTTCCCTGCTCACACCACTGGTTGGAATTGTTCTGGTTTTAGCTAGCATAAGCCCAACTTCTAAAAACACTGGTTGAGGTGGAGGGTGAGAGTGAGAAGGGCCTACCCCACAGCTTTTCTCTCTCTGTTCCCTTCCCATGGCCTAACACAGCTGATATAAGTACACGAAATAAGAACAAAACATCCTTCTGCCCCATAGCAGTTATTTTGTTTGTAGTTAACATTTGTCCTGGGCTTAGGCATCACCTGTCTGCATATTCGTCAGCCGCACAGAGCCCTCTTGCAAACATAAAACATTTCAACTCCACTGCAATTTCTGACTTCCAGGTGGAGCTTTGACTGCAGCCAAACTTAGAAAACTCTGTTACCCACTGATATATCTTTTTTTTTTTTTACCTTCAACTATATTGCCATTCAGCCAGTGAAGTCAGATTCCACTACAGTATCAAAAACTGAGGAATCACGAGTACAAATTTAAAATATTGTACAGGCAGATATGCTATATAAATATGTGTGTGTGCATGTGTGTGCTTTCTCTGTCCATTACACACACACACATACACGCAACTATTGCTAAATTACTTTTTTTCATAGCTTCAGTTTGAGACAAATGAAATCCTCCGCCTTCAAGAAAATAATCGAATGAGGCCAAATTGATCTCTTAAGTGGATCAATAGAAGCTTAACTGAAATGGATTGGGAAGTTTATCAGACCTGATGTAGTAAAACTCTAATAAGATCACTTCCAATTCGCACATATAAGACTAAATTTTCAGCACAAATTGATCTCATTACCAAGGATGAATGGGAACCTTTAATAATGAATTAGGGCTGTAAAGCATTCTTTTTCTATACAAGCAGTGGATTTTCTTCTTATCCTTACTTGATTGCATGTTTTTAATGTGGTCTTTCTTCTGCACATGCCAGTAGATTTCTTTTCCAAGTGCTTACTTGGTTTAGAAGATGAACTGTTGGGGCGTACTGTGCACCATTTTGCACTGAATGGTACCTAGGAGAAACAGTATGGTGGTGAAATGTCACTTATAGCCATGAATGTAAAAACAGTCTCATTCTCTCAGTCTTTATGACCTACCTCTGCTCCAATAAATACGTAAAGATTTTAGATTAAATGGAATGGTCTCAAGAGAAGATACAGAGAGAGACCCCAGCAGGTCTCCAGAAGAAGGAAGACCGGGAGTTTCCCGTTGCTGGGCCTGACCATTGGATATTTGGTACTTTCTCCTTGTAGTTTTTGGGTTTGAGGTATTCTGTGAGAAGGGAACGACTGCTTTTCCCCCAGCTTCTTGACTATGAAATCCACAAAAAGTGGATTTCACAGTGTCGGAGCTAAAGCAGGTAAACAAACTCAGGCATCTGTGCCACTACTCAGACTGATGGTCTAGATGGACTTTCCAGTACACTGGGATTTGCCTCATCTGATTTGAGCTGTCCTAAAGTTAGTGGTGTGTAGCTTACATTATTCCATAGCCCAAAGCTATTCTCCACGGTCTGCAAGTTAAAACAGGGGAAAATATGAGGAAACCCTTTGTATTCAAATGGCTGTGAGCTAAGATTTGTCTTTACAAAAGGCAACAAGTTCCAGAAATACTAGAGGCACATTGAAAGGAAAAGGCCTGCAAGAGAAGAAGGCAGGTAGATAGAAATTCATCCCCCACACACACACCAGAGCAGCTTCTCTCGCCTGCTGGAAGTGCCAGTTTCTATCCACTGATTACAGAGAACTCAGAGACTTACGTTGACTGAATGTTTAGCTTTTAGATAGATTAAAGCAAGTGAAATTAATTCAACTTTGAATAAATCCAGCTTCACAGCTGTGAAGTTGGCCGTTAAGCTGTTGTTTCCTGTTTGTTTTTGGTTTTGTTTTTCTGGAAGGCTGTTCATGCAACTGGAATATAACCTGCTTGCTGCAGGTTGACCGATATAAAGGAGAAACCATGAGGGGGAGGACAAAGCACTTTCCTTCCCACTTCTAGTTATATATATGTAAATAAATGTAAGCAAAAATGAAGCAGACCTTGCACAGCTTTCCTTTTTTCTGCTCTATGTGACTTCTCTCGTGTAACAAGGGAAAATAACATTAATTGCCAAGAGAAATCTTCCTAGTGCTGCAGAACATAGGAAAAAAGAAAAAAAAAAAAGGACACAATAAAATTTGCAGACTAAAAAACAAACCTGGGATTTGAATATGTAAAATTTTAGTAACATTAAGGAATATCCTCTGTACCAGCAAACTCTGTACCCATTTTACACAGGATACAGAGTTTTGTTGTAAAGCTGTCAGACGCTATAGTACTGATTGTGAAGTGACACCCATCATTTGATATAGAGCCATTCAGTAACGAGTTTGGGGTGCTCTGGGATTAGATGACCCAGAAGACTTTCAGCACCACAGAGGAAAGATGGCTGTGTATTTATATCCTAAATGTTTAGAACAACTTGCAGGGAGAATAAGGAAGCACAGTATAGTAACAAGTCTTTTAAATTGTTTTTATACAAAGCAATATTTAACAGAATCATTCATGCTTTTTATTTTTAAAATTAGCTATTTATCTTTAAGAAAAGGGACTCCATGGAATAATTTTTATTTTAAAAGGTGTTCTACCAAGGTAATAATCTTTTTATAAGTAAACCCCTGGGCAGTATACAAAACCGACCACTATCTAGCAAGAAAATCAGCATGATACTGAAGATATCTGACAGAAAGAAAATTGGAAACCAAATGCAGGACTCTAAACATTGCCAATTACTACACATGAACGTAATGAAAACCAGAAGGAGCTGAAGGAAGATAAGATTTCCTGAATCAGAACTTCCAAACATGAATTGTTGTCTGAATGAAGCACATTAAATTTGACATACTAAAATATATGGGAAAATCAACTAAAATGGAGTTACAATCAATGTTTGAAGTAACAGAAACATAAATAAAAGAGTAGCAGTATCATGATATCCATCAGACCTATATTTTGTTAATGAGGAATAAAGGATTTCTGCAAAATAGGCTGTTAATGTAAAATCCATAACTGTGCCTAGATTTCAGATAGCTGTTGCTGAAAAAATAACTCCTGGCTCGCTCTTAGCATTGCCAAGAATAAAAGAATATAAATCGTGTCCAGTAAACAGATAATAAAAACAAAATCTTTTTCATTTTCATGACAACCTTTTTTAATGATGTGCTTTAATTGCAGACTGTACAGGCAAAAACAAAGAAGTGGAACCAAATGAACAATATATACAACTTGTGATACTGAAGAGCTTGCTGCCCCAAACAAAGTGGGAGTACCTGCTGAAGGGGCAAGCTTGCTTTTCCTTGGCCCATTTCCCAAAACAATTTCCTGACTCTCTGACAGCAGCAAATGTCTCTGAGCAGCGAAGCCAGCAGAGAGACTCACTGAGATAGGCATGGTGTGAAATTTGCCTCAGCCATTTCAGGGTCTGAGGAGGAATGTCTTTTTGGTGGAAACTCATTAGTTCTCAGTTATTTCTTTAACACACTTTGCATATGGCACAGCTGATATGTGGTCTGTCCCTCAGCCAGAACCAAAAGAGCAACTGTGACATTACTCTTTAAGAGGATTACTGCCCTTCATGAGACTTGGAAGTAGATGTTTTGTCTTCATGACTGGTTCTAATTTGGAATAAAATCAGGGTTAAATTAATCAAATGGAAACAAACTTTTATTTATTTAAAGCTCAGAGTACAGAAAAGGCTCTCTAACTTTCTTCCCAGGTAAGGGGTTCAAATGGGACCAAGCACCTTATTTGAGGCTGGGTTCCTCGTAGCTCTGGCTCAAGAAGTCCATGTTACACTGATTGCTGGGAGTTGTTTGGGGGCAGTTTTGTCTGACCCAGTTTACCTTTTGGGGCCTAGAAGAAAAGCCCCTGTCAGAGAAAGGACGAAGACCATACGGTCTTCTGTCCCAGTCAATTCAGTGATTTTTATGTTCAAAGCACTGTGTCATTTATTTACAATGGACTGCACAGAACACCAGGAAACGTCTGGTTCGTACGTTCTCATTCACAGCAAAACTAAGGGAGAAACCTGAAATCAGGCTGCAACTTCCTGCTGTTTATCACCACATCTGGTCCCATCTAGGGACACACACATGGAGCCTGACTGGGCACGGTGGTGGAAAGAATCCAAACTCAAGCACATTTGTAGCCTGAGCACAAACAAGGGGGAAAACATGGAAGAACAAACACTTTGAATGATTTATATGAATGCCAATTTTGTATTTGTACAAAGGAAGGCTGCTGCAGCTTTCACCTTTTTTTTTTTCATTCCTAGTCTACATAACTTGTCCTGGACATATCTTACCTTCAGATTTCATCCATCAGCTTTTCTCTGGCAAGGAGAGGAAGGTCCCTCTCCCTGGTGTCCGTATTTGAGGAGACTTTAAGTCACTGTGACTTCAAAAGACTCTGCCCATTCTTTCTTACAGGCATTAACTCTGTGAATGTATTGCTCAGATCCTAGATGTGCATCATCTACCTATCGTTAACTTAGTTCTTTCTCTCTTCTTTCCACCTCTTAAAATCACCCAGCTTCTGCAATTGTCCTCAGGAAATTAGATTTTCTTAAAAGATTTTTTCCATCTATTTTTTTTAGAGATGTGATGGAATTAGTTATCCCTCATAGAGACCTGAACACAGAAATACAGTCAAGACTGGCGGTGTTGCTATGTTTGTCTTTGGGGTTTATTTCTCCTATAGGGCTTATTTCTTCTGTTGCAGCTTGGAATATAAGGCTTAAAGGTTTACAAACTCCCTGCAGCTCTGAGTGGTCACAAACACCAGTTCTGGGACGGGCTTTAAAAAGCCCTATTCTTCCCCAGACATTTCTTTCTTTAAATTCACCWATACCCCTAGGTAGAGTAAAAGCAGGAGTTGGGGAAACCCTGATCGAAATCACCCCCACCTAAGTCACAGGCCTAGGCCCATTTTCACCAGAGCCGATGGCTTTCCTGGGTGCATGCTTGCACCAAGCCCTAGTTGCTCTTCTGTTGCCCCACGTATCATACTTCCCATTTCCCTCACCAGGACACGRGTGGCCATTCCAGCCTCAATTCTCCGTGTGCCAGAACTGAGCGTCATTGCAAACTAAGGGCAGCAACACGGGGAGCTCCTCGTCGCAGAGGGTGGCCTATGGTTCGGAATTGCTACACGGAGCATTGCTCTCCTACGCTGCCTCCACCTGTAATTCTTTATTCCCTCTCCCACGCACACGTATACACACATCTATCCACTTTTATTGGAGAGAAAAGGTTTTATATCAGCCTRGAGGATTGGGTTTTATTTTAAAAATGTTTGCAGTAGTGCTTCTGAAGCATCCGTATCATCTGGCAAAAAAAGGGAATTTAATGCAAAACCATATTTCAGTCACTTTTCTAGCACTGCCGCTTCCTCTACAGAAATTGTTTTATTGAATCTGATTTTTTTGAAATGAATTTGGTATTCATGAAAGAGCTCAGACTGATGGCTTGGAAAGAGATGGCCAGATTTCCAAACAACCCAGGTAGCAAAACTCATTTCAAACCTGTTGCAGYTACTGCCTGAAGATCAGTTTCTGAAGTGATTTGGCTGTTGTTTTGGTTCTAATTCAGAGAGAGGCATTTTGCCCAAGTGCACAACTTTATCGATGAAAATATTCCCATGGACACCACGGACTTGCCCCCAGGCTCATATTCAAAAGATGAGACGCTGGTTCTTTCTCTGTCAGAAAGCAGGCTCCGTATTTTGTGCCTATTGGGAGGCAAGGCAAGGACAGACAGTGACCAACAACATGGTCAAACAGTGATTCGAGCAACTGATCCCAAATCAAAAAGCTGATTTATTACCTGACAGATTCAATCACCTCATTCATCAGTTTAGTAAGAAAGGAAAGAAATGGTTGTATTTTAAGAGCAATGTTGAAAAATATGGTACGGATAAAGTATGAAGCACAAAACTTTTTCTGTCTAAAAACAATGGAAAATTCTGCCTGAAGCCTTACAGTAGTGGTCACGTTCTCCAAAGTCTGCAGCAGTATTTGTGTATATCCAAAAGCTAGCATCACAYGGCCTGATAGGCACTGAGCATTTTATTCTTACTTTTTTTAATGAGTAAACACAGGTGCAGATTTGCATCCATCCAAAAGGAAAAAAAKAAGTGTTATGTTTTTCCAATATTTCCCTTACATTACGCTTTCCCTTTCCATCTAGCTTTGTTCCATGTTCCAAATAACAAGCCTTTGCTTAATGAATAACAGTAGTCTTCGCCAAATCAGGCCCTGATATGACACCTTACCAATRAAGAAGTTCCCATTAACTATGTATAACACTACATATAACAAAAGAGAGACCATTTAGTTTCGTCTCATTCATATTGGGGAAAAAGAGATTCTGAGGTCCTGTATGTTTATGACAAAGAGCTTGAAAGAACGTTCTAATTATTATTCAGTGCTTTATATGTCATTGTTAAAACTCTTAATTTCAATTATCTAAATGTTTGTCTGGCTTGTATGTCATTGGCAATAAAATTATCAGGGCCAGATTTACTGGTGTACACCATTTGCTTGGTGCAATCCCAGCCCCAGGTTTACGGCTGCTTTGTGTTGCTGGAACGGTGCGCTGAGCTTTCTAATGATTCGGGCTTATTGCCTTTTCCCCACACGTTCTATATCAATTTATTATTCCATGGTGGATGGTTATATACTTTCTGCTTGAGCCTTCTTCCAAGGGATGAAAGCTTAGCCAGTGCATAATAAAACATTAAGCAAGCACCCTCTCACAAGTTGCTTTAGAAATAGTATTAAAAACGAACTTGACGTGCATTAAATAATATTTTATTGATTTTTTTTTTCCTTGCCACACAGGAAAGCAACTCTGCATAGCTAGCCCTAAACAATACATACATACATGTATTTTACATGTGTGGGTGCATATGAATATGCAGAAAACCACGTGTATGGTACAAGAAGCAGCCAACAAAAGCAATATAGGTTGAACATACATGCACCTCAGGTGACATTTCGTTTTAAAAGGTTGCGAGGGGAAAGAAAGCACCGTGCTGCACCAGTCATGTTCTTATCCTAAGGGAAACAAGAGATTCACCATGAGCACATCCTCCGAAGGAGCCCCCGCGCCTCAGCCCCGACCCACAGCGCTCCTGAGCAAACGCGGCGAGGAGGGACGGCCACAAGCTGCGTCCCGTGCCCCTCCGTCCAGCAAAGCTGTTCAGGTTCAGGACACATCTCAAGTACAGAATTTTGGTGCAGACATCCACCATCGAGAGCCAAGTAACAACAAATCTAACTCTAACCTGCAGGACAAGATTGTTTCAGATACTTTATTTTACAAGCAAGAAAAAAAATATTTTTTTTTCTAAAGCGGGAATAAAGGGAGTGTTGAGTAAACTAACCTTTTGACTAACCTAAACCAATTTTCATATCCAAAAATGGTAACTGTAGTAAGTGAACACAGAGACGAGGCATTTTATAACCCACATGTGTCTGCTTTAGATAAAGGCTTTGCATTTCCATCTTGGAACGGAATTTGAAAACTAAAGGAATAAAAATGGGTCAAGGTGGATCCATCACAAGGGGTAATTATTAGCATGAGCTAGAGCCTGAAGCATTTTGGAGTGCACCCGCTGCTAGATAAATATGACACTGGTACAATGCTGTGTGCTGTTTTCTAAGCTAGCTCGCTCTTCATCACCCAGATGCCTCTCTCTGATCTAAAGCAGAGCTGCGTGAGACTTGCAGTCAGATGCAGTGCTGTGAGCAAGGTGAGATCAATCACCTCTGCCAGGCTGACAGTACAGCTCCTGATTTATCCTGCCCCTTTCTGACTCATATATTTATTATGAAACCAAAGATAGCTAGATGGCATCAGTGCAAAGTGCTGGAGGGTTTTTTTGGTTTTTTTTTCATTCAATAGTGAGCTGTTACATGGGAAACAAACATCAAATCTCCTGGCACTTAATGATTTATTTTAAATATACGTGGCACATAAATTAGCAAACAGACCTGTGAAATACTAACAGTGGTCAAAAGCAATTAATGAATATTGAATTGCCCGTATGTCAACTAGAAAGGCAGCAGGCATTGCTTGCACGCTTACATGCCTGTCCCATGTTTCTGGCAGCCAGAACATCAGGCAATACTGTAATACGGTACTTTTTTAATGAAGTTTTTGATAGTTCAAGGTATACAAGTAATTAATTAGGTGTACAAAGATTGTTAATCATAAAATGCCCTGCTGTGCACATAATCATGCAGTTTGTACAAATCCATCCATATTCCCACAGAATTCTCATAATTTCTAGCAATATTTGCCATACATCTAAATTGCCCAGTGTAAGGTGCCCATGTCGGGACCTCTAACGCGGTCGGTGCCAGTGCTGCAGTGCTAGTGGAAAGAATGTATTACACGGCAGTGCATCCAGGACACACCAGAGAGCTGTTTGATGCACTAAGCTTTAAGATCCTCCACCAACAGTCTGCAAACAAAACTACATGAGCCTGCACGGAAGGAGCTCCTTGGAAAGGCTTCAGATCCTTATGTCAGCACAACTCATGGCCATTTCATTTTTTAAAAGTACTGTTAAAGCCTGAAATAGTGGTTTTCTATGACATGACAGTTTTCAGATGAGGAAAAATATGAGGCTTAAGAAAATCGAAAGTGCAACTTAAAATTAAATACAGATGTCTCAAAGAGCTGGCCTGCAGGGGAGACGCTAAAAGGAAATGCCTTCAGTAAAAAGTTATTTGTAACCTTCGGTCGGGGTGAACATAGGAGAAAGCACTGTGGAAAAGGTAAGAAGAAACACTCTGCCTAGGAATTCCTATTTATACCTATGAAAGTTTCCTCCCTTTCTCCCAGAAATTATGTCGGCTACAGCTGAACACACCCATAGAGGCAGGCTGTGTGCACGCTGCATCCTGGCCCATGTCACAGGGCCTTTGGAAAGCCTGCACTCACTTTAAACTAGATGTCCTTCCCTGATATGCTTAAGCACCTTGATATATAGCTGCTGTGAAAGCTCAGGTTCTCATTAAGACTGAAGTCGTTTATCAGTACAAGTCTATCTGCTCTGCCATGCATATTCATTGATTAGTATCCTTAGAAATCAGCTGGATATCATAATTAAAGCAAGCCAGCATTGCTAGTAGCAAATTATACATGTACTTTAGATCAAATTACACTCTAATGACTGAGTGGTGAATAGCTATTGGCAGCTAAAACTGCATCAAATGGCTTTTCTGAGGCAAAGCCAATAGCACAGGGAAAATTATAAAACTGTCCTGTAACATTTAAACTTCTCATAATAAACATGGAGGGAAAAAAAAGCACACGAGAATTCTTAGGTAACAACTTTTACGGTGTTGTAATTACAAGTATAACTGATGACTGCAAAAGCGGGCTGCTCTTTACAAGGCAGGGCTGCAGCCCTCACCCAGGAGCCCAAGCCGTGTGCTCGGCAAGCCACCTCTGCGCGCAGCCCCTCGCCATCCTCCACTGCACCAGCTCCACGTGGTGAGGTCCACCCACGGGAAGGGATGGTATTCCACTCTCGGAGGTACAGCTGGAATCCTAAGAGTGGAAAAAGGCCTGTGAAAAAGATCAGCAGTGGGCAAGGGCCACTGTGAGCAAGAGACACACAAAAACACATTAAATAGATAAAACCAGTCCACAGTCCTTCTATAACCGCATCTGGATCAACACCAATACAAAACTCAGAAAATGTCAAAGCTTTGTTTTAGCTCATAACATTGCAGGCATTCCTGTTACAGGGATTTTAAAGAGAATCCAAATAGCTTGATAAACTTGGTCTTTGTTGAGAGAGGTATTTATCCTTCTTGTGCTTTATGCTGCGCTTTGAGTCTCTGTGCTTCAAGGAAAAAATATTTCAAAAGTTCCTTTGAATAAAAAGAAGAAATAGAGAAAATGTCGGTAGGAGCTGGTGATTCTATTCTCGCCTGGCTGCGCAGCAGGTCCGTGACAAACAACAACAGAAATCAAATGCAGACGTGGCCTAACACAGAGTTGAAGGAGCAGATTCCACCACTCAGCACCCCAAAAAATCCTCAAATCACTGGCCTAACACACTGCGTATTACAAGCTAGGTGAAACCATATGTTTAATTCTACCTTCACCTATCAATGCATTGAGTCTTTCAAAGCACAGTGTAGTAATTTAAACAACACAAACCTGCTATAAATATAACCTTGTGTTACACAAATGTCCTTTAATTATGAAAGTGCAAAGTGCCAGAGAACATCTGTAATCTGGGACGTCTCAGCTTCTTGTTGCATCAAGACATTAGGAACCTGTGTTGCTGCTATAAACAATTTAAATCTTTTTCTTCAGAACAACATTTCTAAAGCTTGCTTAAACTGAAGACCTATTTTCCTCTGAGGATCAACAAGCAGAAGCACACACAGCGAAGGTTACATCATCTTTGCTGAAATATTAGAGTTATCTCCACAAAAATTTCCACGAAAACTTCCACAAAACACTGACATTTCAGCCAGATATAGAGTCAGAGACATGATCTTTCTTCAAGAAAAAAAAATATGTTTCTAACTGTAATTAGAAAATTGGAAAAATGTAGTGTGTTCTAGCCAAAAGAAAACGACTTTGCATGTAAAAAATGTAATCCTGACTGCAGCTCCTCTAGAGGGTTCCCCTCACCCTAGCTCAGCTACTAAAATGTTAGGCGTCCCTCAGTCACCCCAGCTCCTTCTTTAGCAAAAACAGAATCAGGAGCAATTCCAGAGAGCGAGCAGTCCATCTCACCTACCTTAACCACCTGTCTTAGCATGGGATGTAGCACACCCTGGGGCAGCTGGGTTTTTTCAGGCTTGTTTCTCCATCTGCTTGCTGGGCCTTTAATTTACTCTGTCAATCAGATGCATATTTATATCAAATCAGATTAAATGCCTTTGTTACTATGTGTTACTGTTAAAAGGTAACTGGCATGAGTAAAGTTAAGTGACAATTTCTATAAAATGTGAAAAAAAGTACCAAAACATTTACAGATACGGTATAAAACTTCTAGAGGTTGCTTTGTGCTTTAAAACCATCTTCTAGAGGATTTTGCTGATTTCTGATAAAAATGCAAATTGAATGCATATATTATGGCAATATAGACCAATACATGTCTACATACACACACACACACATATTTCTATGCATTCCTAAGAGTTCCTAGATATTTGGAAAGCTTATAAAAATAGGTATAAAATCTATTTTTTAAATAGCAAGAGGTTTCACACGTAAACATACATCCCAAGGTTTTCAGCATAAATATCCACTGGCCACTGAGAACTAGGGGCTAAATTCACCTATGCTACATCTGCTGTAAAAATACTGCTTTCACTTGTGTTTCCTTAAAACTCCCCAGTCTTGCCCAGGTCCCCATGGACCTCCCCACCCTCGTAACTTCACACCAGATTTTAGACCAGCAGTGGGGGCGTTTGGGGCGGCCTCCACAGCTGCTGCTCCGCGCTCTGTGCTGCTCTTTGACGCGCCCACGCCGCAGCCAGCTCCTAAAGCAGCGTGATTTATAGCGCCGTATTTTAAGGCAGACCCGAATCAATGCAGGTTAAGCTGAAACACTCAGCGGCGAACGGCGGCTGTCTGGGAGCTGACGGACGGGCGGCTGCGCTGCCGGACGGGCGCCGGGGACCCGCGTCACTCGGGGTCAGCGCCGTCGTGACGGCTCCCTCGGCGCTCAGCAAACCTCGCGCCTTCTGTCTCGCACCAAAAACATCCATGTTTATCTACACAAACATGAGTGCAAAGAAGAGTGCAATGCCTACGGAAAGCTCTACAGGAGGCATCTGGAAGCATCTCGCATGATATGTAAAATAACTCAAATTTTATCAGGCCACAAGTGCCTCCTTTGAAACCTAAGATTCTCTCTTGCCCTCTTTGGTTCCTGTATTTAGAGAAGATTAATTGGAGCAGCAGCAATGACCTGTGAAGCCCCAAATCCCGACGAGGAATGTGCTGCTGACATCGGAATGCAGGAGGGAACCATCTGGCTCCGCTCCTGCAGCCCCTAAGAAGGCCGGGCAGACCCCGGCCGCAGGGAACCGGCCACCACAGACCCGGCGCCTGCAGCACGGAGGGAAGCCCAGCTGCACACGTGTCCCTGGGGAGCGCGGAGCACCCAGCACGAGGAGAACTTGCCCCTCACACCACGTCACGCCTCACGCAGGCCAAATCCAGAGGTGCAAAGATCGGTCAGCATCTCCCTGGGCTTCAAATACCAAACCGCTTCCCTGCAAGACACTCTGCACCTCAGAAGCGTTTGCTACTCAGATGAAATTTTCACTTCTGTTGCCTTTAGTTGCCTTCTGCCCATATAAAACCCCGGAAGATCAGTAAGTTCAAAGATGGAAAACAGCAACTTTCCCCACTTAACATACAGAAATACATATTTTGATGAAGTCCATTTGGTAACAAGGCATAATAGACAAGAAACAAATGGAGAGATTTCTTTTGCTATATTCATCACCAAAGGAGTGTTATTACCCTGGCTGCTTAAGGCACTAATAAGAAATATACATATTAAAAATTTAGCTTTTATTCCAGGAGATTTTCCTTTATGAATCTGAAAAAAATACTATTAAAAAAGTGGAAATCCCATCAAAATATTTCTGTATTGTGATTGGATATGCTAATGGAGCTAAATCCAAACCTAGAATCCATGTTCATTTATAAAAATTGGTTCCTTATTTTGCACAATATTTTTTTCTCTTCCTAATGCAAACCTGTACAATTCATTAGTCAGCATTTCCAAACAGACTGATTAATCCCTTACATGAAAATAAACCAGGTTAAAAAGCAAGTTACTGAGTGAGTAACTTAGTAAGGTTTCTGAACTTCAAAGTGGGAGGAATAAAAAAAACAATATTCACTTCAACTCAGGGACCATTTATTTCTACAAGTTAACACTGGCTGTGTCTAAATTATCACGTAGTGTGGCGCACTTGGAGTGAATCCGTGGAATTAAAGAGCTGGCATTGGAGGAGGTTGAGTTGCGGTTGCCGGAGGTTCTGCCCTGCACCAGCTCTGACGCGATGCGCTGAACGTCCACGAGTGGAGCGGCGTCCTGGGCGCTGCTTCCCGAGGGCTTCCCACGGGAGAGGGAGACGCTCCAAGGATGCGTCGCGAACCGAAACATGCGCAACGGGGATGGCCAGGACACGGCCCCAGATACCCGCTCCTGACTCAACCTAATGAGACACAGGCACTGCCGACACAAAAATCCACCTCAAAACGTTCGCCTAGTAGAGTTTCAAGAGACACTTCAAGTTACTGTAAACAGAAAACATTTAGAGAAAAAAAATATTCTGTAGCATGTTTTCCGTGTCTTAAATTTCTTTACTTCGGCATCACTTACTTCCATTTCCCCGTTTCTATGAAGCTCCACCACAGAAATATAGGTAGGAAAAACAAGTATAAATTTTAAGACATTTCACTGTAAACCCTTAAAATGGTAGGAGTTGTTTTGGATATATACAATACATATACAATATGCAGTCTCCCTTTACTGTAGTGGTCTGGCTACTAGTTGTGCTTTTCTCCCAATTTAGGGAGTCTAATGTTGCTGCCTTAATTTCATAAAAGTTTTGATGAAACATAAGACTTACTAATAGCAAACAGTTCTAGAAGTAGTGCATTGAATATTTAACAGAGTGATAAAAAAACCTTAATCTTAAGGTTGAGTAGTCTTTGACTAATAGCATAAAACAGCATTTTTAAGCATTAAAAAGACTTAAAAATGCCTTCTATCCACAGCTACTTTTAATAAAAATGGCCAAAAATTCACTCATATTTGAGCGAAGTCTTGGCTCAGACATTATTCTGAAGGTGAAACTTCAATTTCGCTTGATTTTATCGGTTTTGCTAGCTGCTCCCTGTTTCAGCTGAGATAAAACCAGGAAGAAGATGCTGGCAGAGCACCGCTTTCATGGTGCTCAAAGGCCCAGCTAATTGGAATGTGCTCGAATGAAAGCCCACAGATTACGCACATGTTCTATGCAAATCCACAAACCTGTTGCAGCTTGCCCTACACCTGACTCATAAAAGAGTATTGCATTTATTGTGGTGTCTGCACAGAATTCCCACTGGTTACATAACCAGTGACTACTACTACTCATTTCTGCCTGACAATAACTATATAAAACTTTACAAGCAGTTTTGCCTGACTGATACCTGCAGGTCCATAAGTTGCCAGATAGAAAAATATACATATGTCTGTGGAGGTTGCATTCAAATGGTTTGTTTGAAGGCAACTGCTGTATTTCCTATGTATATACACACAAAGAAACACCAGTAAAAACAGTAATAGCTTTCAGAGTGGTAGAAACTGTAAAAGGTATGAAACTACTGCCCCAAGGCAAAAAGCTACCGGCCCACTGGTAAAAATATCTGCGCTCGGAAGATCCTCCTATAGGCTGTGTTGCAGCAGTGCTGGAGCAAAATAACCTTGGACCACCCCAAAGGTGGTAGGAACCACTGCATTTCTACATCGATGCGCTGGTGCTCTCAGCGAGACCCCAAGAAGTAAAACAGGGCTGCCAGTCTGGGGGATGGCTGAAGCTCAGCAGCTTTAGCTCACCCTTCCTCTGGTGAGAGCTCAGTTCCCCAGGGACAGCGAGCAGGATACAGTCTTCACAGTATACCCAACTGTTACTTAAGCATCGCTTAAACATTTTTTTCAGTGATAATGCC